>CM076581.1:36888926-37386032 GCA_034641835.2 Pinus albicaulis | reverse complement strand
CACCAATCAGATATTCTAATTGGGTTTCTAACTTAGTATCTACAAGAAAGAAAACTGGTGAAATCAGATTATGTGTAGATTTCAGGAATCTTAATAAGGTGTCTTTAAAGGACAATTACCCTTTACCCAAAATGGACCATATTTTACAAAGGGTAGTTGGTTCTTCTAGGATGTCTTTATTAGATGGTTTTTCAGGATATAACCGAAAAATTGTCCAATAGGAAGACCAACCCAAAACAGCTTTTACCACTCCATGGGGCACTTTCATGTATGTGAAAATGCCTTTTGGTTTGATGAATGCTGGAGCTACCTTTCAGAGGGCTATGGACATAGCCTTTTCTAAAGAAATACATGAATTCTCGGTTATTTATTTAGATGATATTACCGTTTTTTCTAAGGAAAATAATGAACATTTAGATCGTCTGAGACAAATTTTCATTAAGTGTTGAAAATTTGGTATATCATTAAATACAAAGAAAACTCTTTTTGGACTAGAAGAAGGAAAACTACTTGGACACATAATTTCAAAGGAAGGTATTAGGATAGATCTAGAAAGAATAGAAGTCATACCACAAATTCACCCACCTAGGAACATCAAAGAGTTACAAGCATTTTTAGATAAAATTAAATTTTTGAGAAGATTTATTTCTAATCTAGCAGAAATCATCAAAGAATTGAATAGCATGTTAAAAAAGGACTCTGTTTTAAAATGGACAGTTGAAGCAAAGCAATCATTTGAATCCAATAAACATGCTTTAACAAAAACTCCAATCCTAATTAGTCTAGACTTCAAGAAAGATTTTATAATCTTTTCATTTGCCTCAGAACATACCATAGCAGCAGTCCTACTGCAGAAAAATGACCAAGGTTTTGAACAACATATAGAATTTTTCAGTAAAACCCTTAGAGATGCACCTCTGAGATATAACATAATGGAAAAACAAGCTTTAGCTTTGGTTCAAGCCATAAAAGATTTCAAAGTGTACATTCTTTACTCCCACATTATTGCCTATGTCCCTAATTCTGTAGTCAAAGATATTTTAACACAGGATGGGCCAAATGGAAGAAGAGGAAAGTGGATTTCCACTATCCTTGAATATGACATAGATATTAAACCAACCAAGCTCATAAAAGGACAAGGTTTAGCCAGATTGATGGCTGAATCTAATTGTAATGCTTTGGATATAAATTTTATTGCCCAAATTGATGACCAGGAAGAGATGGCGACTCCATTGATCAGTGAAACCTTTCTAGACTCACCATGGTACTCAGATATTATCTTTGTACTTACAAATTTACAAGCTCCTCCTGGATTAACTAGAACAAAAGCTAGATTCATCAAAATTAAAGCAATGAGATATTGTATTCTAGATAATATGCTTTATTGGAAAGAACAAAGTGGGATATTACTGAACTGTTTACTAAAATGAGAAGCTGACAAAATTCTTGGAGAATTTCATGCAAGTGATTGTGGAGGACACTTATACTGGAAAAGTACAGCAGATAAGATTCTTAGAGCTGGTTTCTACTGGCCTACCTTATTTTTTGATGTGAAAAAATTTGTTACTTCATGTCACAAATGTCATATTTTTGAAGGAAAAAGGAAGTTGTTACCTTTTCCACTCAAACATATTTCTACTAAGATGCCTTTTCAACAATGGGGTTTAGACTTCATTGGAGAAATTCACCCTCCATCCTCTGGCCAACACAAATGGATATTGACTGCCACAGATTATTTCACCAAGTGGATTGAAGCCATTCCTACCAGACAATCCACTGATTCAGTCATAATTTCTTTCATAGAAAACAACATTTTATCTAGATTTGGATGCCCACAGAAAATTATCACTGATAATGCAGCTGCATTTAAATCTAAGAAAATGATTTCCTTCTGTCACAAGTACCATATTACCCTAGGCCACTCTACTGCTTATTACCCTCAAGGTAATGGCCTAGCTGAATCTTCAAATAAAATCCTTGTGAGTATCATAAAAAATCAACTTGAAGAAGATAAGAAAACTTGGAATAAAAAGTTAGTCTATGCCTTATGGGCAGATAGAATTACCACCAAGAAGTCAATTGGAACATCTCCTTATCAGATTGTATATGGGATGGATGCGGTTTTCCAATCATCTTTAGGTGTTCCAGTAATGAAAATTATCCAAGAATCACAAGTAGAACTCAATGATATACAGAGAAGGATAAATCAGACTATTCATCTGCAACAGACTAGGGAAGAAGTATATGAAAAATCTCAAGTCATTCAAGAGAAAATCAAGAAAATGTTTGATAAAATAACTAACAAAGATGACTTTTCCATAGGAGATAAAGTGTTAAAATGGGATTCCGGGAGAGAAGAGAAAGGAAAACATGGAAAGTTTGATTTTTTATGGAAAGGTCCTTATGTCATTTATGGATACATGGGTAACAATGCATTTTTTATCAGAAATTTGGATGGAACAGACATTCTAGAAGGACCAGTGAATGGTAGAATGCTCAAACATTACTATTCTTCTGAGTTAACTAATTCTTAGTCCTAATTTCCTTTTATATCATTGTAAATATCCATTGCAGTTTGTAGATTGGATTGGATGTTTTCTTTCCAAAGTTGAAGCCTGGAGTGAAGGCCATAAGCTTTGAAGAGTAAAATGTCATAAGTATGAGTTTTTGTAGAAATCAGAAGACATTTACAGGATCATCATGGTCAAAATGGAAGGCTACTGATCTTAGAGTTCTTGAAATTTCACCAGGAAATGCCATCCCCATGTGAAGCTGCTGTTAGGGTACTATAAGTATAGGATTCATAATTTGGAATTGACTTATGATAGTCTTGTAAATATGTACATACCTTGTTTTCTGCAAGTTGTTTTCCCATATTTTGTAAAAAAATAAAAATAAAAAATAGAAAATCAAAAAGAGGGTAAAAGTCCTAAAAGAAAGATCAAGGGACTTAGAAAAAATAATATACCCCAAAGAAAAAGAAATAAAACATGAAAGCGTGCAAATCCAAATGCCACTACTTTTTACTGATGATTATTGCAGAGTGTCAATAAATGTCGTAATCCATGATGAGTTGAACTGCTTAATCTTGACTTGTCATGTTTCAATTTTATTGTTGTAGAATAGTGAATAAAGAGTAGTCAGACATTTTAATCCTGACTAATTAATAGATAGGTAGAGAATAAAGAGGAGCTCATCAGTTTAATTTGAGCCCTTGGATGATATAAGGTAGACTTAGATAGTTTTTATTGCTTTCAAAAGAATAAAATGTTCAAGGTTGCTAGCTCAAATGGACCTGCAAAATGGAAAAAAAAAATGTTAGATTAAAAGTTAGGTAGGTAGAAAGAAGCGGGAGAATCTTGTAAATACTTTTCACCATTACAAAAATAACTAATTTCCCCTCTCCTATAGTTATATAGCATTCTAAACTTGCAGTCAAAGAGGCTCAGATCATTTCTATGACTTCTGTTGGGACCGGACCCAAGGCTCAATGACTGTTAAGTTAAAAGTGTTGAATTCCTATGTCAATCCCTAATTGTCATAATTTACCCTACATTCATCCATTTTCACTTCACGTTCATAAGTAAAGACCTTTTTACTTAATGAAAAATAAAATTCCCTTTTGATTAATGTCCTTCATTCATAAAAACATAAAAATCCTCCAAAACTATTATATTATAGGTCAAAGTGGTCAAATTATAAATGATAAAGCTTGGCTTTTTACATTATCACTTTACTTAGTTATAGAAATATATTTTGGTGTTTTCATTGTCCTTGGTCATATTAACTTCTAATTTATTTATTAATCCCTAAAAACAAACCTTATCCTATTATTATAGCTCCTTTTATTTAATTATCCCCAAAAAACCCACTATTATAAGCTTTTTGCCAAAGTTAATTATCCACATGTTTAAATAAACAACCCAAATTATATCCCCTTTGGCATAAAACTAACTATATACAAATATTCCCACCCCCTATGGCTAAAGACCTTTCAAAAAGTCTAAAACTATATAATAAAATAAAAAAGATAAGAAAAGATCTTTCATACATATCCTATGTGTTGAAATGTCCAAAAAATATTCCCCATTCCATGTTTATCCTAACTTTTAACCTCAGGTTTTACCAATATGCAACTAAGATTTTGGATCCTTTAAATGGTTAAACTTTCCCGTGTTTACTCCCCGATATGTAATAGCCTTATGCTATACATAAGCTTGACTAAGGTTAAATCCTATATTACCCCGCCTCATGTGCATTTTACCATATATATAAACCTTTGATATATATATATATTACCGCTCATTTTTACCCTTTGGAACCATATACCCCGCATATAAGCATTACCCTTTGATATAAGACTTTGGATATAAATCCGTATGATATAAATATTTTATTTCATTGCCCAGCGGATAAAGTCGCCCGGTCCCACATGCTCATTTGTCCGCAACTTCCCAGCAATCCTCATCGTTCACTCATGTCCCGATGATCTGGCGGTGGAGGATTCATTTCGCGTCCACAAACCAAATGATTGTCAAATTCCCAAACGAGCGTGAAATGGGCAGTTTTTCCATTACTGCCTCCTATGATGTGTCACATTCTGATACGATCGCGTTCGTTTTGAGAAAAACCGTTTACCACCCAAACCTAGCACGAAACCCACCTATGGTTTTCCGCATTCACACAATAAAAACCACTCCTGCCCAAGATTTGACTCACATTTATTACAGTTTTCAAAGATTTATAATAAATATTAAAACCTTTGTTATGAGTTTTATTAACGTATTTAGAGTATTAAAATTGCACCAGGCTAGTTGTGAGTATCTGCACTGTTATCAAAGCTTCCCTCTGCATATTTTTAGCCGAATTCCCATTCAAAGCATTATTGACTGTGGATTCAAGACTGGTAAGCACCTGCTCGGATCCAAACACCAAACCAGAGCTCAACTTTGACTTACAACAAAATTGCAGAAACACTTTTCGGCTATAAAAATACCTGCAAATCAGGTATTTTCCCAAAATTTCACCTGCAATTTCACAATTTAAAACCACCAATCGAACCAATTGATCTACAATTAGCAAAAGTGCTCATCCTAGTGTGTCCAAAACTTGAAAAAGAGGGCAAACCCTCGCAAGTTTTTCCCAGAAATTGTTGTTTACTAAAAACCTCATTTTTAAGCCAAATTCTCAGTCAAACACCCTTGAAAAACAAACTCCACGGCTAAGAAAGATTTTTTAAACCTACAAAAAACCTCAAAACCCCTTTTTTACAGTCCCAGTCATTCAGAAAACCTGCGTTTTCTGTCTCAAACTATTTCCTGTGTCCTAAAAATTTCCTAATTGAGCACTAAATTGCCCATTGCCATCATCTTTGCCTACAAAGACTGCTTAATTACCCTCTGTTTCAACAAATTAACTATAGCAAACTGTATAATCTTGCTTTAGTTATCCCAAAATGACAAAAAAGCAAATGACACCTAAAGTTGGAGTATCCAAGCTTGTTAAACCTGGAGGATCCAAACCTCCCAAGTCTAAAGCAGCAAAAGCCCCAAAATCTACTCCTGCTATCACCGCAAAGACCACTGTGACTGTTAATCCTCTTCAACCTCCAGTGTCTAATGAAGAATTTATCCCCTTGGTTGATGTAGATTATAAAATTGTAGACCCATTAGTAGAATTTAACTTATTATAAGTTCATAATCGGTGTCATGAAAAGTTCCTACACAGAGAAGAAATGCCTCTCTGGGATACAAATTTACCCAAGTATGTAATCCCATTAACACACCCTAGTCAGGACTTGATAAGATTGTGTCAGAATTATTATGTCCCAGACCAAAGATTAATTGTGAATAATGACAGGGAAATCCTTTTTTCTATCACTGCAGAATCAATCAATGAAATGTTGCAGTTAAAGTTTGACCCTAGGGCAGTCCCCTTATCCATTGAAGCTTTAACTCAATTATATATCGGGTTAGATTTCCCCAAAAGATTCATGATTTTTCAGAACTTCATGCCTAGTCATGTGGATATTCGAAAGCTGAATCCTCCCTATTCCACTTCCAAGTTTCCAGAGGGTTCTAGACATGTAATTTCTATGTTATATTTCATATTGGGCTATTTCACTGATGAGTTTACTGATAAGTCAATCCTTGGGTTTTTATCCACTTTGTCTCCTGGCGAGCCTCCTACTATGATCTTTGATTTTTCCAGGTTTATAGCCGATTCCATACACCATCAATTGACAAAGTTACCCACTGAAGGGGTATTTAGGTATTCTTCCTATTTATTTCATTTGTTCTTATTCTCACAAGCAAATCACTTTCCTATAGCATTGCAGAAAATGAATGTAGAGGGAAAGCCTCTATCAGTTGTCTTTTGGACATCATTATTGAGAAAGTAAGGAAGTGAATACAGTTACACAGATTTCATAGATTTATTCATTAGGCTAGCTATGAATTTGCTACATAAGTCAAAACAGCCTAGGGTAAATGAGAAGATGAAAAGGATATTAGAGCTATCATAGCAATGTAAAATGGGAGATTGGTACTTGTATGAGAAGCACGTTGAATTAAGAATCTTTGGAACCAATCTGCTTCCATATAAGTTACCTAAGTTTTTGACTATTAGAGTCTTTTCCTTAGAGTATTTGAGACAGGTTCTGAATGTTGATGCCATCAATTTCATGGTATCCAAAAAGAAGACCCAGTTCAAACTAAAAAATCAAATTGGTCCATTCATAGTAAATAACAGGGATGTTGAGAAAGAAATAGAAAAGAGATTATCAAAGCTGAAATTCCAAGTGATTTTCCCTTGGAATTATGACCCCCAAGGTATTTTAAGCAGTATAAGGGTCAAGTGTAAACTACCTCCCTTTATACATGATTCAAAGCCTGATATTGAAAATTTTGCTAATCAGACAGAATGGGAAGAAAATACATTGGTAGATTTAACTGCAAATACACAGCCAACAGGAAATAAGGATACCACACTTGTTGTGGTAGCTTCTAAACAGCCAGAGTCTTCAAACAAAAGAAGCAGAGATGAAGGAGCCTATACAATAGAAACTACTTCAGATACTAAGTTCAAACTCATCTACAATAAAATGCTAAGATTTGGCTCCATAGGAAAAGAAAAACTTATTGAGGTTGAAGATGAACCAGAGGTCAGTAATGATGAGGCCACTACAATAATTAAGGAGACTTTGACAGAGATTGAAAGAGAACAAGCATCATCCAAAGGAAAGGAGACCCAAATGATTGAACAACATGTGAATATGGAAACTTCTTCTTCTCAAACAGCAGAAGAAAAATATTTGGACATCAAGGATACATATAAGCAGATTAAACAAATAAATGAGGAAATTAAAAGTGAGATTTATTCTCAATTTCTCAAGTAGAAGCCAGGAAATCAGGATAGATTGCTTATAGCATTTTATTACTCTTCAAATAAGATGATCATGTCCTATTTACAACCAACTACTTCAACCCCTAAAATAGTGGTTGATTACAAAAAGATGGAATTTGAAATAGATACTGAAAAAGTGCATGAATTGGATCAGATAGAATTTCACAGACATAGCTCTGAGATGCTTTATTCCACTGTGGTGACAAAGGCCATGAGTGTGACCAATTTGCATAATACTATTATCAACCTGCAAGACCAGATGAATCTTGACAAAGACTCCTTATATGAAAAAGATCTAAGGATCAAGGCCTTAGAAGATTTAATTTGACAAATAGGAGTTGACCCATCAAATGTAAAAGCTGTTGAAGTATTAATAAAGAAGAAAAATGATGATATTGCTGCTTTGAGGAAACAGTTGAAACTTCCTCAAAGTGAGCACCCACAGAGTAAGGAAATACTTCAAGAACAAAAAGAGAAATAAGATATGATGCAGTTGATCATAAAGCTAACTGCTCAAATCAAGGATATGGAAATTCAATTGGATATACTGACGAAAGAAAAAGAAACTGTGAAGGAAACTGATACTTCCATTATTCCTACAGTCATACCTATTATTACTGATGCTGTTCCTTCTTCACTGGGAGAAAAGTTAGCACCCAAAGAGCCACTGGAAACTGTAGTGTCAGTGCAATCATCTACTACCTCCCAAACAGAATCCTCAACATCACAAGTGCAGCAGATTAATGATGCAGGGCAGATTTTCAAAGAAATGGAAGAAATGACATTGAAAACTAATGAAATTAACAGTTTGAAGAAAAAGATTCAGAATATGGAGGTATCTAACAAAGCAGCATTGATTAATGCCAATAATTTTGAACAAAAATCCAAAAGACTTGAAGAGCAAGTCAAAAGCCTTCAGAAGGATTTGAGTTTCACTACACAGATTTATTACATAATAAATCACCTATGGACCAATATTATTGAGGCTATACATCTTCAATGTCCATCAATCCAGATAATAAATGAACAGAGAGACCTCTTTCTAGCAGCTCAAGTTGAAATACAAAGGACAACAGAAGAATTAGCAGATAAACCAGCACAGGCATTCAAGCTAATTACTTTCTTAAATAGTAGGGACGGGACGGAGCTAGAAGAATTGAAGATACAAGACAGGACAGAGACTGTATTGCAAATCAATAAAGTACTGACAAAGAAAACTCTAATCAACAACTTGAAAGAAAAATGTGATGCTATGACTTTTTCCATTACCAAGTTTTTAGCAAAGTACACTATGCTAAGACAGGTTGGTATTCCAGACATCCATGTCTTCAATGATAAATTGATGGATCAAAAGGAATATGATAAAAAGATAAGGGACCATGCCAAAGAACAGATTAATAAGCCACTGCCACAAGGATCTCCAACAAGGAAAGTTGTTCTCTAATACATTGAAGATTTATTCTTCCTTCAGAATGAAATCAAACATTCGTTTGTAATTAAACCAAAATTTTCCAAGTACACTGATGCAGATGAGAACTACAGAAAGCTGAAAAGTATGAAGATACCAAGTGTTGAACAGTGGCAAGTGTTTACATATTTATTGTAGTAGGAAAGAAGCAAACAGTGAAAGAGAGTGCAGATAAAGCAGTCATTTTGAGAAGAAAAAAAATAAAATAGTATTTGATTTTGATTTTTTACTGCTAAGAAGTCTCTTTTTACAACAGTTAAAGGTCAAAGTATTAATTTAAAGAATATCAGAGTGAAAGGCCAAAGTCAAAGTGTATCAGAAAGAAAAGCAACAGTTAGTTGATTTTGACTATTGTAATTTCCCTTTTTACAGCAGTAACATGATAAATAAACAGCGTGAAAGAACCTCCAGGATGAAGTACAATGTCAAAGAGTATAAGTGCAAAGAGTATCAGTGACGTCATCTTCCAAAAAGATATTTTTGCAATATGCCAGCAAACATGAACAGTTATTCAACAAAAAGTTTTATTGGAGAATATAGTTCTATTTTTTCTAGATAAGAGGACAGCTTGCTAAAGTTGTTGAGCAATTATCCCTTTTAACGTGTAAAGATATTTTTATTTCCTAGAGTTATTCCTAGATCTCTCTAGGATATTTGTAATAAACATTTGTATAAATAATTCAGTTTATGAAGTGTTTAGGGTGGAATAAAATTGCTAAGAACATTATAGACATTTTGCTGGTACATTAGAGGCTCACATGTGCTGATTTCAAAGCAGCAGTCTAGACAATAGCCAATTGGACTTCATAATTCAAGATTCATGCGATAATTTGAAGAGTAAAGTGGATCTATCTTGTCATTGTTTCCATTCTGAGTCACATACAATTTCATATATGTTGTTCAATCTTAATGATTAATTAGGAAAATTACTTCAGGACTAGTGTAAGAACTCCTTGTCTTAACTACTTAATCATTTAAATGTTTTCTGTTTATTTCCGGATTTAGGAATTCTTAATTGCTCCTAGTCCCGTTTGACCCCTGCCTCCTTTCTCTTTTTCCGGATCAAAGGATCCTTTATTGCCCTTTATCCCGAAGCAAGCCATTTCATCAAAACAATCTATCCAAATCTCTGAGGGTTATCTACCTTGCCCTAAATACATTAGCATCCTCTTGGCCTTGCCTTCTAGTTCTGCTTGCTATACTTTGACTCCATAGCCCAATGGACTAGTAGATCCCTCTTTAATTTGTCTTTAAGTAATCTTATTTTCCACCAAACATTTCAAAACCAAAACCAATTGTTCTATCATAACTAGACTAAAACACTAAACAAAAAACAAAGTTAAATCATAAAGAGAGAGCCCCCTTTGAAATTTAGGAAGGCTAGATCCTAAATTTCCAAAGTAGGTTTGTGGTTACCCCTAGTTTTCTTAAACTAAAAATCAAAAGCCCACAATATTTAGAAATTACTAGGGTGATAACAGAGCAATCAAGCTTCTTCTGAGGGACATGCTCTTATATCAATTGTTGCAAAAAACACTGAGAGGGAGGGGGGAGAGTTAATCAGTATTTTAAACTCACTTTAAATTTTCATTTTATTAATCTAATTTCTATACGCTATTGTTCTTTATGAAACTATCATATGTACACGACTTCAGTGAAAACAAACAACATATATCCACTTAACCAATTATTCATCATATTTGTATCTTTAACCAATGAATTATTAGTTTCATTAGTGTTACACTAAAAATTGTCATCCTGACATTCTGCTATGTGTATGAGCTCATTATTACTCATACTTCTCCCTTTGCAAGTCTAACACATCAGTTCCTCATGTCAAGCCTTGAAAATCAAAGAAAAGTTCCTAAAAATCTCCTAAACTTTGGTATCGCACTTTCTCTCTATCTTGCCTGCGGTCCCGCACCTAATGTTCAGCTCTCTTGCGTACCTGAACGCAATTTATCTGTGTTAAAGGTGCGAACCCCTGTAATATAAAAAAGGCGCAAGTAAATTCCAAAATCTCAATAAAAGTAAATTCTAGAAGCTTCTAGAATGGATCTTGCGGTGGCAGAACCGCTCTTATGAGGTGCATGTATCCCTTACCTTATGGAGCTAACCCCTTGATGTGAGGAGCTTATCCCTTTGAAGGAGGATTCTATCCCTTCATATTTGGAACAGAAAACCTCCTCTTTTCCACTATAAAAAGAGGCATTGGGTAGCCTCAAAGGGTTAAATTTTTGGAGATTGAGAATTGGAGTTGAAGCTTTAGAATATTTGAAGTTAAGTGCCGTTGAGATTCAGACTCAGTTAATTAAGACTTTTAGGAGGAAAGATTACATACCTCTATTCGTCTTGGTTGGAGGAGTGCAGAGCTTATCAAAGTAAAGGAGATTCTCGCCGGACCCCCGGAAAGTCCTATGCAACATCAAGGCTCAGAGTTGTAAGGATTTTCTTCTTTTTGAAATTAATACAAATATACTCATTTTTCTCAATAAGCTTTCAATCGATGGTTTATTTCATAGATTCCTTGATCACTATGATAAGCATGGTTTATGATGATTTCTATACAGGTGCTATGTAATATTTTTCTTGTTTGTGATCTAGGAGTTTACGAGGAAAACTCCTTCAAGCGCGCGAGGGACAATAACGACTTCAAACAAGCACTCGGACAAACGGTAAGTCTTTAACACCTCTATAGAGATTTTCATAGATCGTATATGCTTAGAGAAAGATTAGTCTATTTGGTCAGTTTGTTGCTAGATACTTTTAGTACTAGGGAGATCGGTCTTGTCGACAAGACGGATTTATCCGCCAACAAATTGGCGACTCCACTCGGGGGAAAGAACTTGTTGTTTTTTGTTCTCTTCTATTTTGATTTGAGGAAAAGTTTTTTCCCGGTTTTTCGATTGATGGATATCTCACGGGTAGCTTAGGTTTTCTCTGTTTTTTGAAAATTTTGAAATCTTTTACGTTTTTCTTGAACTTTTTTGGGGACCGCACTTTGTTCTTTTGCACAGTGCGAAGGCGGCTTTCGCATTTTCCTTAAGTAAACAAGCGCGGGACCGCACTGTTACTTCTAGAAGCCTCGCGGACCTCTGTTGAATTTTTTTGAAAACCTTTAGATTTCCTTTTTCCGGTTTAGTTTAGATTTAATTTAGGATTCTTAGCATCTACCCAGATCCGTATTTTTTCATCAAAAATCTCTTGTTTCTGAATTTCTTTCAACAATTTTTTATCTCATCAATCTCCATTAAGTTAATTGGGTGTTTTGAGTCTCTTTTTTGAGAAATTCTTAATTTGATTTCCTTTGGTCATTACTTGGAGGTTTGTCTTAGTATTTTCACAATTTTGCATCTTTTTGCTTTTGTTTTTTCAAAAAAAATTTCCCCTCATTCACCGGGGGGGGGCTAAATTGTGTATGAGTGTTAATCGCCTTTGAATGTTTTTTGATCTTTGGAACTCTCACTCGATTTTCTTGAATTACACTTGATTGGTTCTTAGATTACATTAGAATCATCTTGCATAGATCACATTTGCATAATTAGAATTCTCATTTTCAGAATATGAATGAAAAATTTGCATAGATTACATTTGCATACTTTTCAAGTGAATTGTGCATAGATTACAACTGCATAGTTTACATTCTGAAAAATCAATCATAAATTTAGATAAGTTTTCTTTGATTTGAATTTAGATTTTTTTATGCTTGTTTTAAAAACACAAAAATAAAAAATTGTTTTGGGATTGATTTGCATTAGTTTTTCTTGATGAAATTAATGCATTAGAGAATTTGTTATATTTTCTCTTAGTGATCAATTTTTTTCATTATTGGAAGTGAATGGAAACTCTCTCCTTACTTTAGTTAGGATTCATCGAATTGAAAAGATTACATTATCATATTCGATTGCATTCAGCTTTTGAGTCGGGTCATAACACCATTGGTTTCATATCCATTTACCCATTTGAGTAATAATGTTCCCTACATAACATAGCGCTTAATTAAAAATTCATCTAGTAATTTTTACATTTTTTAGGGCTCTTTCCACCAATCTAGCTCAGGATTAGTGCTTTGGAATAGGTTGTAGTTAACTTTCCAAAGCAACAAAAACAAACAAGTAGATAAATCTTGCAGTAGGAAATAATTCCAATTGTAATTGGTACAATCTGGGATGCTTCTCTTAAAGGAGTTAATCACGAGATCATGTCCGAACCTTTGAAACAATCAATTTTGTTTCATTGGGGAAGATAGAAGATTTTGCGCGCATTAGAAACGGTAAACCTCAGATTAACCATTGTCGAGGAGCCTGGGGTCACTTGTCGGTAAACCTTGGATTGACCATGTTGAGGAACCTTCAAGGGGATTGAGCTTTGTTACTCTGCCCTTGCGCGTGGGATCGGATCGTAGACTATTCCCCCAGTTGTATTTGTTACTCGTTGGTAACCTTAGTGTCCATAAACTTAAGATTATTTCCTAAGGTGACGGTGAAGGAAAGATCTCACTGCACTGGAGCGGACGTCGACTAGACTCACTTGGATTCTCTCGGGGGGTTCTCTTCACTCGAGATGGTTTTGTGAAGAAACTTGTGCCAGCTCTGTTTCATTAAAGCGAGTTGTCTGTAACTGTTCCAACCGCCATTTCGCATTAAAATTCTACGATGTTGGATTTCATCACCAACTAGTGGTTTTAGTGCGGGAATCTACTGTTTGTGTGTGGTTTGACTCCTAGATTTGATAGCGCGTGTTAATTTGTTTGTTTTTACTTTTAGAGACCATAGGTGTGAATTGTGAATTTTAATTGTTAGGTGTGAATTGCAAATTGTTAATTTTAGTTTTAATTGTTAATAAAATTCACTGAAGTTGAATATAATGGCAACTATTCCGGAATTTACCAACCAAGGAACCCCTCTTAACGATAATCCTAGTACTTTTCCTTTCTTTGGAAATGTTGGTCCTCCTTATATGGCTACTTTGTCATTACCTGGATTTACAATAGGTTTACCGATATGGTTATTTTCAACTTCGTTGGCCCCGAATACTCCAATTGTTCCACCTCAACCGGATGCTTCACTTCAACAAAGTTCACCATCTCAACATCACCAACCTTCTGTTGACCCTTTACCTTCTTCACCTAATATTTCTTCCTCCATTTCTTCCTCTTCACCTGGTAAAAGCCTTGATGCTAGTAACCAGGTGGCTAAGAAGAAGAAGAAAGGGAAGAAGTAGAAGAAGAAGAAGCATGATAAGAAAGAAGTCAACCAACCCAACCATGGTCAGTAAATGTTAGTTGTGTTGAGGAAACCTCCAACATGCATCGTAAACCCAAATACCCTTGCAGGATTTGTAAGGGTTACCACTTCCTTATCAATTGTCATGGTATTCCAAAGGTCTTGGAAGTATGGTCGGAAAAAATCTCATCAACTTTCCGTTGATCCATCAACCAATGATAGTCGGGTTCCCGGGAAAAAGGGTAAAGTTAGGTTTCCTTGTAAGTTATGCAAAGGGAGTCATCAAACTCACATTTTCCCCTCACATGGATGAAGCTCAAAATTGTTGGAAAACCTTACTATTCCACAAAGAATAATTTCCAACTCGGTTACCGTAAAATTTCTCCCAACCTACCGACAATCGACGGAGTGATTGATCTAATTTCAGAGTACGGTCAATCCCACTCTTCCATTGGAGAGTGAAACTCATATCGCTCAAGTTGATGATCCATTAGTTGATCAAGTGGTCGATTCGATTTCACATTCGATCGATCCCATTCTCCCCGTAGAGAGTGAACTTCATACCACTCAAGTTCTTCTTGTTACATCGTATTCTTCTACGCTGAGGGGCATTTTACATGTTTCTACGTAACCCCCTCCAAGTACTAAGGTCTTTTCCTTTGATTGGAATAGACTCACGAGAACCTCGTATTCCTTCCTCCATACCTTTCCGCATCATTGTGAAGTTGGGTGGTAGGGACATACACCGTACGGAGGTAGATGAAGGTGCTTCGTTAGTATTTTGTCCTCAATCGCTTGGAAAGCTTTGGGTTCTCCTTAGCTTGTGCCTATTACGCGTAATCCGAAAGCTTTTAACAAAACCATTAGTGAACCTTTAGGTATCCTTCCTAAGTTCTCTATTACTTTGGAAGGTAAAACCGTCTCTGTATTGATCTTATGGTAGTTCGAGGTCCCTTGGATTTCAATTTACTCCTTAGGCGAGACTATGTTTATGCGATGAAAGTTGTCGTATCGACACTCTTTCGCGTGATGTCTTTCCCTCACAATGGCAATATTGTGATCAGTAGACCAGCTTTCGTTCCCTAGTCTTGATTCGACTACCAATAATCTGACATCCCCGAATGTTCCTCATACGCAAGTGGTATCTACCCCGCCACGGAGTTAATTATGTGGAAACTAGTCCCATGTTTTCGATTTACTGAGTGTAAGTGAGCTTCTCACTGTTTTCTCGTCTTCCTTTGACTTAGATCTGGTAATTGACATGGAAAAATCTATGGGATTATTTGAACCCGATGTTCTTATCCCTTTTGAGTCCCTTGACATGTCTTCCTTTCATAGAATTGTTCTTCCATCTGACGAAGACCTCTTGGAAGCCATGATCAAGGTGTGTCCATTGACATGTGTTTCTTCCAGTTGGAAGCCATGATCAAGTGAGTACGAGGAAAGTTCCTTTTCCTGTGCCAACCTCATTAAAAAATTAAACAGGTGTCTCTGAGGATAGTTCCTTTTACTGTTTCAACCTCGTTAAAAAATGAATTAGTGGCTGGTGAGGAGAGTTCCTGTTATTGTGTCAACCTTGTTAAACAAATGAATCAGTCGGAAATGAGGACAGTTCTTTTCCTGTGTCAACCTCATTAAAAAATGAATCAGTAAGTAGATTGTAGAGAGTATATTAATAGATTAGAAATAATTATTTTATGAGGATGGTTACTGTTACCGAGTCAACCTCGTTAAAAAATGAATCAGGTATGAGGACAGTTCTTTTCCTGTGTCAACCTCATCAAAAAATGAATCAGTTGGTCAAAGGATAGTTCCTGTTACTGAGTCAACCTCATTAAAAAATGAATTAGGTATGAGGACAGTTCTTTTCCTGTGTCAACCTCATTAAAAAATGAATCAGTAGGTTATATAGGTGTTTCGGGGAAAATCACCCTAGAGGTTTGTTGGGTTACAACCTCCATAGAGCAGGGCATGCTACTCAAGAAGGACTCACACAACCATAAATGTTCATGAAAAACTAAATAGAGCAGATCGAGGAATTTACCCGTAGGTCCTACGGTTGAAGCAGATCCTGCGGGGTCCAAACCCCCATCAACCCTTCTTCCTTCTTAACCTAAAAGACAAGAAGAAGCAAGCATGAAGAACTAGTTGTACAACATATATCTACTCTAAATGTTAGTGAAATCCATATGAAAGATTAGATAAACCATAATAAATGCTTAGATAACAATATTCTCATATATGCAAGCAGACACTAACACATATATTTCGGGAACAAGATGGTTCTTCTATATTATAAATAGCATGTACAGAAATAACGAGTGGAGAGATCACCTGAATCCTTCCACGATCTTCGAACGCAGCCGTCGTCCGGATCCGTCCCGCCCTTGCCTTGCTAAGATTCTTTCCAACCGGTGCATACGAGATGACATACAAGGAGATGAGCATCTCCGGGAAACAAGGGTTTCTGTAATGAATCGGGAAGTGCGGGAGGTACGGGAATTCGGACTTGGATAGAGGATTCCAAAGCGGTATAATATCAATAATTTCTCTCTCCTTAGGCCATACACATGAGGGGCTTTTATACTCCTCAAAGTAGTTTCAACGATTGACCACGTGCTAGGGTGGTTGAACTACCGGGAGTAACCATCAACCCACTCGAAAATAGGGAATTTTAATATATTTTTTAATGATTTTAATGGCATACGCGGGAAAGTACATGTGGACTCGCGTATACACGTGAACGATTCGGGCATAAGCTGGCGTGTGGGGATTTTTACACTGTTTTTAGTGAATTTTGTCCAAGTCGTAGGAGTGGGTGCCCAAAGCCATAAAAGCAATCATGAATCATATGAAGGTGAGAAATGATGCTATAACAGATGCCCCCTAATATGTGAGGTCGAAGGGGGGGTACATGATGGCCGAAATGTATTATGCACATAGAAAGAACCGCGAGGGACAAGAGAGGACTTCACCCGGATTTCAGATCCTACCAAAAAACCAATGAAAGAAAACGAGAGATCAACTCATGCCGAGGCGGCATACCCATGCTCGGTCCAAAAATACATCATATGGAAAGTACATAATAGATCCAAAATGTATACAAGTATATCTCGAGTCGAAAGTACATAATGAATCATCTCGAGCATGGCCCGGAAATGTAAGTACGAATCAATGTCCAAGTATCACATATAGAAAGTTGATCGAGGAAGGCGCAGACTGGATGTCTCGGTGTATAAGTAACTCGAATCTCCAAGTACCAAATCATAAAGGGTAGATCTCATGGTACAAACGGTACTATCACGCAACTCGAGAGCCAACATATAGGATGTCGATGTACCGAATCGCAACATATAAGGGTGACTACGGCGTCACCGGCGGCGAGATGGTACTGTCAAAAGTGAGCGAGAAATGCCGATGCAACCCGAGGGGTCTTCACCGATCACTGTGGCACAATTCTACACAATGGGAATAAATGAGCCGAAGTCAACCACGTGAGAAATCGTTGGATTACCGGTCAATGATGTATACCGTTAACCAACGCGAGACAACCCACCAATAATGAAAATGAGTGTCAAGGTGCGATACAATCCGACGAGTGCGAATGAATGAGTTGAAGTCGAGCACTTGAAAGAATCTACCAATCGGGAGGCAATGATGAATCCCCATTGTTGATAGCGAAGAGTCTCGCACCGATGACGCGCAAAGCCTAAGGTACTAACAAAAAAGACTCTAGACCTTATTCCCGCAGCAATGAGTCGGAGTCAATGGGAGAAAATATCCGCTGGAAGGAAGGCATTAAGGCATCCCACATCGGTCACGGCGCGAGTGTAACCCGCGAGCCAATATTTGGAAGGAATCGGACGATGTAGAGTGACGGAACCAAAACCGAAGTACGTTTCCGACATGCACAAGATGAAGCTAGCGCACGGAAGAAACCCTCCGAACCAACCAATAATGAAAGCCGACACGTAGGCGATAAATCCACTCGAAGTAGGGTCAAATGGAAATCAAGGTGCGCACGAATCCCAAGTGTGATAATGTGTCGATGACGTCGAACACGAGGGGGAAACCACTCGCCGAAAAGACCCATAATGATGATCAAATGCGAGCACAAGGTCACCTATCAATGATGGAAATAGGGCCGGTGCGGCTCTAGGTTTGCTCTCGAGTAATGTGTCGTAGTCGATAAGAGACAAACCCACCGCAAGAAGTCAATGGGGACCTTCTCAAACCGAAAGACGAGCAAAAGACCAAAACATCCGATGTGATAGAACAAGATAGCGACAAGACCGGGAAGGCCGAGCGTGAATAATGAGTCAAGAGACACCACGGGTAATGGCCGACTGCGGTTATAATTCCCTTGAACAAAAGCACGACTCATGATGACCATGGCGTCAAAAAGTGACCTCTCGTATAAGTACGTCATACGGGAGGCGTACAAACTCTCCATATGATTGGAAGAGATAACCAACCGGGGAGGGGCCGACAAGTGAAACATGGTAAAGGCGCGAACCTAGGTCAAAAACTAAAACCATCCCAAATGTAGGAAGTATATATAGAGTATATGTGCTTTGTTCAAGGGCGACAAACCGACTGTACTCGCCATCAAAACAACGAAGATACATCCCGTACCCGCTCTTTTTTGTTATATTTGATTTTTTTGTCTTTTTCATATAATAAGCACGAAAAAAGAATAAAAGAGAATGCTATGGTACAATGGATAGAACGAGTATCAAGAAACATATGTCTAGTTCCCGGGATTGGAACAATCCTATGCTCAATGCAAGGTGGCGGAAAGCGGTAAGCGATACTCAAAGGGAACGTTCCATCCATGGGTACAAAGGTGTCAAGTCGTGATAGCTAAGTGCATGCAATGGTTAACTTGTACAGAAATTCAAGGTCAAAAGTTGGCTTAAACATCGAGTCCAAATGAAGCCGGCTAAAGGCCAGGATAAACAAGTAGCCAATATGCAATGCAGTAATACAACTTAATGACACCAGGGAGCCTCTAGGGTAATAGCCAGAAAAATGATAGTGAGGAAGAAGAAGAATGAAGCTTCAACACGTAAGTCATGGCGGGACTAAAGAGGACTCCTGAGCCTACATAAAACGCAGCATGGGCAACAAGTGATAGCGAGGAACTAACTAAGAAGCCCATGTAAAGGAAGGCTCTACCATCAAGTCATGATTAAATAATCGGCGAGTGAAATGGGTGTAATAGTCATGACTTGATGGGATCGACCCTATGGCAAGTGATCAGTATGGAGGCTAGTATGCAAGATGCAATGGAAAGTGATTTCCCTAACCTATATGCCAGTGAAGATCATATACCTGCCGTGACGAGTCGGTAATCATGGATCAAAAACCGGGAAAAATCTCAAAATCGTCAAAATGTACCTGAAAACATACCAAACTGGGCACTTCCAAGCATCCGGGTTATGCAACTTAAGATAGATCGAAAAAATAAGCATAACAATTTTTTGCGAAAATTTTCAACTTTTTAGCCATAAATAGACAAATTACCTCATATTTGGTTCATTATTACATTGCTGATTTGGAAAAAAGTGCTCTGGAGCAAAAAACTTCTTTCGTCAAATCAGGAGCAACCGACCGTCAAATCGCACCGAATTTGTCAGGTAAGCTCATCAATCATCCTTGCAAATCATTTTGTCCGTTCATAAATTAAAATTTAGTAATTTTCACCATAGAAACCCTTGCTAAAAATCACGGGTTTGCGCATACACAGGTTGGTAACGATAAAGTCGCGTATGCGCAGGCCCAAATGAAAAATGCGTAGCTAATGAAGGATTTATTGAATTTTGACAGGATGAACATATCATGGAGAGAGCGTGAACACAGTGCAATTGATCAAGAAGTCTTGCGAGATCGAGCATCGCTAAATATTCTTCGGAATTTCGGATTGCTCAAGTTTTTCAAAATGCCAAATATGAAAAGCAATGTCCGGTTGCTTGAAATGCTCGTGAACTATTGGGAACCGGAAGAGGACTACTTTATGATAGATCAGATGCCTGTACGCATTGAAGTGGAAGACATATATGTTATCACTAGACTCTCCCGGAGGGGGAACCAGTAGACTTGCACGGGAAGCCCTTGGGAGGACTAACTGTGGAAGATTACGTCCATGTGTACTGCGTAGAGGGTTCCAAGAAAGTTGGAACTGAAATTGCAATTAAAGATTTAAGGGATTTTCACATGAAAATCCTTCTTTTCACCATTGGCAGAGTGGCAGGATCTGCCTCCCTACACCAGGCGTCCAGGACGCAAATGAGCATAGCAGTGGAATGCTTAACTCATGTATATGATTGGTGCACAGCCCTATTGCTGAACATGAAGCAACAATTGACCTCAATCCGCCAAGTAAAGACAAAACATTTTGGATACGGTACAATTTTGATGACATTCTTCTTCGAGAAGATACCAGCATTGAGACCCAGAGTGATCTCTACCATCAGCAGCCCAAGAGACCCAAGAATTGCCCGCTGGGCAGACATGATGAAGAGATTAGGGGGAAGTGAAGTTCCCCGGACCACTTGGGATGATGAGTTCTTCCTTTGGTGGGGAGAACAAATCATCGTTGTGGACGACTATCCCTATGCCGGGATGGACTTTCGTGGAGATCCAGATCTTGTCCTTCCACCAGGCGCGGCATGGGGCACAGTCGGTAAGTTTGCAATTTTTGACTTATATAATTTTTTTGGATTTTTTCAATATGTCTGAAAAAAAGTGAAAAACAAACATGTTTTTGATTGGATTCATAATGACTTACAATGTAAACATGATCATGATATAGATATTGGACCAGTTCGACCTGAGGGTTTCCTGCGCCACAAGTGTCGCAGGGGCGAAGCAGATACAGTGGATTCAGACAGGACCCTCCAGGCTGTACAGAGAAACTTGGAGGGATTAACCCGCCAAGTACCTATGGCTGCCGTGGAAGATCTGCTGGAAGCCTTCCAGAGACGGGCGGTAGGAGTGCCCCGAGACTGGGTACGATTATTCCGCCGAGTTGCCACCGCGATCATGTTCTATAGGAACACGACTTCTGGGCAGGGACCTCAGGAGTAGATAGATATGATGTATCAGATGACTATATATTTTTGAGACTGAACATGATCGAGCATAAGCCCAATTTTTGTATGACTTTATGGATCCAAATTTTGTAAATTTTTTGAACACTCTGATGATATATATACAAAGATGTTTGATGTGATGTGATAAATGTATCAAAATATATGATGTTTTTTATGATTAAATTTTATTGTATGGAATGATTAATATGCCAATCCAGTGCCTGATTAGATAATGAGTCTGCCAACCAATTGTCAGCTCGAGGAATATGAATGAAAGTTCAAAAATGAAATGATCTTTGTAACAAACGTACCCTCAAGAACAACCGTCGTAAAAATGGATCTCGAACCCGATAAGTATTGTTCAACTGCGACACCACCAGCTGAGAGTCCAAGAAAACTACCAACGAATCAACACCCAAAGATATTTCCTCAGAGAGTAGATAAACAACTGCAGTGTATTCTGCTATATTATTGGAATCAGGAACAATGCAGACCCCTCTTGATACTAACAGCTGACCGGATGGATAATGAAGCACCCAAGTCGCGGAAGCTAAGTTTCGGGTGTGTCTACTAGCACCATCGGTGAAACCAAAATGACTCATGACATCCAACACAACCTGCCAAAGCAGATCAAAAACATCACCAACCCATCAAAGATCGAAAATCAACCAGATATGTACAAAGCAAAACTACTATATACAAAAGCAACATGCCAGGCCGAAGCCTAGGCATAATACTTCTTCAAATAGAGCCCATTTCTGGGCTCTGGCAACTCGTTCCCTTCAAAATCAACCAAGGTATATGCTCCTTTCTTAAGGACCTTTTTAACGATAAAGGGGCCATACCACATAGACTTAAACTTTCCTGCCCCCAGGGCATCTTTTTCTTGGGCATAGACCAAAACAAGGTCACCTTCCGAAAAAACCCTGGGCTTGACCGCCTTATCGTACTGAGCTTTAACTCGGTTTTTATGTGCTTCATTCATCGTGGCGGCATCCCAACGCTGCTCATCGAGATGTTCCAGATGAAGGAGTCGTTCTTCAAGACTAGAAGTGTCAGGAAGAAGTTCAACAGCTAATTTAAGAGAAGGAATCTCACATTCAATGGGAAATACGGATTCCAACCCGTGCACTAGCTGAAACAGAGTAAAGCCAGTTGCAGTTTTCACTGACGTCCTGTATGCCCAAAGTGTAGGATATAGCATAATATGCCAGTTGGATCTAGCTTTATCGATTGTCCTTTGAAGAATTGTCTTCAAGGATTTATTCACGGCTTCCACTTGCCCATTGGCTTGAGGATAATACGGAGATGAATGCTCCTGCCGGAAACCCAATTTGAGAGCCAACTTAGCCATCATACTATTATGAAAATGACTGCCATGATCAGTGACAATCTCTCTAGGAATACGAAAACGAGCAATAACTTGGTTGAAGAGAAAAAGAGATGCAGTCTCACCATCATTCCCAAAAGTAGGCATATCCTCGACCCACTTCATAAAGTAGTCTACTGCTACAATAATGTACTTGTGACCTTTAGCCGAAGGAAGGTTACAAGTAGTATAATCAATACCCCACTTTGTAAAGGGACCGACAGTAATGACTGGAAAAAGCAGAGCTGGATGAGCGCGCATTTTTCGAGTATAAACTTGACACGGATGACACTTTTTGACCGACTCCATACAATCCTTGAAAATCGAAGGCCAAAAGTACCCAGCACGCAAAATCTTTTGGGCTGTAGCAAGCCCAGATAAATGACCACCACAAGCTCCACTGTGGGAATCATTCAGCACAGCCTCAGCTTCTTCGAGAGTTAAGCAGCGTCTCAGGATTGAATCAACCCGTCGACGGTATAAAGAATCACTAATAATCAAATAATTCTTGGCCAAGTGACGCAACTTACGACACTCATCTTTCGAAAAAGTAGAGGGAAACTTCGCAGTCTGAAGATACACAATGATATCTCCATACCAAGGATCCTATGAAGAGATAAGAAACAAATGTTCATCCGGAAAGGATTCATCATAGATCATCTCTTCCCCACAGGGCAACTCGGAGATCAATTCCGTGAAAACCAATGATTTCTTGGACTTGGCAGACATAAACTCAAGATCAAATTCCTGTAAAATCACAATCCATCTATTGTATTTGCCCCCAATCACTCGCCTACTGAGGACAAACTGAAATGGATTGGCAGCTGCCAAAACATAAGTTTTGCGAAGAATAATGTAATGCCGGAGTCGCTGCACAGCATGAATTGCTGCTAAAGCTAATTTTTCTATCGGAGTGTACCGGAGTTCAGGTCCTACCAGTCCTCGACTAAGGTAGTAAATAACATGCTCTGCAAGAGCATCATCCTCCTGAACCAGAACCATACCGATGGTAGATTCTGCTGCTGCCAGATACAAAAGGAAATCCCTGCTATAATCAGGTGGACTCAATAAAGGAGCAGAGGTCAATGCTTTCTTCAAAGCATCGAATGAGTGTTGAGCGAAGTCATCCCAAAGAAATGGAACTCCCTTCTTCAACAATCTCATAAATCCCTTTGTAACTTCAGCATAATTTATGATAAATCTCCAAAGAAAATTAGACTTTCCTTGTAGACTTTGAAGCTGACGGATAGAAGACGGGGGAGGCAACCAAAGTATTGCCTCAACCTTGAAGGGATCTACCCTAATCCCTTCCCTAGACACAATGAATCCCAATAACTGACCGGATGTAACCGCGAAAAATCACTTGTTCGGATTCAATCTAATCTTATAGAACCAACATCGTTCAAATATTTGCCGGAGGTGAGCAGGATGACCCATCCTCTTTCGAGAATGAGCAGCTAAATCATCCAAATACGCCTCGATAATCTTTTTGATGTCATGGAAGGCATATGACATGGCCCGTTGAAAGGTAGCCCCAGCATTTTTAAGACCAAAAGGCATCTTCTTATATGCAAATGTACCCCAGGGACAAATAAAGGCAGTCTTATGCTGATCTTCAGGATGGATAGTAATCTGATTATATCTGGAGAAACCGTTCATGAAGGAGAAAATCTCATTACCGGCACACTCGTCAATGATCTGATCGATAAATGGTGTGGGGTAATTATCTTTAGGACATGCTTTATTTAGGTCTCTGAAATCAATGCAAACTCGAATCGTTCCTTGTTTTTTATCTACAGGAATAGGGTTTGAAACCCATTCAGTCAAAGGAACAGGGAAAATGAATCCCGCCTTAAGCAGCTTCTCCACCTCAGCTTTGATAGCTGCTGCCTTCCTAGGATTGACCGGATGAAGTTTTTGCCTCACAGGCTTAGCGTTTTCGTAAGTCTTGATCTCATGCTGGACAATAGATGGATCTATACCAGGCATTTCCTCATAAGACCAAGCGAATACATCCCTATACTCTTTAAAGAGCTCGGTATAAATCTGAATCTCTTCACGGGAACATTCAGCTCCGATGAAGACATTCTCAATAATATTGGGATCCCTGGAAATGTTCATCGGGATAGTAGGAGAAATCACAGCCATGTTCCCTTCAGCATAAACCTGTGTTGGTGCTAAAGGGTTCAGGACTGGGTGAACAGGACCAGGAGATGGAGGACTTGGAAAACTTGTTTCAACTTCACTCAAATCAGGTAAAAAGTAAGACCGATGATGCAAATCATCCCACGGTCTATCTATACCAGTCATAGCTTCCAGGATGGCCTCTTCAGATGGAAGAGTGGTATCAAGGCAATCCTGGGCAGAAGAAGAACTAAGTGTCCAAGTCGGAGCCACATCTCCATCCAACTCTTCCGGTGAAAGAGGAGCTGGACTGGATTCTGCAGAGTCAACAATAGACTGATAAGCAATCTCAGCTGCAGACATCGGAAATGCCATTCCACCCACTTGACCTTCCGCTAATGTGGTGGTAGGGGAAGGCAAGGTCCAAGGGTCCGAAAAATAATGAGTTCTGAAGAACTCTCTTCGAAGAGGAGCCTTGGAGGATGAAATAGCATTTATATGCACCGTAGGAGGAGGAATATCAAAAGTACCCATCAAGGAAGAATACATTCCAACTCCTAAATTCTCAACAGGTGCCTTAGTATTATCCAACTTAGGAATAGATGAGTCAGTAGACGCATTCGGGTCTACAGGAGGACAGTCCAGTTGATCCACTGTAACGATCCTCCCTTCATGAGGGAAACATATAATCCGAAATAATGAGGATGCAATGGAATCCATCTCATAAATCCAGTTTCTCCCCAACAGAAGGTTGTAGTCCAAGCTTTCATCCACTACCTCGACCTCTATATTCACAGTTTTTCCCCCAACACAGATGGACAAAGCTGGGACAATACCATGGGGTCTGTGAGAATGACCATCGAACACAGTCAGAAGAGTGGTAGATGGAACAGCTTTGGGAGATCCAATTGTCTTCCAACATGTGAGAGACATCACGCATGTGGAAGCACCCTCATCAACAACCGTCCGAAAGATATTGCACTTCCGGTACGATGATTTAATATGAAAAGCCATGTGATGGGGGAGTCTCTTCTTAAAATTAGTCATATCAAAAGTAATCAGAAGAGAATTTTTCAGATCAATAGCCCCAATGGCAGTGAGCAAAGCACTGCACTGAGCCGGACAAGACTGGAGTACCTCTAAAGCCGACATAGCACAAGGACTCTGCGCCAGATCTTCCACAATCGAGTAGTTCTGGGCAGCCCTAGCATTTGGATTAATCGTTGATCGCTTAGAAGATGCTTTGGGCATCCGAGGCATAGACTCAACAGTAGGCTTTGTAATGTGAAGCGGCTCAGTAGCATCAGGAGTATCCTTAGCTTTCGAAGACTCTTCTCCGCCATAATCATGGGATCTCGTAGCGACATCCACGTGAGCACTCATCATGAATATGTTCGATGGTATTTCCCCTTCCTGGGTGCCCCCAGAGGAAGCCCCAGGATTTTGATTCGCACCAACAACTAACTGTTTCCCTTGGGGAAAAGGGTTTGTTAACACAGCCTGGGAACTAGAAGAACCCTACTGAGCTAACAAGCGCTACGCATCCTAAATTTTAGGGCAAAGGTGTGTAAGATGGTCTCCAGTACATAACTTGCATGGAAACTTCACTTTCTTTTTGTCCTTTGGACCCTCACCAACATGCTCGTTGGTTTTATTCGCATTACCCTTCCCATTCTTGCCCTTTTTCTTATTATTTCGTCCCTTCTTCTTCCCTTCGGATTGTTGATTTCCTTTGGGATCAGAAGCTTGGACAACATTTATGGACAAAGACTGGGAAGGCGATGACTCAGCAGGCACAGCCTGACCAGAAGGAGCAGATTGCAAAGACAACTGCTGCAGTTGAGTAAGCAGGCTGGCTGCACCACTATTGATCGACCCGATCAGCCCATCACCATGCGGACCAGGCTTAGTTTTGGATAAATCTAATTTGGAGCGAGGAGCATTGGGCAAATATTTATGGAGGACCCCAGACTGAGAATAGATCAGTTCCAGCTGTTGGGCCCTAAAAATGGCCTGCTCCTCAGAAAATACCCCCGACAGGGATACATCTTTAGAAATGTCTGACTGCAGAGATTTCAGAAACCATTCCAAAAGGAATTCTCCTGGAATATGAGCTTTAATAAGCCTCTTCCTTCTCCTCCATTCCTGAATATGATCAGAAATGTGGGTTGCGTCGTGCTGCTTAAAATTAGCTATGAGTTCAGTCCCAGCATCATATCAGACAGGAAACTGGAAATGGTTTAGAAATGTAACAGTTAGTTCTCCAAATGTAGCAAAACTGCCCCCAGTTAGCTCAATACACCATTTGGCATCGTTTCCAGTTAGGGTGCGTTGAAACAATCTCAACCTAATAGAATCATCGATCCGGGAGTTAGAAGAACACCATAAATGGAAAGTGGTGATGTGGTCAGCCGGATCCTCTCCATTCTTCCCTTCAAACTTTGGAATGTCTGAAGGTAGTTTGGTCGGGACCGGAGGCCACCCCGGACTGTACCGAATCGGATCATTCGTCAATTTCGACAGATCTGGCAAGTTTAACGTTGCCAGAAAAGGTAAACGAGGCGGAGCCTGAGGATTCCATCCTTGATAGGATGAATTCCCAACATTCTAAAAAGAATACCCTGGATTTGATGAGGCACCAGGTTGCCAGAAAGAACTCGTAGAAAAAGGAGAAGAACCTCCTCCCAACGCAGAGTTACCAAAGACCGGACCAGTTCCCCCTCCTGAAGTATTGAATGAAGAGGAAAGCCCCTGATAGGGGTTCCAAGCATTAGAAAGAGGAAGTCTCATAAGCACCTCGATGGAGGGGAAAGAAGTACTTCTCCTTGCACGGGTGTAAACCGATTCCCCGCCCCCCTCAGAGAGGAATACAAAAAGGTTCCAACCCGTAAAAGTAGTTGAAACTTGACCTCCTGCACTGCTAGAGCGAAACTCGGGTCTCAGAAGTAAACGGAAAGGACCTAAAGAAGGATTCGAACTAGAATGTGTCCCGTTCGAAGGGGAACCCTTGAAAGAAGTCGATCCACTAGCCATGGAAGACATGTAGATCTACTGGGGCAAAGAAATGGAAAAGGAAAAAGAAGGAATCCCACTAGTGGGCATTCCAAAACAAGGGACCAGATTGAGAAGCATGTGCTTGGGTGAAACCAGAGCCAAACACAGCAGCACTAGAAGCAATCGAAGATATAGCAATAGTGCACCCTCCTTCAACAGAAGCAGGAGTCTGAATGCCTGCAGCACTCACAGCAGAAGCCGTGTTCCCAGTCGCGGCCATCGAAAGGTATGTATAATAAGGAGGATCTTCTGGTCTCTCTGACTCGGGTCCGATGTATTGAACAACGAACGGATAATCAGGAGGAAGAGGATATGGAAGTGAATCTGAGGGTTCAGACACTTCCTCTACCTGTACTTCTTCTTCCTGCGGAAATAACACTCGCGAGGTGAGCGGAGCGCTCCTCTCGGAACCAACACCAAAATCAGCTATGAAACCTTCAGACCCTTGTGGAGGATCTCTCTCCATTGCGTCAGACACCACAGGGTGGTAACCACCTGCTAAATCACTCCTACGCCTTCTTGAAGAAGGCTCTGGACTCTCGGGAGATAACCCCCGGATTCTCCTCGATCAACGAGGTGCTTGATCAACCACTTTAACAGATTTTAATTAGACTCAAAAAGTGTAAAGCTAGGCAAGCTAGGAGCAAAGAGCACTCACTAAAAAAAAATAATCCCTAAGATACAATCAAGCAAACAACCTTCAAGTATTTCCGCTCCGGGTGATTAGGACCAGACACCAAAATACAAGAAAGTGAAATATAGGACCTCCCGAAAGTAGTCTCCACAATATTACGCCTGTGCCTACTTCTGTGAAGGTATCGTAAATCAAAGCATTTCAACCTCTAACGACAAATTTCTTGCCACCAAGCACCCAAGCTTCGCAATGGAACCCTGTATGCTCACAAAGTTATGCGACGTTCGCTCGTGTACCACGGGTATTCCCCCCTAGCCACCTATGTGGAACCTAGGAGTGGCAACCATGGGCACCAATCCGTGTCAAAAGCCGAAAAAAAAACGGTTTCAGGTCGATTCATTTTCAAGAAATTAGAGAGGGGGTATTCCCTCTTCTCGCCCTTCACTTCCTCGTCACTCCCTCTCGGAGGAGGGAGTCTTTCCCTTTATTCACCTAACGGAGTTGGATTTCGCTCAATTAATTCCACCTCTATGTTTTGTTTGAGCGGCCTTGAGGGATGACCTTCCACTCACCCAATCCAAGGCCCTACAACCTAGCTAGTTGGTGTATGACACTTAGAAAACTTGCTAGTTGATTTTAAATTAAATCGCTTATTTTAATTGGCTGTTATGTTAAGTCAAAGGGATACAGAGATGAAACTTATGGTGTTTTGATGCAGAAAGAAATTAATAAAAACCAAACTACATGCAAATGCAGTTATTGTCTTTCGATGAAAAGCAACTTCTACACAGGTTCTACGAGATTAAAAAAATGTATTTTTCTTTTCAGATAACAAACTCACACTCACAAAAACTAAGAAAATGACTAAATGCTTAAGTGCACCTGATGCAAATCACTAGAAGCATGCAAATTCTAAGATGCGAAATCTCCTAAAGCAGAGTGAAATTTCCCAAAATTCCTTCAGTTTTATCTCTTCTTGGTTGTCCATAAAGTTAGTTCCCAAAATCAAGAACTCTTAATATGAGGACACCAAAAACACTTAAAAACAAGAGGAAGAAATCAACGAAAACTTCTTTCCAAAATCAAGCCAAAATCCAAAGGCAAGAAACCTCAACAAAGCTTCAAAAGATACAAAGAAACGGAAACAAAAATGAAAAAACAAAAGCAAACAACAAAGCAAAATGTTTTTTGAGCTTTTTAGTTTTATAAAAGAGTTCGAAAAGACCAAGTGAAACTATAAAATCCCAAGCCAAACAACACTGAATTTCAAGCAAAAACTTAAAAAATGCTCCAAATCTTATAGGGCTAACTAGTAGCAAGATCAATATGAGCAAAATAAGACAAGAAAACTCAGCCACTTAGCCTAGAAGAATAGTGCAACCTTGCTGCAAACAAAAACTTCAAAGAACGAAGAAAGACTCTTCAAAAGTTGCAACAAGACCTAGCCAACTGAACTCAAGAAAACCAACCAAGAAATGGGCAAAAATCGCAGCGCAAAGCAAAACACAAAGATAGGAAAGAGTAAATGAGCAGGAGCTCTCTGTTCTGATGAAGCAGAACAGCCAAGAATCCCCAGAAAGAGATCTTGTTACTCGAACCAGAAATGCCAGCACAAGAAACAATACTTTGCCAAAAAGACTAGTTTTCAATCAAACAAGAGAGAGAAAAGACCAAAGACCACTTTCGTCACAATCCAGAGGGTACAAAGACACTGCAAGACAGGTCTCTACAAACATAAAGGACTAAAAAGCCAAGAAATCCAAAATTTCAAAATCTGCCTAGGTATACGCACTTCACAGTTTAGCAACAAGCGTGCATACGCGACTGTGCTAAAGGAAACACGAGTATACGCGACTCCCTTTAACAAAAAATGCGTGTATACGCTACTATGTGTAGGAAAAATCGCGTATATAAAGGTAGATAATTAAAAACAAAAAGGATCAAGCCTGGATAAGAAACCAGGACATCAGTCTAACTGAGAAAGAGTAAATTGGACTGGAAATAGAAGTTAAAACTGTTGAAAACCTATCAAACAGCTGAAACCACCCAACAGGGGAATCACAAGAATGCGATCCCCAGCGGAGTCGCCAGTTCTGTTTCGGGGAAAATGACCCTAGAGGTTTGTTGGGTTACAACCTCCACAGAGCAGGGCATGCTACTCAAGAAGGACTGACACAACCATACATGTTCATGAAAAACTAAATAGAGCAGATCGAGGAATTTACCTGTAGGTCCTACGGTTGAAGCAGATCCCGCGGGGTCCAAACCCCCAGAAACCCTTCTTCCTTCTTAACCTGAAAGACAAGAAGAAGCAAGCACGAAGAACTGGTTGTACAGCATATATCTACTCTAAATGTTAGTGAAATCCATATGAAAGATTAGATAAACCATAATAAATGCTTAGATAACAATATTCTCAAATATGCAAGCAGACACTAACACGTATATTTCGGGAACAAGATGGTTCTTCTGTATTATAAATAGCATGTACATAAATAACGAGTGGAGAGATCACCTGAATCCTTCCACGATCTTCGAACAGACCGTCGTCTGGATCCGTCCCGCCCTTGCCTCGCTAAGATTCTTTCCAAACTGGTGCATACGAGATGACATACAAGGAGATGAGCATCTCCAGGAAACAAGGGTTTCCTGTAATGAACTGGGAAGTGCAGGAGGCACGGGAATTCAGACTTGGATAGAGGATTCCAACAGAGTATAATATCAATAATTTCTCTCTCCCTTAGGCCATACACATGAGGGGCTTTTATACTCCCTCAAAGTAGTTTCAACAGTTGGCCACGTGCTAGGGTGGTTGAACTACCAGAGTAACCATCAACCCAGCTCGAAAATAGGGAATTTTAATATATTTTTTAATGATTTTAATGGCATACGCGGGAAAGTACATGTGGACTCGCGTATACACGTGGAACATTCTGGGCATAACTGCGTATGGGGATTTTTACACTGTTTTTAGTGAATTTTGTCCAAGTCTGTAGGAGTGGGTGCCCAAAGCCATAAAAGCAATCATGAATCATATGAAGGTGAGAAATGATGCTGTAACAATAGGTAGATTGTAGAGAGTAGATATGAGGAAAGTTCCTTTTACTGTCTCAATCTTGTTAAAAAATGAATCAGCGTATCAAGAGGAAAGTTCCTTTTACTGTGTCAACCTCGTTAAAAAATGAAACACGTTGCCATGAGCATAGTTCTTTTCCTGTGTCAAGCTCGTTAAAAAATGAAACAAATCCTCCCCTAATTGAGTCGAGTCTTTGACTAGATCTCATAAATGTTAAATCATATATTTAGGTTACTTATTTCAGTTTTTTGCATAAATTTCTTACATTTTTAGGTCGGGTCTTTCATATGATCTCGTAAATGAACCTTCATTCCATCCAGCTATTAATTACCAACAGTGTATTATTTGAATGAAATGAAGCTGGGGGGGCATGCGCTCTAGCAGTTATGCTTAGGGGGCATCAAGCATAGTTTTCTCTCTGTTTCAAGCTTGTGTAAAAATGAAACCACTCTGAAGCATAGTTTTTCTCTGTTTCAATATTTTGTAAAAATGAAACCTATCTTGAGTCAATTTCGGTTATTTTCAAGACTCGTTAAACTCATGAAAATCCCGAGATTATTTTGCTATCTTTCGTTCTTGTAAAAAACATGAAAATGCCGAGTTCTTTCCATCTTTTCCTACTCGTAAATTAAATTGAAATTCAGCCACAGGAGTACATTTTTATCCCTTTTTCGAACTCGTTAAAACTTACGAAAAAGTGAAAATAAAGAGCATACTTTTATCACTTTTTCGGACTCTTTCAAAAAATTCACGAAAAAGCGAAACATTGGAGTTCTCTTTTAAGCCCTTTTCAGACTCTCTAAACATGAAAATATTTCCGAGTACTTGATTTTTCGAACTCGTTAAAGTAAATGAATAATCGTCCCTTCAGTATAAGTTTACCCCTTTTATGGACTGAAATGGACTACTTACGAAAAAGGTATACGTTGACTAAATACGGTCAATAGAGTTCTCTCCCGCATTATTTTATCCTTTTTCGGGCTCGAGAGACTAAATTTACGAAAAAGTACACCCACGGAGTTTCCTTAAGTTTTTCTTCAGACTCCCTAAAATTGAAAAACACCGAGTTTATCCTATATTGGACTCGTTAAAATTTAACAGTAAAGGACTTGTTCAATTTTCAACAGGAACGAACCACTCCTTCTTAGGGTTCGAATCTTAAACTAAGTTAGACTCATCCGAAGGATGAGCTTATAAACAAGAAAATTTTATCCTCCTCAAGCTTGTCAAAAATAAAGAGGTACTTGCCAGAAATGGTGGGGGAAAAGAGAGAAAAATGGACTTGTTTGTTGTATTTTGATTTTTCGAAAATCTAGTTAACCACTCTTGAACACGACACTTTCAATCACCTGGGTTGGGAAATCCTTTGCCTAACATTTAATCGAACCTCATTTGAAAGTCTTCATCCGGTTTCTGGGTATTAGCTTTGGGTCAACTGCTACCAAGCCGTCTGCAGTTGCGTTATGTGTTCAAGAGGACAGTTCAAATAAACCATTCATCTGCGAAATATATGTCATCCATTTTTTACCATCCCTGAGTCAGTCCTTGCTGATATATTTTCAAAACTTGATCTATGATTTCGTGTTGTGGGCTTTCCTATGATGGATCACTTTCTATCGACGACAGCTCATTATCTAGGAATTTGATCCAGAAATTGTCAATACCTTGAAATCTGCATGCCTCAATGGCAGGTTTCTCGCCTTCGACGACAGGTTGAATCATTGACCTTCGATCGAATGATTCCGTGACATGTTCGACTTCAGCTCATTCATTCACATTTCATGGATTGTACTGAGTACTTTGAGAGCCATTGAAATTACTGGTGGTTACTCTCACACTTGTTAATAGTTTACATCATTGACTGGTAATCAAGTGGTTTCTACCATGTTCGACTTCAACACATTTATTCACATGGATAGGATCGTACTAGTTCGAGATGCAGAAATCAAGACGTTGGATATAGTTTCTATCATCCAGGCTACGAGGAATTTTGTTATCATTTATACAGTAGACTATTTACAAACAGATGGCTGCGTCCATGCTGTGTCTACATATGTCTATACTATGATGTACTCAAAATCATTCCTGTATCAGAACAGTTTGAATTAGTCTCTAGTTAGTTTTGATCTGAGTATGGGAATGCCTACCTCAGCGATGATATATATATAATTTTGCATTGAACGTTTTTATAGGTTCCGACTGGGGTGACCACAGGATGATCCTTGAAATGATAAAGTACTGCACTCTTCATATATGACAGACTTCAGCATCATCTATTCCAGACTTTTCACTTTAGGGGGTAATCTGTTACACTAAAAATTTTCATCCTGACATTCTGCTATGTGTATGAGCTCATTATTACTCATACTTCTCCCTTTTCATGTCTAACACATTAGTTCCTCATGTCAAGCCTTTAAAATCAAAGAAAAGTTCCTAAAAATCTCCTAAACTTTGGTATCGCACTTTCTCTCTATCTTGCCTGCGGTCCCGCACCTAATGTTAAGCTCTCTTGCGTACCTGAACGCACTTTATCTGTGTTAAAGGTACAAATCCCTGTAAGATAAAAAAGGCACAAGTAAATTCCAAAAATCTCAATAAAAGTAAATTCTAGAAGCTTCTAGAATCGATCTTGCGGTGGCAGAACCACTCTTATGAGGTGCATGTATCCCTTACCTTATGGAGCTAACCCCTTGATGTGAGGAGCTTATCCCTTTGAAGGAGGATTCTATCCCTTCATATTTGGAACAGAAAACCTCCTCTTTTCCACTCTAAAATGAGGCATTGGGTAGCCTCAAAGGGTTAAGTTTTTGGAGATTGAGAATTGGAGTTGAAGCTTTAGAATATTTGAAGTTAAGTGCTGTTGAGATTCAGACTCAGTTAATTAAGAATTTTATGAGGAAAGATTACATACCTCTATTCGTCTTGGTTGGAGGAGTGCAGAGCTTATCAAATTAAAGGATATTCTTGCTTCAGACCCTGGAAAGTCCTGTGCAACATCAAGGCTCAGGTTGTAAGGATTTTCTTCTTTTGAAATTAATACAAATATACTCATTTTTCTCAATAAGCTTTCAATCGATGGTTTATTTCATAGATTCCTTGATCACTATGATAAGCATGGTTTATGATGATTTCTATACAGGTGCTATGTAATATTTTGCTTGTTTGTGACTGTAGGTTTACGAGGAAAACTCCTTCAAGCGCATGAGGGACAATAACGACTTCAAACAAGCACTGGAAAAACATAAGTCGTTAACACCTCTATAGAGCATTTCATAGATCGTATATGCTTAGAGAAAGACTAGTCTATTTGGTTGTTTGTTGCTAGATACTTTTAGTACTAGGGAGATCGGTTTTGTCCGCAAGACGGATTTATCTGCCAAAAATTAGACATATAGTATGCAGTAAAGAAAAGAATAAGTGATCACAAAACAACACATGAGAGCACTAGGATTTTTAGGTGGAAACACAATATGTGAGAAAATCTCTGATGTTGTCGTCTTTGTCTTCTTTCTTATTATATAAGGAAAAAATTTTACAATCTTATATTGGCGCATATTTTTACCAGTACATAGGTACCCACCTACATAAGGCTACAACCCTTCTCTCGTTCTCCAACACCTACTAGAAGAGAGCTACAACCCCCTAAACTTGTTTACCGACTCCTACCAGAGGGAGCTCCTACCCCCTTTCTAAAGGCTGCAACCCTCGGCTTCTTGTGGACCACTTTTTGGAATATTTCAAAGTGGATCCACCAGTAAAAAAATCATCAAACAATTTGTAGGCCAAATTTCATCATATTTTCAAACTGGAACTATATCAACAATAATGTCTAACTAAAGCATTGAATCAGAGACATTGTAACACTGCAAATCAATTGAATTTTTGAAGCATCAAATCACTAAATGTAGACCCCCAACAAGAAACAACAAACATCAAATTATGTACGCGATTGTAATGAATGAGACTCGCGTATGTGCACACCTCCTCCATATAACACCTGCATACAGATCTTAAACTGCTGCAAACTGAATCACGAATAACGCAACTATGATGCATAACACCCACGTACATATCTCAACATATTGAATATATTCCCAGAAATTATACGCGACTACCCAGAAATAAATCCATGTATGTACACGACTATCTAACGACAAACTTGTATATAGATCTGAAATTTTTTTCTACAAAATACAACTTCACTCTCCGCAACCTTTACTGTCAAAACTACAAACTTTTGAATACAACATCAGATCAATCATTGTTAGTTACTTAGACGTTTGTAATGAATAAATCAATCAAGCATATATGTCAATATACTTCATATATTTCATATCTTAATATTCGCCTTGCTCCCTCATGCACACTTGTGTCAGATCAAATCATTCATACAAAACCCAATACTTGCACACCCAACACATTGATCTCCATCTCTTTATATATTACTTTCCTTAGCCAATACCTCAGGTAAATACTTTGGTAGTGTCTTTAATATTCTTTCACGGGATCAAATAACTGTTGTCACTCCAATTACTATGGGCCAATACCATGGTAATGAATGTGACTTTGCTTCACAAGAACTATGTATGTACGCGACCCTTCTTCAAAGGACCTGTGTATACTTTCTCAAACTTCACCTTTATCATCCATCTATCTTTGAACTGTCAATTATGTGTTTATAGCCTTAGTAGCATTTGTACCAATCTCATGAGTTCCATAATCAACATGATACCACAATGTTAGCATATTTATTAAGTAGGTTTCCATTAGCCATAATGCCAACATATTGAACATACATTATAAATTTAGTAAACTTATAATATAATAACTGTAAATTCCACATGAATTACAGATTCAACAAACTTACAATAGAGTAACTCTAGATGCCATATTTCCATAAGAGTAGAGAATCACAAAACAAAATAACTCTACACATATAGAGCAAGCTTATCATTCTAGAAAACACAAAGAGGTTGTAACTAAATATTTGGTCATTGGATTCTTAATAAAACATAAGTTTCCTTGATGAGAATATAACAAACTAAACAAGTGGTGTTGCAACAAGCAGCAAGTCCTAGCATTTAGATGTTGTGTTTTAGCTATGTTTAAGATAATTTTGATGACACTCAATCGAGGAAAATGAAAAGTATAATATTAATAGATAAATTTTCCAACCAAACAACATGTCATCTGAATTGGTAGATTCTACTCATCAATGTAAAGGCCTTAAAGAAATGTGTCATGGTAATTAGCATGCTTGCACAAATGTGATGTGATTGAACGAAGATTGACTTGATTGACAAATAAGAACTTTTTTTGTGTGAATAAGATGGATCCCCTTGAGTGAATGAATAATTTTCATCAATTGGATATAAAGTCCCACGAGATGGAGGAAGAGGCCTTGAGAACCAATTTTATTGGCATTTTGTTTAAATAACTAAACATGTATACATTTATGTGAGACTTTTCTTTGAGCAACTAAATTAATAACAATAAAATAACCCCATCATCATGATAAATTGACTCATTTTTATATTTTATAGTTACAATCCTCTTAACAACAATTATTTAATCAATATGGAGTTCTCTTTGATCATAAATGTGATGATATAATTTACAATTATTTTGAAAAGATTAGTAAAAGGTCGAATAATGAGTCCAAGTTATTAAGTAGATATTAGTCATTTACTTAGAGTTATCCATGGGGGTTTGGTGAAATATACCAGTTTTAAACACATAAGAGAAGGCAACTTAAGAAAATAGATAACCTTGATGTTGAGTTTTGGTTATATTTTTCTCTTCTTTGGAAGTAATGTGTCATGTGGTTGGGTTTTTAAAGCTTTTAAGTAGTAGTTGTTGATTTCATTTGTGTTTTCGAGGTTATAATCAATCACTTACAAGCTCCAAAATATGATTACAAAACACATTTGACATAGGAAAATATGCATATATCGAATACCAAAACTAGAAATTGAAAAATGAACCAAGAAATGGGAAGATGATCGAAAAAAGTAAAAGGAAATGAAAATGAAAAATAAACCAAGATAAGAAGTGACATTGAAATAATTTTGTGAAACATTAAAAGAGTAGGACGCAGTAAAAACAAATGAAAATGAAAAATAAACCAAGATAAATGAAATCATTGAAATAATGTTGTGAAACATTAAAAGGGTAGGATGCAGGGAACCATTATACAATTCCTTCAATACATAAATATACACAAACAAAAAGTTGGTAAGTTCCTTACAAGAACAGGTAATATCGTCATCGAACTACCCTTCTCACTACATGAATTTTTACATAACATTGGAAAGAAAGAGGACATTATATTGTAGGTTCATATATGTATTTTCTACGTTTAATATATCATTTATGATTTCTTAAAGAAATATTCATTTATATGTTGTTTGTTGGAAATTTTAAGTGTTTTGATGTTTATTATGGATTGATGTTTATCATTGTTTACAAACCATTTAATTTATATGAATTTGTTAGTATTTTATAATTGATCCACAACCTATCATACTAGGTAGAATATGTGATTTTCATTTTATATTTCATTTGTAGCGATCTATCAAACAACTTGAATCAATAACATATGTATATTTATGATCAACACTATATGTATATAGGAGGTTGGGCTAGCGCTTGTCCTGCCCATTAATGTAAGCCAAAGCTAGGCTTTCAACCCTACCTCCAAGCACTCAATGATCGATTCAATCTCTCTCTCGGGTTTGTCTTAACCATGATACAACTCAAGTGTTGAACAACATTTGGAGGAGCTCAAAACCATGCCACCTGGCACTACTTTGTGAACTCATGACACATGTATTGCATCACATGTATCAACCTCCACTTGGTTTTGTGTGCATCGCCCTAAATTTGGCTCCCATGCATCATGCTCATGACCCAAGTTATATCCCCATACTCTCTTCGCCATTGATGATGTTGATCTTGTGGTTGGATGGGTGAGGTTATCCCTAATTACAAAACCATAATATATCTCTATTGTTGATCCTTGCTAGGATGTTGTTGGTGGCGAATTTGGAATGGACTATGTCTCTCGAATTAAGAGGGATGCAATTACTGAATCAATGGTTTAAAACACTGTTATAGAGGTATCTACCATTTCTTTCACAAGTTCCCTTTATGGATTTGGGACAAGAATGGGTTGTGGTTCTCAATCTAACAATAACTATTGGTTCAATACTAGATCAATGATTTAAACTATTTCTATGGGGGTCTCTACCTATGGTTTCACAAGTTACCTTATGGATTTGGGATGGGAATGGGTTGTGGGTCTCAATCTAAAAATAACTACTAGATAAATGGTTCAAAATGTTACTATCATGGTATCTACCTGTGCTTTCACGAGTTCTCTTTATGGATTTGGAATGAGAATGGAATGTGGGTCTCAATCTGAAGAAAAAAAAAATTTGTTCTTGATTCTAGCACTTGTTGGGATGTAACCAAAATTGTCACTTGAAATGAAGCTACAAGGGTTCTTAAATGAGATGATGTCTCTTGATCTAGATATAGATATGGAAATGGGTGAATAGAAATTAGGACTGGCGCATAAATCGGTTCAAGTGCAACCATGGGATCTAGATACTAGGTTGAGAGAGCAATGTATCATTTATGCTAGAAGGAAAATGGAAGGAATGTACTCTAAAGGGGAAAGTCATGTCAGTTAGGAGAAAAAATCATCTCATCTATTAGAAGGAAATAAACTATGGAGATGGGAATCCATCGGGTTTTCATTTCTAAATCTAGATAATGATAAGAGAGGAAGGAGTAATGAGATTTCATGGCATAGTCTCAAGAATCATGAAGGAGCTCCTTGCCCTTCTCACCCATAAATGGACGATCCATTCTTACTCACTCCACTTAGGTCTTTCTTTTGCTAGATTAACCCAATTAGCTAAGGAATAAATGTTGGAAAATTGAGAAGAAAACTACCAATAAAAACAAGTTCAAGTTCATGTCTTTATTTTGCTATATTAACCCAAGTAGTTGAGGAGTAAATGGTGGAAAATTGAGAAGTGAACTACCAATCAAAAGCAAGGCCAAGTTCATGAGTTGGATACATTATTGGCATCTCTTCAAGAGTACCTCATTTATCATGGAGGAGAGAGGTAATCATTATTTTAACTAATTATGTTTTGAATGCTACTTGTTTGTTTATCCTTCGTATATTGTATTTTACATTTTTGTTTCTTTGTTGGTGTCCTTGTCAGTAATGTCAATAGTTCCATAACTCTAGTTTTTGGACCTTTTCATGACTATGTTGGGTAACTAAAAATATGGTGGTGGTCTGGTCATAGCTCTTGAGGTATAACCTGTTTCTTATGCCAAGCTCGAGGGTGGCAAGGGGTTTTCTCTTTTTGATTATTTGACTACACTAGGATGAGGGCTTAAGACTTCCTGACCAATATGGGATTCTCGATCAAGAAAATGTCCATAAGCCTTCTTGAGTCTATGCTCAGTATCTACCCCCTTTGTTAGAGCAGGTGAAGGGTTCTTCAAAAGTATTTTTCCATCAATAGTACTCCTTCATTTATGTCAAGAATATTGGGAAGATTCAAAAACATCTCCACCAATTTCAAGCCACCTTAATCATTTTCCATCAATTCGATAGGACAAGAAAGAACCACCCAATAATTTGGGAAGGGACATGCCCTTGCAAATTTGAAATTGGGTAGCAAAGTAGGGTTAGGTTGACAACTTATCAACCCACTATTGATTTGGGTAGCATCGGATGTGCTCTAAGTCTTGAAATTGGCAAGGAGGCTTAGGAACATGTATTCCAGAGAACCCATAAATCGTTTGTGAAAATTCCACTCAGAATATGTTTTATTAAAATAATTAATTATTTTTAAAGAGACCCTAAGTCTAAATTATGAAAATAAAATAATTAAAGTGTATTAATAAAACAAAGTGTGAATGTTCTAGAAAAGGTGGAGATCAAGTCAAAAGTTATACCTATGTCAAAATACCTCCAAATTTTGTTGAAGTGCAAAATTTTTTCCTATGATAACTAATAGAATAGTAAATCACAAAAACCAAAATATCAGGATATCAGCAAATATCAAGCTGTTTTATATCCCGTGTGTCATTCACACGCAAGAACTCTTATGCTCCTTCACTGAAACAATACTGAAGCATTTTAACAGCCCCACAGGTTAAGTCCCCTTGGGAATTACGGACAAGCAAGGATTAAAGATAGCCAAAAGGCAGAGAGAACAGATAGGTGACCCCAATTGGACACTCCAGCAGTCTGAAATCTAAATGCTTTATCATAATCCCAAATTTGTCACAGAGAACCAAAGGGAACGAAACTCTAAGTTGCAATACAGAAATATATATTAATGGGCAATGACTCCTACTCCGAAAAATACCATGGCACCATGTACCTTTCATTCGACAACGATTCCTTCTATGTGTGATCGATAGCTCCGAATCTTTGATCATTGCCCCATTCTTTGGCAAAACTTTCGTAGCTTGTTTCATGGGTTATACTCTGAAATAAAATAAATCAATATACAGGACAATCATCTCCTAGTAAATGTGAACTGCAAATATAATCATATACAGAGAGGTCTACTATCTTCAACCATAATAAATTACAAAATCCTGGGAACTCACAATCTCAGGAACTCAAGTATTTCCTATATATCAGGGAAAAAAAAACCACAATCTAAAGAGTCATGCAAGCCACTATGGTGAATGAGTATAATGGGAATCCTTAGAGGGTAGTCGGTAGTTTTTGTATTTTCCGGACATATTTTGTATGAAATTTGATAAGGACTTTTTACAAGTATATTTTTTTTATAGTTGTGTAATATATAAAATTTAGTAGTTTTTCAAAGTATTGAATTCTTTATATATTTAGAAATGCATTTTAAATAAAGAAAAATTATAATTTTACTAAAAATTTATTACTGGATTTCTAGAAAAAAACCAAAAACTTTGAATAATTATCTGCATCCTTAATATAATCTCATAATCTCTCCAGTTAGTTAGTACTATGGAGAAAGCTTTAAAAAAGTTTTAGTTTAGTAGCATGGAGAAAGCTTTAATTTAGTAGCATGGAGAAAGCTTTAAAATTATGGAGAAAAGCTTTAAAAAAGTTTTAGTTATTAAAATTGACTATTTCAAATTAATTAAATTTAAATAATTTTTTTCTAAATATTTTGAGAAAATTATCTTTAAATTTTTCTAGAAAAAATTAAAAATTTAAACATATATTTTATAAATAAATGAAACATCATCTTTCCCTTTAATCATTTTGTAGATTAATCATCTTATTAGTTAATTATCTTTGTGTCTTTGTTATTCTCTTTTATTTTGTCATAATTTGAAAGCACGCTTAACTATCTTCAATGAAGGAGAGTGAGACTATTTCAATTATGTGGATAAAGCCATGCACCAATTGAACCAGTGATCGGACAATGATTAAGATTTGAGTGTGAGAGAAACAAGTTTTTGTAGTGGGAAGAAATCACTTGAAAGGAAATTGTAGTGAACCATATTTGAAGGAGCTGTTTGCCATTAGTTGAAGAGAGTTGCCATTTTCTCGAAACCCTAGCTTCCCAACTTGTTCGATTGAAGAGACTTTCGGCCATCGTAAGTTCTTTTGATTTGGGTGATATAATGTTGAGAATTTTATGGTTTGACATAAGCTTCCTTTAAAAATATTGATGAAAGATTTTTTAAAGAAAAGATTATTTTTTAAAAATGGTTGATTTGGTTGTGTGATGGTAAAGTAATTGTGGTTTTGGAAAAGTTATTTTTATTATTAAAATAATAATTACTTTTTGTTCAAAATGGAGGATTCATTTTGTAAAAGTAAAATATTTTTGTATAAAAAAATAAAAAGTAGATTAAAAAAAAGAAAAAGAAAGTTGGTTTATTTTTTATAAAAAATGAAATAGAATAAAAAATAGTAAATTTAAATTTAAATAAGAACATAATAATTGATTCAAATTAAGAATATTGGTATAGTCTCACAAGGCCCAATTTTAATTGGTATGAGTTATGATCTTTGATCTATCAAAATGAAGAATTATATCTTCATTCTCAAGAATGGTGGGCCAATTTTGACTGGTATGAGTTATGATCTTTGATCAATCAAAATGAAGAATTATACCTTCATTCTCAAGAATGGTGGGATATTGTGGTAAGTGGGTTTGTAGAACCAAATAAAGCAACCTTATAGGAAATGTCAAATGCAAAGAGACAAGTTATTGCTAAAAATAGAGAGAAAGATTCCAAAGCATTATGGCTTATCCAACAAATAATATAATATTTGATTTTTCCTAAGGTTGCAACAGTTAATCATTCCAACTAGACAAGAGATACTCTTGAGACAACATTTCATTGCAAACACTCAAAAAGAATTTTGAAACCCTCCATATGAAGAATTTAGACTCTATAGATCATTCTATGACACAAGTCAAGGACATTGTTAATTAGCTTCAAGCACATAGAGAAGATATTTTAGATCAAAAGGTTGTTGAAAAAGTACTTAGGAGTCTTCCTAAAAAATTTGATATGGTTTTAATAGCTATAAGAGAGTCTAAATATCTATCACAGTAGTCTATTGAACAACCCACGGGATCTTTGCTGGCACGTGAGACAAGAATCAATAGAAGTGGTGACCCTTTCGAAAGTGTATTTCAATCTTAGGCTTTCATTAGTAGAGGAAAAGGTCATGGAAAGAGAAGTAGCGGAAAAGGAAGAAGGGGTCGCTCTCAAGCATGAGATACGTCAACATCAAAACAGACGAAACATTCACACAATTTCCTTCAAAACCAAAGAAAAAGAGGATGATATTACAATCAAGTAAAAGGGAATGACAAGTCAATAATATAATGCCATTATTGCAAGAAGTTTGGTCATTATGTAAATGAATACAAAGGAAAGAAAACATATTTGAATAAAGCATAAGGGAGATTTTGAAGTCTAAAATGGGCTTCTTAAGGAAAAGAAAAAATAATAATTATGAAATTTTAAAGCAAAATAAAGAAAACTACATTTTTAATTGTATTTTTTACTTATGTCCTTATATGTTTACTTAAATGTCAAGTGTAGGAACTTGTTGGATGTGAAATTTATAAGTTTACTCAAAATTCAAGTGTTAGGCACTCATTGTATGTGAAATTTTATTTCACATTCAATGGGTGCCTACACTTGACACTTAAGTAAACCTATATGGAGAAAAACCAAAAATATAATTAAAAGTTACTTTTCTTCTTTCCTTCCAAAATATTTACCACTAGGGATGACAACATCATCTTGAATCTTATTTGTACTTTTAAAGTTGATTTTGTTAGTATATTTTTTGTTTTGAGGCCTGTTTGTTTTTTTACTTCAAACTTCTCATAATAACAAAGCTAATGTGAAAAAATAATAAAGATACATCCGAATCCATGTTCTTTTTATGTCAAGCAACTGAAGAATGCTAAAACAATGATCTCTAATTGATGGATAATGGCTACAACAATCACATGACAGGTAACAAAATCATGCTCTCAAGTTTAGATAATGATCCAAGTGGATATTGGTGACCACCCACCTATTCCACTTGGATGCCCGACATTGTTTCCTTTCAGTTACTTTAATTCTAGAACAACTTTGTATTTTTGGCAATTTTTCAGGTCTTGAACTTCCGGAACCATTTTGAGGCCCTAAACGGTGTTTTTTTGGAAAGCGCGCCAAGCTTGCAGCTCATGGGTGAGGGGCTTTCTAGGAATTTTTTTTTCCTTAGATATATATTTCTAACGAGGTATCGTGCGTGCCAAACAAAGATCATATGCCCAAATTAAAACCCCCACAAGTTGGCGTTCCAACTAATCCCAACAGGGCTCACAAACTTTTGGCGCTTATCTCCTAGGATTCAGTTTTTGGATGTTTAGGGTTTTCCATTATTTCTCAATAATAAAAAGGCCTCCAAACATCATTGTAACACAATTAGGAAGGCATGTAGTCGTTGCATCTCTTCTCAGAGATAAGCTATCATTTCCCAAGCTAATTTATTTCCATTTTGCATGTAAACAATTTTCATTCTTTTTTGTTAATTAACAGAAGTTCAATTTTCATTGTAAATCTATGTTTTTGTTTAGATTTATATTTCATTTCATTCTTGCATAAATATGGATCAGATAATTCATTCAAAACTAAATTAAAATTAAGAGATGATTATCTAGTAAATTTTTAAGGAAAACGAATAATATTTGTTTTGACAAAGTAAGATTGAAAGGACATTTTGTATTATGTACCTCGTCTCAAGCATAATCTAATAATTTTACGATAATTAACTCAAAATGAGTATGGATTCATATTCAGAGGCCCCACATGTACCATTCTATACAAGCCACCCAGTAGGAGACTCGTTACAAAAATAAAAATGACCAAAAACATAATGTTCCCATTAGTGATGATGAACCTTAATTCTTCATAGTCATATGCACAGAATGCTTCAAGCTTAGATGAGTCTTGGTTATGGTATCTTAGCTATGGTCATTTTTCCTTTGAAATCCTTAGTATTTTCACCAAATAAATCTGTGGTGAGAAGTCTCCCCGTGATAAATGTTCAAGACAACTCTTGTGAGAATTGCATCCTAGCTAAACACCATAAAGATAGTTTTCTAGAAGCTACTGCCAACAAAGAAAAAGCACAACTTGAATTAGTACATATAGAACTAAATGGATTGATGCAAATGTAGTCAATAGGAGGTGATTTTTACTTCTTAACATTAACTAAAGATTTGAGTAAGTGGACATGGGTATATTTTGTCAAGAACAAATTAGAAACTTTTGGAAAATTCAGAGAATTCAAATGCATGGTAGAGAAACAGAGTGGGAAGTACATTAAGGGAATCAAATCACATGAAGGTGGTGAGTATGATTCTAAATAATCTACAACATTTTGTAGGCAGTAAGGAATCAAAAGGAAATTTACAACAAGATACACTCCATAGAAAAATGGAGTAGCTAAAAGGAAAAATAGGACAAGAATGAATATGACCAAAAGTATGCTTTAAAAGTATCAAATGGTTTTTGGGAAGAATTTGTTGCATGAATATTTTATGTCCATCCAACCAAGAGTGTGAAGGACAAAGTTCTTGAAGAAACTTGAAGTGGCATAATCAAATATGGCATATTTTAAAATTTTTGGTTGTCTATCTTTTACACATGTTTCGGGAGAATTGAGAAAGAAGCTTGATCACAAAAGTGAAATTTGTATAATGAACAATATAAAGAATATAAATTATGCAATCCTATTAGTATGAAGTTTATAGAAAGTAGGGATGTTAAATTCCAAGAAGACTATTCATGGGATGATCAAGTTGATAAGATAGTTGGAAATTATATTCATTGTCTACAAGCATATAAACAAGTAGATTCTACAAGATGGAAAGTAGTAAGACTTCCAAGATTACAGGTGGAAACAAAATCCTTAAGACAAGAAATTCGGAGAATACATAGTCCTTCTTCCAACAATGACTCGGATCCCAAAATAGCCTCTCTAAGGAACCTCAAAATAAGAAGTTTGAGAGAAATGTTTACACAACTTAATGATGACGAAGCACACTTTTCTCTATTATCAAGTCAGCCTATTGTTGGAAATACTGAGAGCGGGGGTGGGTGAATCAATATTTATTTTACAATTGTTATTTTATGCTAGTTAAGATCACTTAATAAACCAGAACACAAAAATGTACAACAAAAGAATAATTTTATTAATAAGAATAATGAGGACTCCAATCCTCTTTACAACAAATCAGGTACAATGATACCTCAGGGCCCCAACCCTAGATCAAGACTCTAATCTTGAAATCAACTAGGCTCCAACATATGTGATACCAAGCTCCAACTTGGCCTTCTTGAGGACTCCAATCCTCTCAACAATTTAGGCTCCAACCTGGTTTTCCACAAAGCTCTAACCTTATAAGGACTCCAATACTCTAGGTCTCCAACCCTCAACTAATATGTTCTAATTATTTAAGATGGTTTTAGTGCTGCTTTAGGACTTCCAATATCTTCTTCAACAAGTCCTGAAAAAAACTCCAAAATTTGCTTCAACAAATAGTCTACAAAATGTTTCGAGGGCTATTTCATCAAGCTTTGTATGTCTCTCCAAGTCATTTTTCATATCTGCACAAACATTCTTTAAATATACTCCATTAGGGCTTCAACAATGTTGCTCCAAAGAGGTCTTCAATAGGTTTGAACACTAGGTCTTCTACAAGTTCCTTTAACAAATCTTCACAATACTTCAGCTTGGTCTCCAACATTGTTCCAACAAGTCTTCAAGAATATATGCTTTAGACAAAGTTCAACATTTGTTCAAGAGGATCCAACAAATTTTCACTGGTCTACTCCAATGTATCTTCAAGGATCCTTTAAGGGAACCTCTTGACTTCAAGACCTAAGTTTTCTCCAAGTTGTGCCTAAAAAAATCTCTCAAATGAAAGCCAAGGTTTTCTTTATTTTTTTTCCAAACAATGGTCAAAGGTTTTCTCACAAATGATGTCAAAATTTCAAACCAAGTGTCACAAATTAAATTTTGCTCGCAAGCACATATTTAAGCCAATATAACCACGAGTCTGAACTTGGATGTAACAACTCCAAAATAATCTTAAAAGTATCCACAAGTGTTTCCCAATATATTCTTCATGGTTTTCTCCAAGCAATGATTAATTACCTTGCTCTAAAAAAAGGTATAAAAAATTGTTAATCAAATGGCACATTTCTAAAGTTTTTTTGCTAAAAAATTTGTTACTGGTCTGAGCTTCAATTATTTTGAGGGTTACATCAACTCCCACAAGTTCAAGCTTCAAATTCATAGATTTGATGTTATGTAACCAAATCACAAACATAAGAAAAAATAGATCAATGACATGGAAATTAGCCTCTTCGAGGGGGCAACCTCCTTTACATCACATAAATGAAAAATTCTTGGATGATACAAATGAAAATACCTCCTCGGTATATATAGGAGTCTAAGGGGTCACAATATAATCAGACCCTACATAACAATAATAATGTAAGGGCACAAATATAACAATAGTGGGCTTCTATGGGGCACAACAATAATAATTGAGAGCTACATGGGCATGAAAATAATAAGGGGACTACACTAACAATAACAATAAGGTGGCTAGACTAGTATTATAGGGACCTAAGATGCCCCTCTCCTTCAAAAAAGTGTTTTCCTCAATGCTTAAGTAGTTTTGGATGTTTCTGTATAAAATTTTCATCCTCCCATATGGAATCTTCAATGGGTAAGTTCTTCCACTTAATGATATACTCTGAAATTGATTAATTATGTAGTTGTCGACTTCTCGATTATGTGACTACTTCAGGCTACAATATGATTTTTCATTCCTTGAGACAAGGAAGCAATATTGTTTGAACTGGGAGCTTGTCACTGATAAGCTTATTTAAGCATGAAACATGGAAAATTGGGTGTACTCGGGAAGATGTAGGAAGCTCCAATTTGTATGCCATAGTGCCAGTCTTTTGCAACCTTGTAAGGACCATAATACTTGGGTGATATTTATTATCCTTCTTAGCTTGTTCAAGAAACATTTGTTTGTATGGTTATAGCCGTAAAAATAGCGACTCGCCTACATAAAAACGTATTTCATTGCTATGTTAATTTTACTATTGTTTCATTCGATTATGCACCAGAGTGAGGTTATCCTTTAGCAACATATAAATTTTTGTGTTAGAAATGTAGCAACAAAAGGCTCAATTTTGACTTGTGCCTTATTCAATTGGAGTAATTCAATTTTCCACATCAACAAGATGACTTGGATTTCAGTTAGCTAGAGTGAGATGATCTTATCTCCTAGTTAGATGAGTAAATTTGATTTTGTAGGCTAAGAGTAGAGTTGTGCATGTATTGATTGCTAAGATTTAGCAATCTAATTGAGTTATTTTTAGTTGAACTCAATTAGCTAATCTCTAATCATTAGTTGAGTCACTTGAAGGCCAGTTGAGTAGTTAAGACTATTGTTAACTCACTGATCTCTCAGTTAAGTAGTTAATTAGATTAAAATGGACCCATTCATGCATGGAATTCGAATTGGCTAGTTTAATGGAGAGAAAAGGCACGTGTGTATTTATAGTTGTATATTAATGAGTGTACAATGATTTTTTCATTGAGCAAGTGATCAATTCCTCAAGATATTGTGCAAGGAAATAGGGAATTATTATATTTTTTAGGGGCTAATTTCTCCAATATTGCGCAAGGAAATAAGAGGTTGGTTGAGGCTTGAATTAGCTAAGTGTTGGCCAAAGCAGGTCAGGAAGTAGGAGAACAAGATTGCAGTGCAGGTTGTGCTTCATAGTTGGAGCAAGACATTGTGATTGTTTCACTTTTCATCTGAATTAATGCAAAGCATGGGAGGGGTTTTTCCTAGTTGGGTTCCCCTGTAAATAATTTTGTCCTTATGGGTTTGATGGTTACATGTCATTACATGTGTTTCTAAATTATGATCTCCATTCCACAGAATTGTAGAGAAAATTTGTAATCTCTTGTTTTCAATTCGAATTCATCAGTAGTAGAAAATTACTATTAATTTCTACATGGTATGCGAGCTTGAATCACAATAGAAACTAGTTGGTAGACCATCTACTTCAAAAAATTTGAATTGCAGATTCAGCGAAGCAGTTTTTCTTTCGTGCAGGAAAATGTTTTTCAACAAATTGACTCTTGGAGTATGCCCTGTAGGGAAGCTCGAATTTCATAGCTTGTAAGGATAGGATGGAAGTTGTTCTCGATGATAATGGAGTGTTGGAATATATCCAAATTGACATTGTGAAACCAACAACATTAGATGCTCAACAGTTAGCCCAGTGGAAGAAGGATGTTGCAAGAGCCATGAGGATCATCCTGGAGGGTGTAAGAGACCATGTGGTCTCAATTTTACATGGCAAGGAGACTCCATTTTCTATGTGGAATACCCCATCGACTTATTCGAAAGTAACAATGATGTCAGAAAATTGGCATTAAAGGACAAGCTCATAAACATTAGGATTAAAAAAAATGAAATCGTAGTCCAATATCTCTCAAGGTCACTCAGGTTCGAGATGAGCTTGGATGGGTTGGAAAAAATGTACCATCAAGTGATCTAGTGAGCCTAGCTCTCCTAGGCCTTCCAAAATTCTAGCATAGCTACCAGGACACTGTAAATGGAAGGGAAAAATTACCAAATTGGAAGAGAATTTCGCCCAATTTGGTTCAGGAATAGATAGAAGGATCATCATGGATGGTATCACATCCAGACAAGAGGAAGAGTACTTTGCTCTAGTTGGAAAAAAAAAGAATAATAAGGTCAAAGAGGCCCAAGGTGAGGTTGATTCCATCCATAAAAATGGCAAGAAGCAAGACCTCAACAAAATAAAATGTTTTCACTACCATGAATATGGACACTATGCAACCAAGTGTCCGCACAGAAAATCCAGCAATCAGGTTGAAGCAAGAGAAGGAGGAGATTCCCTAACATCTCAATTTGAGTTATATTTTACCCTCTTTGATTGCATGGAAACCACATTAAGAGGGAGTGAGTGGTACCTAGATTCTGGTGCCTCATTCCATATGAAAGGATGCAAAAAATTATTCAATAGCCTAGAGGAGAAGGATCTCTAATTGCATATAGAATTTGGAGATGATGGGAGGTATAGTGCCAAAGGAATTGGTACTGTCACCTTTAAGAGGGAGTAAGTCTCCCATATTCATCTACAAAATGTTATGTATGTACCTAGGTTGAAGAAAAAAATGATTTTTTTAGTTTTATTAAAGGACCGAGGCTATGATGTTGTTTTCAGTAAGTGGAAAGCCTTTCTGAAACATGTAGCTATCTTGGAGTTAGAGGGAAAAATATTTACAAGATAGAGGTATATTTTTCCATGCATGCAGTTATACCTCCAGGACTGAGGTGGACCAATCTATATCCTTAGTCCCAGAGTTGCAAAGAATTGGGCAGGGTCCATAAGGGAGTAGTAGCAGTTGCAGTATACTTTCCTCATGGATCATTACCTTGCCATAGGGGCCCACAATATTATGTAGTAGGATGATCAATGTCAGTTGGTGCATTCAAATAATGATCAGGAGCACAGAGCAGTGTTGATAATAGAGAAGGAGGCTCAGTAGCAAAGTCAGCATCACCGCAAATTTCCCAGTATACAGTTGTAGAGATGCAATTTATTAGTATTTTGGATGCTTCTCAGTTGTAGTTGTTGCAGTAGCAACAACAATAGTGTGAGGTAATACTACAATACATTCCACTGGAGCTGGATTGGGATTGTGAAAAACCATTTTCTTGCTAAGAGGGAGTGTTAGAAATGTAGCAAGAAACGTTTTGGGTGTGGAGCCTGATTATCTTGTTTATTTTGTATCACAGCGTTGGGCCCCTGTACCTTAATGGGGCGGCAACATCACCCTTAATTAAACGTTGCCTGGGGGGTCCAGGGGGGGCGGTTGCGACTTTAAAAATAGATGTAAAATTGCCTTGTAAAAGTATAGTAATTTCTAGTCAATTCGGGCCATTCATTAGGCCATTGATTTGACGGTAGAATTTACGTTTATTTTAGGGTTTTTTGCCTTAGAAGGCAACCCCTCGCTTGTATGAGGGTATTGTATTGCGACTGTGTATTGTAGGTGTATTCTCAAAGCAAGAAACAGATAGGGAGACTGAGAGAGAACAAAGGATATTACAACATATCTGTTGTAGGTTGTGTCTCTTCATTTTGCTGGATAATAGAAAGGAAGGACTGGCTGTTCGGGATAGACGTAGCCGAAACTAGGTGAACCACGTATATCTGTGTCTCTCTGGTTTTATGTGTTTTTTGTGCTTGTTTTTTTCGTATATTTTATGTGTTGCATTGCTTTGTAATAAATAATTTTCTAACAAAAAGGCACAAATTTTTACTTGTGCCTTAGTCAATTGGAGTAATTCGATTTTCCACAGTAGTGGGATACTTGGATTTCAGTTAGCTAGAATGGAATGGTCTTGTCTCCTAGTTAGATGAGTAAATTCAAGTTTGTAGGCTAAGAGTAGAGTTGTGCATGTATTTACTATTTATTGCTAAGATTTAGCAATCTAATTGACTTATTGTTAGTTGAACTCAGAAAATTGAGCTCTAGTCATTAGTTGAGTTAGTTGAACGTCAGTTTAGTTAAGACTATTGTTAACTCATTGATCTCTTAGTTAACTAGTTAATCAGCTAAAAATAGACCCAATCATGCATAGAATTCTAATTTCCTAGTTGAGTGGATGGAAAAGGCACATGTGTATTTATAAATGTATATTGTTAAGTATACAATTCTTTTTGCACTGAGCGGGTGATCAATTCCTCAAGCTATTGCGCAAGGAAATAGGGAATTATCCTATTTTTTAGGGGCTAATTCCTCCATGATTTCGCAAGGAAATAGGAGGTTTTCTCAGGCTTGAATTGGCTAAGTGTTGGCCAAAACAGGTTGTTACACAGTAATTTGTCACCGTCCCTACCATTCCCCGTCCCGCACAATGGAGGACCCATTATGTGACCTGTGAACAATGTCAAGCCTTGAAAATACCTTCATTGCATCCCTTTCCATGAGGACAACATTTCTTCTGTTTATCATTTCCTGAGCAGATCCCTAAAAACACCTGGTTTTGCATTGGCGCTGGTAGCTCGTTATGTACTCGCGCTAATGGGGGAAAATTAACACTGAGCCCGCGCCAATTGGCGCTCTGTCCCAGTGTTGTACCCGCGCCACTCTGCTTTTGGAAAGTTTTAAAAAAAAAAGAGGCGAAGTTTCGATTACAACAACTTCGTGGATGAGTCATCAGGAGTGGTTTCGCCTGAATAACCACGGCCTTCCTCCTTTGGCCTCTTGTTTCCACCTTATGGGGAACCTCCAAAAGGATAAGGCCTCCCTTCCACTATTGTAGGGATCCCAACCTCCTCCTCTCCTCTATAAATTTAGCCTTCATCCATTGATGAAGGGGCTGAAGGGCTGATAGTCTTGAAGGGCCTAAGCTTTGAATCTCCATATTCCCAAGAGCCTTTGTGCTGTAAAGAGCCCTCTCTTTCCCTTAAGGCCGACTCAAGTAAGGAGACCATTGTCGAGAGACTCCGGAGAGGTTTTCCCTTTCCTTGGCGAGCTTTGCGAGACGTGAACGGCTGGGGACCCATCCGAAGGAGACCGCGACGTCAGAACTTGGTTTTAATCTCTCTTCGTTTGTTATTTAATAGATGATTATGATTATGGTTCCACTCTGTTTTCCATCATGTTAATATGAGTAATATCCTTTCTGACTGATGTTTAGTTACGTATGCCGGATTTTATGCTTGTATCTGTTTGTTTCTTCCATGTGCAGGTGTTCATCCGCGGAGATCGTGGAGGGATTGTGATCTGCCAAGGCTGAGGAATGGGGACGCTTCTTCTTCAGATCATAGCGTTGGAATCCAGGTAGGCTTCTATCTCCAGCCTTTTCATTCGTAACTAGGAGCTTGCGTCATAACATTGTTTGATTGTTGCTAGACCCCTGCTGGGCTAGTAGGGATCGCCTCTGTCTGCAGAGGGGATTTACCTCCTCAACAATTTGGCGACTCCGCTGGGGAGCCAGCTTGTTGTTTGATTTGTAAACTATAGACGGAGCCTGAAGTACAGCCAGATAGCCTTCGAAACGCTTTTGCCCTGCATTAGCGGAGTAGATCAACACTGCTTCAGTCAATCTCCGGTTTGGTTTACGGACTGAACAACTTGGAGTTTTGTCTTGCCTTGTCGTTTGTCTCTTGGTTTTCCTTGCTTGGTTGGCCTTTTGGGCTGGCTCTTCTTGTGTTTTGGCTTTTGGTTCAATCCCAGAGGATCAGATCTGACCTCTGCTTTTCCGAATTTTCATCTTTTCATGGTTGGCTTGATTGGCGCGGTTTATAGCCTGACAGTCGCGCCAATTGGCGTAGGTTGCCAGTTCATTACTCGCGCCATCCCATGTCTAGCGCGGATTACAGCCAGATAGTCGCGCCATTTCCTGTAGGTGGTAGGGTTATCCTTGTTCGGAAGTTTCTTTTGGTCAGTACTTTGCTTCTGGGTTTGTTTTAGATTCAGCTTGAAGTGGGAAGTCTGGTTTTGGTTGGGAGAAATTCTTTGTTTTTTCATTTTCAGGAATTGGCGCTTGTTGTCAGTTAGAAACCCGTGCCAATTGGCCATTGGCGCTAGTTTTCCATGTGCAAGTCGCGCCAGTTGGCGCTAGTTTTCAATGGACAAGTCGGGCCAATTTCAGGGTGTGTAAAAAATTGAGATTTTTTCCCTTAATCCTTCACCAGTGTGTCTTTCCCTTCTAGTTTTTTCACTGTATGAGCATAGATTACATTGCTCATTGTTTGGAATGTCTTCTTTCCATGATTACATGATGTAAAAGGGAATGAATGCCTTGTTTTGATCTCATGCTTTGGAAGTCCTCTTTGTGTTTTGTCACCTTTTGAGGAATTTTGTTACAAAGTGTTTTGAAACAAAGATTGCATTCTTAGTGTTTGTTTACATCTCTTTTGCATTAGGAAGATTTGCATTGTTTTAGTTTTCATCTCATAGTTTGCTTTTCGTTAAAATGCATTAGATCACATTGCATTGAAAGGTAATTTTGAGATTTATCATTGAACTTAGATCACATTGTTTAATGATTGAAAGCTAAAAATCGCTTTGAGTGCATTCTCTTTCATTGAAAGCATGCATTAAGTAGATTCTCACTTCATCAAAAAATGCATTGAGTGCATTCTTATCATTTGAAAAGAAAAAGGAAATTGTGCATAGATTACAATTGCATAGTTTTCGGAAAAAAGAATTTTGCATAGATTACATTGCATTATTCGCGTCGTTGAATGTTTGAAATTACTTTCGGATAGTGAAAGTCATCTAGTTTGGAAAAGTTTCGTTTTCAGTGTTGTTGTTTTTTGCATCATTGTTTGAAGCTCTTCCCTTAACTAGATAGCATTCATCGAATTGAAAAGTTTTCTTTTCTCATGTAGCTGCATACAGGAGTTTGTCATATGACATACGGTAGGGCCTTGAAACTGAAACTTAATCGAAGATCAACTTTAAATCTATTAAATTAACCTAAGGTAGCATTGGAACTTAACGAAACATTTTTAGAGGTCTAGGCCAGAGACGTGTTCCGGCGTCTTTAAACCTAGCAGTTGTCGTTCGCCTATTGGCTTTAGACAGCGCTAGTACGGACTTGTGCTCCCCGTACCGTCGCGTATATAAAAGGAGACCCCACTAGGTTTCAATCCTTTATCCACAGGAAGCTGAGTCTGCCGCCCTATACCCGTGATACACCGAACATAGCATTCGGGGAGATTGCCTGCACGTACGGAAAGTCCTTGGTTGATTTCTCTTTCATTATTAAAACCAAGGTGTATATTGCAGTTCACGGTTATTTGGTACACCCTTTGTGCCTAGTATTCCTGAGCAGTCATTTGGTCTTTTCTGACTCCCTAAATTTGAAAAGACTGTCAAGCGCTTGTCCTTTCACGCTTGTGTCAAATCTGAAAGAGATAGAGTCACCTTTTATCGTTTCTTGACTCTTAAAATATGAAACGGTAGAGTTTTGTTTCAATGTTTTTTAAAAATTAACTGCCCATGAAATATTCCTGGTTAAAGTTAGTTTCCTTAGGGTGTTGTTCTGAAGATCGTTTCTAATGGAAACTTTTCCGGAGTTCACCAACCAAGGAATCCCCTCCGATGGGAATCCTGGTCCTTTTCCTCCTTTTGGAAATGTTGGTGCTCCTTATATGGCAACGTTGTCCCTTCTTGGGTTAACTGTTGGGTTGCCTGTTTGGTTGTTTTCAACCTCTGTGGTCCCGAATGTCTCGGCTACTGGTCAATCAGTTCCTCCACCTGAACAACATCATGTTGATTCCAAGGTGGACCTCTCCCCTTCTTCGCCTGTTTCTGCGTCCTCCTCTTCTACTTCGCTTGGTGAAAGTCTGGATTCAAGTAACCAGGTGGCTAAGAAGAAGAAGAAGAAGACAAAGAAGAAGAAGTCTGATAAACGAAAGGCTAAATGTACAGCTACTGTCTATGAGGAATCTCCTCTTGATAAACCTTCCAACCCTCCACGGAAAGTCAAGTTCCCTTGCCTGTTGTGCATGGGAGACCATCTTCTTCGAGACTGCCCTGGCATTCCCAAGGTGCTCGAAGTATGGTCCAACGGCCGCCCACCATTGTCTTTGGCTTCCGGGAGTCAAGTTGGGGGCACGTCTTCAGCTGATGTTGATAAGAACTCTAAGAAGCAGGGTAAGATCACCAATCCCTGTAAGTTGTGTGAAGGGCACCATGCCATTCACCTTTGTCCTTATATGGATGAAGCCAAGCAAGTCTTGGACAACCCAGCCGGTTCTACACCACGCCTTCCACCTGGTTATGATCGGCTTTCTTTGAGTCCTCCGCCAGCTGATCCTACGATTGGTCAAGAGTCATCCTTGGTCGATTCCACTCCCCGAGAAATTCAAATTCACGAATCCGTCCCTGACCAACCATTGGTCGTAGGATCGGTTGAACTGACCCCGTCCGCGGTGCACCAGGTCTTTTCTGTCGAGAGTGGATCTCACACCCCCCATGTCCTTCTGATCTCTTCAGATTCTTCAGACTTGGAGAAAGATTCTCCTGTCCCTGTACTTCAAGAAGCTGCTCCTCCGCCTCCCAAGATGGAGGCTACGGAGGATATTCCTCCCGCCTTCGAGATGGAGGTCATGGAGGAGGCTTCTGCTTCCGTAACATCAGGGGAAGACCTTCGCATTTCGATGGTAGCCCCTCCGAGTAGTCTGGTCGCCTCCTTTGATTGGAGTCGATTTGCAGGATTCCGCCTTCCGTCTTACGTGCCTTTCGAGATCACAGTACAGGCTCTTGGTCTGGTTGTACCCAGCACCATTATAGACGAAGGTGCCTCTGTTAGTATTCTGTCTTCAACTACCTGGCAAGCCTTCGGTTCGCCACCGCTTGCGCCTGTTACGCAGAATCTGTTGACTTTTAACAGAAGGACGAGTCAACCGTTGGGGATCCTTCCAAGGTTACCGGTTACTTTGGGAGGCAAAACCGTCCATATGGACGTGATGGTTGTTCCAGGCCCCTTGGATTTCAATCTGCTCCTGGGGCGCGATTACACCTATGCCATGGGAGCGCTAGTCTCCTCCCTTTTTCGTGTGGCCTGTTTTCCACATGAAGGACGGATTGTGACCATTGATCAGCTGTCGTTCTTTGGTCCCAATGTGGCATCCGGTCCGCCATCACCCCCTCCTGGTTTTTATCCACCCGTTGTATCTGCTCCACCGCGGGTCAACTATGTGGCTACCTACCCCGTGCCTGTGCTCAGTGATGATGCCGTCGTGCATCAGGTGCTGGGGGCATTGGGTCCTGACTTCGAGGATGTTTTCCTTCCATCGGGAGTGGAACTCTTGGAAGCGATGACTTCTCGTTCATTATGATGAAGTCGATCGGAGCATAGTTCTTTTCCTTGTGTCAAGCTCCTTAAAAAATGAAACAAGCTGGTTGGAGCACAGTTCCCTTCTTGTGTCAAGCTCCTTAAAAAATGAAACAAGGTTGTCGGAGCAGAGTTCCTTGTCTTGTGCCAAGCTCCTTAAACCATGAAACAAGGTGTCCTGAGAATAGTTCTTTTAATGTGTCAACCTCGTTAAAATAATGAAACACGTTTTTGTTCAATTCGAGTCTTTGATCAAATCTCGTAAAATCCTAGTCGAGTCTTTCTTAGATCTCGTAACTTGAACCTTCACTCCCTCCATCTGTTTACTCAGGTGCATGGACTGAAGCTTGGGGAGCATGTACCTCGAATTGAGTCACCATGCTGGGGGCATGCTTACTTTTTCAAGCATAGTTTATCTTTGTTTCAAGCTTGTGTAAAAATGAAACCAACTTCAAGCAGAGTTTCCTGATTTCAAGCTTATGTAAAAATGAAACCTTTCCCTTTACCTTTTGTGATTGCCATTTTATCAGCCTGTTTTTGCCAGATGAGCCTTGGTTTTCTCATTCCATTGTCATTATCTTCTTGGCCGATCATATGCCTTCACTTGGTTGTTTTACCCATTCCTGAGGAACCGCTGCGATGAGTGGTCTTGTTAGCCAGCCTCTTAACTTTTACTTGTTTTGAGCAGTTCCATCATTATCGGAACCAGTAGCTACCCTTTATACCACTCGTTCCTCCAGGAGGAGTCGACTTTTAGCTCTTTTCTGACTCTCTAAATATGAAAAGATTGTCGAGTCCCTTGTTGTTTCGATCTCTTTAAAGTGGCTGTGAAATGACATCTACCCAGTATACGTTTATCCCTTTTTCGGGCTGGGATAGATTATTTACGAAAAAGGAATACCCTAGCCTATCGCGACTAGGAGGTTTTCTCAGACATAGTTTTCTACCTTTTCGGATCTGAGGAACTATTTACGAAAAGGGACCTTTGGAGTTTACTTTTCCGCTGTCTTTTCAAACTCTCTAAATATGAAAAGACGCCGAGTTCTCCCTTTGTCAGACTCGTTAAACCCTGATGACATCGGATTCAGTCGAAATGACGTTCTCCGAGTTCCTCCTTCCTAGGACTCGTTAAATGCACTAGGATGGATTCGCCCGAAGTGCGGACTTACATTACAAGCATATGCTATCCCCTTCAAGCTTGCTATCAAAAATAATTGGGGTACTCGCCAGAAATGGTGGGGGAAAAATGGAACCATCGTCGTTGTCGTGTCGGCAGTATGTCACTCTTGAACATGGCACTTGTCTGCATTCGTGTCGGGTTGGGGACATCTCATCTCGTTTCTTCACTTTGCCTCCGTGGGTTTGGATAATCCTTTTTGACCTCTCCTCTACTCATTGCCTCGTCACCATGACCTCTGATCCGTTGATGTCAAATATGCTGCCAAATCTACTGTCGTGCCGCCAATATGTTCAAGAGAAGTTGACCTCTGCTTGTATCAACCTCCCTCTGATTCTCGTCTGATCCTGATTCACAACAAAAAACATTATGTCCCTTTGTCTCGTGTCGATGATGTGGGAATCATTATTGCCCACCTTCGATCAAGGTCACTTCTTGTCGACTTCAACTCATTATCCAGGAAGTTGGTCTAGAGACTCCTGATGGTACCTTGGAGCCTGCATGCCTCAATGGCAAGTTCGTCGCATTCGACGTGAAGTTTACATCATTGACTTCCGATCGAATGATTCTGCGGGTGTTCGACGTCAACTCATTTATTCGCACGCCGTAGATTGTACCTGTAGTACCTTGAGGACCATTGTCATTATTGGTGGTTTCTCTCGCGTCTGTTAACAGCCTTCATCATTGGCTGGTAATCAGACGATGTTCTTGCATGTTCGACTTCGGCTCACATATTCACATGCTTGAACTTGTACTCTGTTGGGTCGAGATGGAGCGCAAGACCCTGGATTGTGTCTGTTGTAATCCAGGCTGCGATTGTGGATTATTATCATTATGTACATGACTCACTGATTGGATGGCTGCGACCATACCCGAGTCTATTTGTTTGATCTTAGTTGGATGGCTGCGCCCATACCCTGGATCCGGATTATAGCATACTCTGTTTCGGATGGCTGCGTCCATACCACTTATACATCATGTACTTGAGATATCAGTTGTATCTTTCTGCGCAGGTTTTCCGACGGCGGGCCTTCAATTGAACATGTTCTCGTAAAGCATTTCACCCCTCTCTCTCTCTCGGGCCTCATGCTTTAGGGGGCATCTGTTACACAGTAATTTGTCACCGTCCCTACCATTCCCCATCCCGCACAATGGAGGACCCATTATGTGACCTGTGAACAATGTCAAGCCTTGAAAATACCTTCATTGCATCCCTTTCCATGAGGACAACATTTCTCCTGTTTATCATTTCCTGAGCAGACCCCTAAAAACACATGTTTTTGCATTGGCGCTGGTAGCCCGTTATGTACTCGCGCCAATGGGGAAAATTGCTCTTGAGCCGCGCCAATTGGGCTCTGTCCCGATGTTGTACCCACGCTAATGCTTTTGGAAAGTTTTTAAAAGAGGCAAGTTTCGATTACAACAACTTCGTGGATGAGTCATCGGGAGTGGTTTCGCTTTGAATAACCACGGCCTTCCTCCTTTGGCCTCTTGTTTCCACCTTATGGGGAACCTCCCAAAGGATAAGGCCTCCCCTTCCACTATTGTAGGGATCCCAACCTCCTCCTCTCCTCTATAAATTTAGCCTTCATCCATTGATGAAGTGAAAAAGGCTGATAGTCTTGAAGGGCCTAAGCTTTGAATCCATATTCCCAAGAGCCTTTGTGTTGTAAATAATCCTCTCTTTCCCTTAAGGATGACTCAAGTAAGGAGACCATTGTCACGAGACTCTGGAGAGGTTTTCCCTTTCCTTGGCGAGCTTTGCGAGACGTGGACTACTGGAGACCCGTCCGAAGGAGACCGCGACGTCAGAACTTGGTTGTAATCTTTCTTCGCTGGTTATTTAATAGATGATTATGATTATGGTTCCACTACGTTTTCCATCATGTTAATGCGAGTAATGTCCTTTCTGACTGATGTTTAGTTACGTATGCTGGTTTTTATGCTTGTATCTGTTTGTTTCTTGCATGTGCAGGTGTCCATCCGCGGAGATCGTGGAGGATCGTGATCTGCCGAGGCTGAGGAACGGGAACGCTCTCTTCTTCAGATCGTAGCATTGGATTCCAGGTAGGCTTCCATCTTTGGTCCTTTTCATTCGTAACTAGGAACTTGCGTCGTAACATTTCGTGATTGTTGCTAGACCCCTGCTGGGCCAGTAGGGATCGCCTACGATATGGAGGTTACCTCTTCAACACGAGTCAAGAGCGGGAGAATAGGTTTACGGTGCATGGTGTGCTTCATAGTTGAAGCAAGACATTGTAATAGTTTCTCATTCCCATCTGATTAAAGAAAATTAATAGAGGGGTTTTTCCTAGTTTGTTTTCCCTGTAAAATCATTGTGTCCTTGTGGTTTTGATGGTTGCATGTGCTTCTAAATTGTGATTTCCATTTCGCATAATTGTAGAGGAAATTTGTAATCTCTTGTTTTCAGTTTGAATTCATCGTAGTAGACAATTTCTATTAATTTCTACATGGTGTTGATGCTAGATGTGATCTTCTACTGATTGGACCTTATAATTTTCTCTTAAATATGATGTGATGTACGTTAGATGATATCCATAAAGTTCCATAACATGGAGTCATTTTTTCTGCAATATACAAGGAAGTGTTATACCACCATTCAGTCAAAGATAACCACTTGACCATTTATCATATATTAAGCAACGAAGATATCCTTCCAAACATTTGTTCACTATCTCATTTTTCCTGTCAGATTGAGGATTATAAGATAAGCTATGAGCTAATTGAGTAGAAAGACAAGAAAATAATTTCCTCCAAAAAATTCCAGTGAAAATGGGACCTTTGTCTCTTACAAAAATCTTTAGGTTTCCATGTAACTTTTGAATTGTTTCCATAAATGAATTCTTTGATGATACAAATGACAATACCTCCTTGGTATATACAGGATTATAATGGGTCACAATATAATTAGAGCCTACATAACAATAATAATGTAAGGGAACAATAATAAGAATAGTGGATTTCTATGGGGCACAAAAATAATAAGGGGATTATAGTAACAATAAAAATAAGGTGGCTACAGTAGTATTATAAGGACCTAACATCATAGGTATTATAAATCTCCACAGGTTCGAATTTTTTTGTGTAAGCCACAAAAACAAAAATCTGTGTAAACCTCAAGTCAAAAAAATTTGTGGAATAATATTGCCACATGTGCGAGGATATAACCAAAATCTAAACTATTTGAGAGTCAGTGAGAGTGATTTTTTTGGATAGGAATCAACCTACAATAGATTCAATCTAAAGAGATAAGGTTTAACATAATTATTGCTGAGGACCCTAGACACAAAATGGAATTGCTCACTAGAATTGGTGTCGTCCTTCTTAGCTTCTCCTAGTTGTAAATTGGTTTTACTCCTCTTTTGCTCGTTGATCTTATCTAAACCGAGATTATATCCAAAATGAGGCATTCAACCTTTAATTTGTACACATTTTGACAAATTATGAAGAGGTGCGTCTCTTGGAGGATGAGTTGACTTGCGTAAGTAGGCTTGTTAATGTAGGCTTGGTAAAAAGTAGAACTTCAACTTCAAAATTAAATATCTCCTTAAGGGAAAATGAATACTTATTGGAAAGGGATTGAAGCCTTCTACAATTTGGTGTAAAATATTTTCAAGATATTGTCTCTAATTTCAAGAATAATATTTTTTTCTTCCATGAGAATGTCTTTTATGGCAGCCCTTAGGGTTTCATGGCTTGGACAAGCTAGAGTTTTTGCTTCATATATGTTTTATGACAACCCGTAGGACTTATTTTATGCAAGGGATTATGCTAGGGCTTCTACATTAGGAATCCTTCACTTGTGTGATTTATTCATTAGGATTAAGGCTTCTTCAACAAGGCTAGAGCATCATAAATATTAAGTTTAGGGCTTATATGAATAAGAGCTTGTTGAAAAAAATGTTAGGGCTTGAAAACATATTGACATCAATGATAACCTTATCCAACACCTATGAACCTTGAAGAAACGATCAAGAAAGAACAATGGTTTCAAGCTATGAATGAAGAAATTGATGTGATTAAGAAAAATGACACATGGGATCTTGTAGATCTACTAGTAGGGAAAGCAAGTATTGGAGTTAAATGGGTTTACAAATCAAAATTTAATGAGAAATGGAAATTTGAGAAGCATAAGCTAGAATTATTGCAAAAGGGTTTGCTCAAAAACCCAATATTGATTATGGAGAAACATTTGCTCTAGTAGCAAGGTCAAACATAAAGCAATTTCTGAAATTGTAGCCCAAAAATGTTGGCTTATTTATCAAATGAATGTTAAATCGAAAATTTTAAATTGAATTATAGAAGAGGGAGTATATGTGAAATAGCCACTAGGATTTGAAGTCAAGGGTATAGCACAAATTTTATAAGCTAAATAAAGCTTTGTATGGTTTGAAGCAATCTCCACAAGCATGATACATTCACATTGATTCCTGCTTATTCAACAATGGGTTCAATAAAAGCAGTAATGAGCCAACACTTTATATTAAAATATATTAGCAGGGTAGTATTATATTTTTTGTCCCTTATGTTGATGATATAGTACACATAGGAAATTTGATGTTAGATGATTTTAAAGAAACCATGAACATAGAGTTTAAAATGACCATGATCTAGGTGGATATTGGTGGTCACCTACCTTTTCCACCATCTCAATGGTTATCTATCTTCTTGGTATTTTTTATATGATTTTTTGGGTCCCAAGTTTTTGGGGTCATTTTGAGTCCCTAAATAATTTTTTGGAAATTTGGGGGGACATGGATTTCCATGGCATAACTCAGACCTGGTCGAAAGTTGTATTCCTCATATAGTTCTTTCCAATGAGCTATTGTGTGCCCCCAATATATATTGTAGGCAACATTTTCACCATTAGGAAGTTGATGTACAACTAACCACCTTGAGGCTCACAAATATTTTAGCGTTCAATCTTCTAGGCTTAGGGCTTTGGACCTCTAGGTTTCCTCCTTTATGTTAAAATGCCATTCTTTTGGCTTCTTATGATAGCTTTTGTGAATGTGCATAGCTTCCATCTCTTTCTGTTGAGAGATAGCTACCGCCATTATAGCCAGTTTGTGTTATATAGTATTCCACTATTTCATTTATTAATAGAAGTTTGGTTTTCACCATATTATTATGTTTTCTATTATATTTCTTTGTTTTTGTTTCATTTCCTTTCATTTCATTCCTTGTACAACCCAAATCAGTGTTATCAAAGCAAAATGCTCATTTTTTTTCAATGCATGTTCCTGACGAGGTCAAGGTACAAAGAGTTGGGTCTCAAGTTAGCTTCACTTGGTTACAATTGCTCTCACCAACCCAAGTAGCCTCTCATGGTGGAAGAAAAGAGAAATGATGGAGTGGGATATCCTATCAAGTTGTTTCTCAAGGAAGCACTCACGTGATAGAGGAATGGGGTGATAGAAAATTTTTTTGGATCCTTCGATGACTTCCAACAATAGAAAGTGCACCTTCAACCAACAAAATTTTTGGAGGTGCCACACCATTCAATGTATAATTTGACTTTGATATCCCCTTATTTTAAGGCCAAATAGATGTAGATGTTTTGGAGAAATAATTAAATCTATTAGAATGCTATTACTCTGTCAAAAAAAAATGGAAATGAAAAGATCACTTTTGTGCTCCTAAAAGCAATTCCCTATATCAAATATCAGTGGGAAGATTGATGAGAGAGCAAAAACAATATGAGTTTGCAATATTCAAGGTAAAACCCAGTTGGGAAGCTTTTATTGATGTTCTCAAGGAGTAATTCTACCTTGTAGAGAACTATGATGACCACTGCATTAGATGGACAACCATTTGACAGGAGAGAAACCAAATGTTATCAAAGTAAAAAAATATGTTCCATACCTTTCAGTCAAATCTAGGTATCAAAGACTTTAAGAAACACCTAGGTTTTAAGTACTATAGTGATCTACATAGGTATATCCAATTTGAAATGGATTTCTTGGACATCTCCTCACTAGGAGCTGTTTATTGACACACTTTCAAAATTGAGTAAAAATTGAAGTAGAGGAGTGAGTGGGAGTTTGGATCTCCAAATCCATTGCAATAGAGGCTTGGAAAAGGCATCCAAAACTTGCAAAACAAGGGATAAAGAATGGAGATCCAATCTCAAGGCAACCAGATCAAGTCAAAAATGGAGAGGGGTAATGGGAAGTCAAAAGAGGACACTGCAAAGTGGTGTAAGTTCTACAAAAGCCTCGGACACAATATTGATGAATATCACTTGCAACAATCATTGTTGGTAGAGCTTAAAGAAAAGGAAATAATTAACCACAGTAAATGATATTCAACCATGGTGACCATAGTTAATTATGGTTGACCACATTAACTGTGGTGACTATGGCAGATTAAAGATGACCATGCGTGCTAATAGTTGACCAAGGTTGACTATGATCAATCTTAAATATTAAATAAAATTTAAATCTTATTAAATATAAACCTTATCATGAAATCCTATTAAATATAATACCTTACTGAGACTTATTAATAAACATAGTATTAATGCTTTAATAAATATTATTATTAAAAAAAATAATCTTTATTGTGTCAAGAGGTGCTCTTCAACCGAGTATGGGAAAGATGTTGTTACATAATGTTACATTAAAGGAATAAAATAATAACTACATTAAAAAATTTAAAAATGCTAATAACATAAAAATCTTGTTTATTGCCAATTTTTGGATATATGTTGTGTGCAACTTAGAGTTGGCCTACATTTCGAGTGGCCTCACCACCCATCATTTGGGACAAAAAAAACATTTCAATATTGAATATAAATATTAATTTAAAAGATATTTCAATGTTAGATATAATAAAACACTTCAATGTCCACCTTAAATAACATAATTATATCGACTTTATATATAGAGATAACGTAATATATATATATATATATATATATATATATATATATATATAATTTCATCCATAAGTTCTTTTCTACTTTTTTTAATATGAGGGAGATCTATAATTCCTTCATTACTCGACATGGAGATTACACATGACATCTAAAATAATATTTGATATTACAACCCACTATGAAGGATATGTGAAATTCATTCCATGTTCAACATAGAGTTGACATTAATATTAAAAATAACATTAATAACAAAAAAACATTCAGTGTTCATTTTATATATAGAGAGATAAATAAATTAAATGTAAAAAAATCCTTATATTTTTACATTTGCAATATGAGTTAGCTTTGAATTTCTCCATTATTCAATGTGTACTTCGAATAAAATATTTGAACATCTCTATTAACTAATATTTCAATATCAATTTTATATATAGAGAGAGAGAGAACCTGAAAAGAATTTATTTTTATTTGGACCATAAATAAAATATTCCAATGTCAGCCTTTAATGTTTAATATGGAGTTGACCTGTAGTATTTTACAATAATGTTAATAACACCATTATTTTAAAATAATGTTAATAAAATTATTTGAAAAAATATTTATTAACATTATTTTACAATATAATGAGTGTGTGTGAGAGAGAGATTTCCTATCACATGTTTTTTAATTCCCAATAGGAAGGAGACTCTACTTACAAATATTTCAATGTCAACTATGTATCAAGCAAATAAAAAAAAAAAAATCTTATTGTTAAAATATTTTATTAGTGTGTTGCTCAAAATGAAAGAGATGTGTAATTCTTTTTATGCTCAGCTAGGAGTTCTCTCTCTCTCTCTCTCACGCAAGAAGCATAGATTCATATTATCTAGTATCTAGAGAATTAAAGCTCTTGAGGTGCAAACATTTTCTCAAGTTTTGCACTCTAAAAGAGGTTTGCACCTCAAGAGATTTGATCCCTCTTAGTGCTTAGTAAATCCAAGTTAAGATGGATCTTTAATATTAATAAAAATATTATTAAATAATTTTAAACCTTTTAAATACAAATTTATTGAAACTTATTAATAAACCCTAATATTAGTGTTATTAATAAATGATACTATTAATACTAATATCAATATTGTTAAACAATTTTAGACCTTGCAAATAAAATTTTATTGAACCCTATTAATATTAGTAAATATGTTTTAAACCATATTAATATTAATATTATTAAACCTTTTTAATATTGACTATGGGTGAGTATGGTTTGACCAACTTAACCATGTGCGAACATGGTTTAGCCACTTCGAACATGGTTGACCGTAGTTTTCTATGATAGATTATGGTTGCCCATGTTAAAAATGGATGGCTATGGTTGACCATGTTTTACCATGGTGGCCTAGGTTGACCATGTTTGACCATATTAACCATAGTTGGTCATGTTGAGTATGGGTTGACCATGGCTTTCAAAGGTCTATTATGGTGATTATGGTTGACTAAATGTGACCATGATTAACCATGGTTGGCCTAGGTTGTCCATGGTTGACTATAATTGACCATGCTTGACTATTGCTAACTAAGGTTAACTATGGTCAACCATGCTTACTAAAGTCAACTATGGTTGATAATGGTTAATCATGGTGATGATAGTTAACTATGGTAAACCATAGTTAATCATAGTAAACCATGGTGACCATAGTTGAATATGGTTGATGACATTGACAATGATTGACCATGGTTGATGATGGTTGACTATGGTGACTATGGTAGATTGAAGATGACCATGCTTGCTCACAATTGACTAAGGTTGACCATGTTTGACTATAATCAATTTTGGTCAACCATGATTGATCATGGTCTACATGGTAAACCATGATCAACTTTGCCTTCTTTTGTAAACCATAGTCACCCATAGATATCATGGTCAACCATGGTTAAGATTGGTAAAGCATGTTCATCATATTCAATGTCATATTTTGTTCACTATGTTGTGACATTGTTCTTTTGTTGGTCACCTTCCAACATTTATTTTGGTTCATTAGCTTGCATTGTTGATTTTTATTTGTCACATTGCAATGTTGATTTTGTTCGTCACATAACAATGCTAAATTTATTGTTTTTAACATGCAACATAGAAAAAGGTTGACTATGGTTTGATTATGGCTACCCATGATTAACTATAGTTGGTCATGTTGACAATGGTTAACCATTATTAACTATGGTTGCACTATTGATCATGGTTAACCATTATTAACTACGGTTGCACTATTGATCATGGTTGAATATGATGACGATGGTTGACCATGGTTGACTAAAGGTGATCATGGTTGACCACGATTAAGTATGGTTGGCCATGGCTAGTTATGGTTAATTATGTTTGATCATGGTTTGACTATGGTTGACCATGGTTTGACTATGGTTGACCATGGTTTGAATATTGTTGACCATGTTTGACTATGGTTGACCATGATTAGACTTGGTTGACCATGGGTGATTATGGTTAAACATCACTAACTATGAATGACTATGGTTAATGATTTTTTAACCATGGTTGACTTTCAGCGACCATAAATGACCATGGTAGTCCATGCTGAACATTGACATCCATTGTTTGATCATGTTATAAATGGTTTTCCATCGATTTCCATGGTTGACTATGCTTCACTATGGGTGACTATGGTTTTCCATGGTTTACCTTGGTTTGACTATGGTTGACCATGGTTTGACTATTCTTAACAATGGTTTGGTTATGGTTGACAATGGCTTTACTATGATTGATGATGGTTAACCATGATTGACCATGGTTGAACATGGTTTGACTATGGTTGACCATTGTTTGACTATGTTCAACCATGGTTAACTATGATTGACTATAATTGAACATGCTTTGAATATGGTTGGCCATGTTTGACTATGGTTGACTTTGATTGGCTATTGTTTAACCATCATTGTCATGTATCAACTTTGTAAATCTTATGTCACTATGGATGTGTTGACGGGAAAAATTTTCCGGCCAACAGTAGGGGATCTCCCCGGTAGAAAGTCCCAATTAGACCTTGAACCGTTTGGGATAGGGATCCCGTCCGGGGTGTGGGTTCGGCTACCGCTTAAGTCACCTTCCCTTTGGTCTCAAAAGAACTCGATCGAACCTGCAGACACACACTTATTCACATGATACAAGATACATGGTTGATGCATTAAACACGTATATAACACTATGCGTAGCAAGACAAATGATAAAGCATACACGCCGAAGGAAGTGTTGTTAACAACACATCTTTGGGGTTATGCTTGTAGGCTATTCTGACCACCAAAGAAATAGTTCTTTATGGCGAGATGCCCCTTTACTTCCTGAAAGATAAAACGAAATGCTAATAAACAAAGTCATTAACATCCATTAAGCAAGAAATCAATCTGAACATCATTAACACAAGTACAGGAAACCATAATGCATAAATGATGCCATTAAAGAGTGCAGTTTCATTAATCAAAAGATGTTTGAAACTGTATAGAAATACTCATAGTGTTCACACGGAAAAACACATCAGATCCAAAAGAAGTTTCAACAGGTATCTGTATTCATATGCAAAAAGAGTGTTATCTTTCAATACAATGTTGTATAGCTCTTGAGTCCCAAAAAAAAGATCCTTTTCATTTTCCCCAGAGGGATCTTTATAGATCAAAACTTTTCCTTTGGGCTTCCTGACCCTTCACCTGCCTGACTGTTGAGTTGCCTTGCGACCTGGAAGGAAACTGTGACCTGCGACCTGGTTGGAGAGTGCGACCTGCGACCTGGTTGGGCGGCGCAACCTGCGACTTGCCTCTAAATGCTACCAGCGACCTACTGCCACTGGGTTATGAATATGAGCGCGCAATTGTGAGGTCAGGGGCATCAATCTGCTGTCCTTTGAGGAAGTCTTGCCAGGTCTGATACTCTGCTGCTATGGGAGAAACCAGAGGGACCTCTTCTTTCAACCGATGCATGCACTCCAAAGCATTTGGGACTAGAGTTTCCTTCTTCTGTGAGATCAGGTTTGAAAGAGAGGCCAGCTTGGTGTAAATCCATACTGGCGTGACAAGGAACTGACCCAGGTTTTCTCGTGACGTTGCAAGATCGGGAGTGGTAGCAGCTTGCTTAATGGGCTGCAGAAATGACTGGATCTCTTTATCTAAATGTTCCCAGGTTTTCCCCTCGTCCAATGCCCCCAGCAAAGGAATGTGGTGAAGGATATGCATTGAGTCGATGCCGCTGATCAGGTTTTCGTATGCAGCAATTACTTTGTCTAAATCCTTGGATAGCTTATCCTTGGACTGCATTTTCATACGGATTTGGACTTTAGCATCTTGCGTATGAATCCAATCCTTCTTTGGCAAATGCTCAGGAGCCTGAGGGTACCGCACTGTCCAGTCCATCATTTTATCCAAGGCAGCTAAGGCCTCCTTCAGCTGCTCATGCTTCAGCTTAGTCTCCGCTCGTGCTCTTACCAATGGGGCGACTGTTTGTTTTATGGTGAACATTTCACCATACACTTGCTTCATGGTTGCCTCTAATACGTCGCACTCCCTTAGAATGGCAAGCGGAACTTCATTGACAGGGGAATTTTTGTTTCGGAGTTGTTGAACCTCCTCTTTCAATGTCGTGCTCTCTTGTTCTTCCCTTTTCTCCCGCCGCTCTGCTTCTTGTAGTCTATTTTGTAGAGAAACGATATCTCTACTCATTCTGGTCACATTTTCTTCTATGGCCACAGCGAAGGCTGACACTGTGCCAGCCGATGCTATCATCACGGGATTATTCCTAGTATCAAGGACTATGTCTTTTCCGGTTGCGACCGTGGATGCGGCAGAAGGATTTTGCGCCAGGCTTCTTCTTTTCTCCTGTCGGATTTTGAAGGAGAATTGATCGAACGTGAGCCTGGTGAGGTCGAATACCTCCTCCTCTTGCCCCTGGGGGGAGCTGACATCAGAGAGCGTGGCTCGTGTACTGACTAGAGGTACCTCAAGGGGAGATACCTCGATGTCTTCTAGCATTTCATCCTCTTGTTCTTTCTTATTCTTTTCCTCCTCCTCCCTTTGTAGGCATTCAGCTTCTGCCTTCTCGTGTTCTTTCTTCTGCCTGAGCTCTGCTTCTGCCGCTGCTTCTAATTCGGCTTTCCTTTTCCGCTCGGCTGCTACAACTTGCTCTGCTTTCTTCTGGCGATCAACTTCTACTTTATCTAACTCTTTCTTGAGTTCCTTTTCTGCGGTAGCCAGCGCCTCTTTTTCCTCCTTTTCCCCCTTAGCCTCCTTGGCCTACTTCTTCTTTTGTTCTGCTCTTAGGCTCTTCTTGCGCTTATCCTCATCCTCTTTCATTTTCTTCTCTCTCTCTTGCTGGGCTTTGGCCTCTATTTCTTTCTGTTGGGTAGAGGTACTATGCCCTGTACTGGTCCAAGGCTTCTTAGCTAGAGAGGATGAAGCACCTCCTAATTCACGACTCCTTTCTTCCAAGGTTTGGTCATCCGGGTCTTCTTGGCCAGAGTCTGCCCTCGAAGCAAGTTGTCTATTTGCATTGTACCAGTTCCTTATTTCATCTTCTCCCAGGCGTTCAGTATGCTGATAGTTCCATTTGAATTTAGCCTTCTTGCAATGTTCAGGGACTATCCTCTCCGGGTCGTATGTTCGGTATTATAAAGCCCCAAAGTGATAAATTTTCATCTCTTCTTCCTCTGCCTCTACCTCTCTGAAGTCTTTAACTGTGTATGTGCCGATAGTGAGGGGTAGCGCAGGCCACGACTTATTTTTACCTCTAGACAGGACCCTAGAGAAACCCGAAGACATTTGGAAACAAACCTCTTGCACGAGCATTCTGTCTGTAACAAAACGAGGCATAGCATGTGGTGCCCTGAATGAGCCAAAGACTCTAATGACTGTATATTCGGCGAAAGGGAACCAATGCGCCACTTTTCTTAGCGTCTCCATGGCTCGCCGAGACATGCAAGGAGCGTCTTGGCCGAATAATTTTCTGTATAGAGCGGGGATGAACACTTGGGAGATCGACTCTATGTCCTGTTTATACCTGGATTCCCAAAACACCTTGGTTTGTAGATGAATTACACAGGTCTATTTGGGATCCCAGTTATGTACCCACCCCTCAAAGTGCAACCTCGAATAGACGGCATCTAATAAATAAGAGGCCATATAGAATTCTGAAGGCATTCCTTCATCTGGTACTAATTCCGAGGATAAATTTGTATGAATGGAGGTCATCAATATGTTAGCCCAATTGAAGTGGGTGCCGTACACTGTGACATACTCCATGAGAGTCGCCCATGTGCCATTGAAGGTAGTGGCGTCTGGGTGCCCATACAGTCTGCAAAGCATGGTAGCCACTAATTTGTATACTTTCCTGAGGCTCGCCACTGGATATTCCTGGTCTTTCTTGACCTTAAACTTCTCAGGCTCCTCACACCATTGCCTTATAGTGTCAACTATAGGAACTGCATGAGCGATGGCCCATTCTTCTGTGAAGTCTTCTTCTCGCTCAGGCAAAGAGTAATAAACATGGGCGTCTGAGCCTTTGAGCATTGCGAAAGCCTTGCCTTCGCTGTCTCTGATCACGAAATTCTTGGGATCCGTTCTTTGTATAATCCAATCTATCATCTCTAGGCACGGGAATATGGCCGGGTGAGCACCTGCGAGATGTAGCTTGGATCTTTTAACCTGTAAGTATATCTCCCGATCCGGGAGGTCTTCTGGGAATTCCGTCTTGGCGAATTCTTGCTACACTTGGTACCAACGCATGCTGTCCCCTTTGGAAAATGTGCAAAGGGTATCCCTATATATCGGGGGTGGGGACATTGGCATGTCCATCTCTACATCTTCCACTGCCAAGTGCTTGTCTTTCTTCCGGGACACTGGAGGTCCCATGTCGCTGGAATCCGAGAGAACAGGTATACACTCCAAGTCTGCTTCAAATCCACCTGTCATATTCATGAAAGATTCCCAAGATAAGAAAGATGCCATGATGATATAAGACCAATTACAGTTTATCAATTATTTCAACTAGGACATGGGAAAAACTGAATAAATGGCCTACTGGGTCGCGGGGTCACAGGTTGAAGGAAAATGGCCAAGGTGCGACCTTGCAACCTTGCGACTAGGTCGCAGGGTCGCGGGGTCGCGGATTGTGAGAAAATGACGAAGATACGACCTTGCGACCTTGTGACTAGGTCGTTAGGTCGCGGGGTTGCAAATTTCAGGAAAAAGCGGAAATGCGACCTTGCGACCTTGCGACTGGGTCGCGGGGGTCGTTGGGTCGCAAGTTTCGGAAAATGGAAAGGATGCGACTTTGCGACCTTGCGACTAGGTCGCGGGGTCACGAGGTCACAAGTTGCGAGAAAACAGAGAGAATGAGACCTTGCGACCTGGCGACTAGGTCGCGGGGTCGCAAATCGCGCTAGGGCTTGGCGGGGTTTTGGGTGCACGCGGCGTGGAGTTTTTTTTCCCTTTAACTGGAAAAATAAAAGGCTAAATGGGTCCAGAAAGAGTCAAGGGATAGTTTTTGGAGTAGGGTATAGGCCATGAGAAGCTGGATAAGGAACTGTGATGAGTTGGGCAAGTGTGGTGAAAACTGGAATCATAAGGAAATCCTAAGCAAGAAATGAAAACAATGGCTGGGGTAAAAGACAATTTAAAGGATGAGGAATGCAGGGATTTGGCAAGAATAATCAAAAAAGGAAACAACAGGAGGAAAAACAGCAACTTACCCGGGAAAATCGTGCTCCAGTCGACCTGTCAGAGTCGTTTTTTTCTATCCACTACATATGCAAAATGCGACCTAGTGACCTCCAATATATAAAAAGGTCGCACATGCGGACCATTAATGAGGTCACAAGGTCGCATGTTGAGGTGGTGAGAGGGGAATGCAACCTTGCGACCTTGCGACCTCGCGACCTCAGGGTCGCGGTTTTCCATAGATTTTAACACTTGCGACTCAGTGACTCAGTCTTCCTGACTTTTTACTTAACTTTTCTTTGTGCTCAAGGGGCTCCAAAAAAATTTTAAATTGGGGTTTTTTGGAGGGTGTTGTAGAGGCTACAACAAATGGCGATTCACTGGACGAACTTAGAGTCTTTGTCGATGGTTAGCCTTGGAGGGGGGAGGGAGGGGCCTTCGCTAGCTATTCCTTTTACCTTAAGGTCAACACTACCTAGCTTTTTTGCACCTTGCGGGGTTTCTTGGCCTGCTGGCTTGTTCGGGTGCTGGTTAACCGAATTCCATTTCTTCAGGTTTCTGGACCGAAAGGGTTGGAGAACTCCAGGCAGCTACAGGGTCCGGTACGATTATTTTGTCCTCATTGTGTTGCTCCACTGCCAGCGAACCTCTCGGTCTTGGCGGAGTCACTGCCTAGGAGTCATGAACGTTGCTCCGCTGCCAGCGAGCCTGGTCAGTACCCCGACGGAGTCGTCACATCACCTCTCTGCGCAGGAAGCCTCTCTCAATCCTTCACCCTTTATTAGTGTGCTATTGCACTTATTTTTAATGTGCCTGGGGCACTTATTTAGATGTGCTTATGGCACTTATTTGAGATGGGAAAATTTTGCCTGGGCGGATGAGGGATCCCGACTTATTTTAATTGTAGAGAGGTTGCTCTTGGTCTGGTATGAGGACTTTGGTTTTTCCTGAATACCCTGACGTAACATGGAGTACCTTTGTTACCTTCCGATCTAGTTACTGTTGTATCGCACCTTCTTTTGCAGACACCCTCTCAAACTTGCTAGGTGGGCTCCCCCGCTAGATGGTTTGAGCTAGGTCATGTGCTGCCTTTAGGTGTCGATAACAAGCAAGCCTTTACTACCTTTGTGTCTATCAGGGAAAGGCCTTCCATCAGCATAGAACCTGTTGCAGTGTGCCAATTGCGTGGCTTTGACAAGTCCTTCCGTTTTTATAATTATTATTATTATTTGACAAAAGGAACGAAAACGGAAACTATGGTACAAGGATAAGATAGCCCTCTAAGGGCTGCTAAGTGAAGTAATGTTTGAGGTCATGCCCATTTACCGAGAGGACCTCAACTCTTCCCTCAAGATTTTGCAGTCTAAACGTGTGGGGACCTAATTTCTCCTTAACTTGGAAAGGACCTATCCACAGTGCTTGGAACTTGGAATGTTTTCCCTTTTCTTCGTGAGCTTTATCCCACTTCAGGAATAGGTCTCCTACCTCAAAGTTTTTATTCCCTACGGATTTTCTATCAAACCATCTCTTGATTTGGCTTTGGTGGATGGAAAAATTTTCCTGGGTTTTTCGTCTTTCTTCCTCCAACTTCAGTAGGGTGTCGATCCGAGTCTGCAAGGTGGGGCATGGGGTACCATGACATTATTGGGATAGCTGAAGGGCAGGGAGAGATAAATGGGGAGGAAGAACAACTTCTTTTCCATACACGAGAAAATACGGAGAAGTGCCTAGGGAGGACTTGGGCGTGACACGGTCGGCCCAGAGTGAGTTGTGAAGGGCGTTGTGCCAGTTGCGCTGGTGGGACAGCAGGGTCTTCTTAATGATGCGGATAAGATTTTTATTGGTTGACTTAGTTAACCCGTTTCCTTGAGGATAATAATTTGCAGAATTTTTAAGAACAATACCGTTTTCTAGAGAAAAAACATACAATTTGAAAGATGAAAAGTAAGTTGCATTATCAAAACCAAGGAAGTTGGAACGCCAAACCTGGTGATGATCGAATGAGTGACGAATTCTATTACCTCTTGATCATTGATTTGGCGTAAAGGTGCTGCTTCGACCCACCTGGTGAAATAATCGGTAGCTATAAGAATATACCAGTGTTGCTTGGAAGAGTGAGGCATGATTTCGCCAATCACGTCCAAACCCCACTGTTGAAAAGGTTCTTCCACTGCTACTGATAGTAAGGGGGCGGCTGGCTGCACTTCCCGATTTGCGAATTTCTGGCACTGAATGCACTTCTGGACATATGCATGTGCATCTCTGAAAAGGGTTGGCCAATAGTATCCTGCGCGCATTATCTTATGGGCGATGGTATCGCCTGCAAAATGACCTCCAGCTGGTCCGTCGTGCAGCTCGGTCAAGATTTTCTGCGCTTCACCATGTTCCAAGCAGTGTAGCATGACTCCATCATAATGTTTCTTGAAAAGCTTACCTTGGATCAGCTGGTAAGATGTAGCTTTGAGTATTATCGCGTGTTTCTGTCAGGCAGTTAGAGCAGGGTCCAGGACGCCCTGAGCTAAGTATTCTGAAATGTCAGAGTACCAAGAAGGGCTTCCCTGCTGAGGCACGTGGTCACTTTGATACATGTCGATTTCCTGTTCCCAATACTCTTCTTCTACTCCATGTGAACTTGTAGCCTCCGCAACCATTTGGCATAATCCTTGTCCTTTAACAGTGTGTGCTGGTTTAAACTCTAAATCATACTCTTGTAGGCACACCACCCAGTTGCCTCGCCTCTCGCCTAGCTCTTGCTGCACAAATAGTGAGCGGACAGCTGGGTGGGGGACGAAAACCGTGACATGGTTTTTCAAGATGTAGGGCCTGAAATGCTTGACTGCTTTGTAGAATGCATAGGCTTTCTTTTCGATTTCAGGGTAGTTCAACTCATCTCCTTGTAAACTAGTACTCATGAAGGAAATAGGTCGTTCATCATTGTTGTCGTCTTTCTGCGTGAGGACAGCTGTAAGTGATGAATATGAAGTGAAAGTATACAGGATAAAACCTCTGCTAAAATCTGGACTTTGGAGGGATGGCGCTTCAGCTATAGCCTGCTTGATTTTATCGAAGGCCTCCTTCTCTGGAAGGTTCCATTTGAACACTGCATTCTTTTTGATCATCCTCTGCAAAGGCCTGACTATCTGGGCGAAATCCGATATGAATTTATAGACAAAATTGATTTTCCCCAGGAAAGAATGCATTGCTTTCTTACTGCTCGGGGGGGGAATCTGGGCAATGGCTTTCGCCCGCTCTAGATCCACAACAATGCCTTGCTTAGTTATAATGTGGTCCAACAAATTTCCTTCCGCCACAGCGAAAACACTCTTCTTCGGGTTAAGTGAAATCCTGTACTTCCTGCACCTCTCGAAGATTTGCTTGAGGTGGCGTAAATGATTGCCCCGGTGTTTTGAAAACACGATGACATCGTCCAAATATACTACCACGCTCTGCCCTATCAAACCACGGAAAGCTATATCCATGGCTCGTTGGAAAGTTGCCCCCGCGTTTATCAATCCAAAAGGCATGCGCCTGAAAGCGAACATTCCCCATTTGGTCCGAAAGGTAGTTTTCAATCTGTCCGGCTTAGCTACTAGCACCTGGTTGTAACCAGAGAACCCATCCAATAAGGAGAACATCTCGGATCCAGACACAGCTTGCAATATTTGTTCCATAGGTGGCACCAGGTAATTGTCTTTGTTTGAGGCCCGATTCAAATTCTGGGAATCCACACATAAGCGGATCTTGCCAGACTTCTTCCGTACTGGGACATTTGACACCCATGTGGAATGATGAACTTTGAAGATGATGCGTGCATCTAAAAGCTTCTTAATTTATTTCAGAATCATTGGTTCCAAAGTAGGATGCACTTTTCTGAGTTTTTTTTGGAACGACTTCACGCTTTCCTTCATGGGTATCACGTGCTAAATAATCTGAGTATCGTACGTACATAAATCATCATACGTCCAAGAAAATATGTCTCGATACTTCCGAAATAGTTGGGTGAAGGCCAGCGTCTCTTCGTCAGTATAGTCTTTCCCAAGGTTAATGAACTTCGGGTTCTCATCTGATCCCAAGTTCACTTGCTGATGTGCCAAGATGGAACTTTGTACTTTGGTATTTGGGGGGCCACGGAATCGGCTTTGCAAATCGAAGATATTTTCAGGTGACACTATCCCCTTGGGCATGGGGTTCTCCTTGCGTTTTTCGTGCTCTTCCTGCTAAGCTTGGTCATGATCCGCCTCATCAATTTCTGCGTCTTTGAATACTTCAGTGTTGAGCATAAATTCCAATATCTGTTGATCATCATCAAATGCGTAAATTAGTAATATTATCTGGCACGAAGGGTCTATATATAACTTCAATAGAAAAGCCATCCCTCAAAGGGGTAAATCTAGCAGCAACATTAGCCAGAGTATCAGCTGCTGCATTGTGCATTCTAAGAACAGATTGGATTCCAAATGCATCAAAAGCAGAAATAAGGCACCATACCTCTTGTTGATAAGCTTTTAAATACGGAGACAAATAATGAATGGTATTGCATACATGCCGAGTAATGATCTCGGAGTCTCCAATGACTTGCAAGCACCTTACCTTTAAATCCAATGCCTTCTTGAGTCCGAGGATTAGAGCTCCATATTCAGCAGTATTGTTGGTGCACTGGAACTCAAGCCGACACGATATCAAGAATTTGTTCTTTCGAGGGTCTAGCAAGATGCAGCCTGCACCAGCTCTGTCATGGGTTTTGGAACCGTCATAGTACAGGGTCCACACGTCATTTTCTGGCTCCTTTGGGGTTGTAGGTTGGGGCAGGACTTCGGTTTGGTGTGAGGCGGGAGTGGCTTGGTCTTTTGCGATGAGTGTTAGTTCAGACTGGATCTCGGGGTCTACCGGAGACTGAGGAGGATGGTAACATCTGAAAATGGCCTCCAAGAAGCACATGCCAAGCTCCTCCTGGGTGAAACTGATGGGTTCGTTAGTAGCGTCCAAATCAGTCACAGTATATTTCATATATGGTTCGCTTTCAACCCTGATTTGGTTATTTCGGCCCTTATAAGGCAGCCACAGGTGGGACCAGTCAGTGGAAAAATACCCTTGCAGCTTGCTGGACCAGTCTCTGCTAAGTAATAGGCCGTAGGCTCAGGGATGTCAACAACCACAATGTCAACACATTGGTGGACTCTAGAATCGGACGAAAGGCAGATGATGACGTTATTTAGCTCTCCCACAGCTGGCACCTGTGATCTGTCAAGTTGGATGATCCTTGCGTCAGTTTTCTCCGGGCAGATGTTCAGCTTCTTACAAACAGATAGGGGCATGACGTTTGTGGACGCGCCAGAGTCAACTAGACAGTTATGGACGTTGAAGTTAAAAATCTCAAAAGATAATAGGAAGGGAGGAGTAGATCCCCTGGAATTTGCATTGATGGCGTTCACAATAGACTGAACACTCAGACTGGCTTGCGCGGACGTATTGCTCACAGGCTTAGTAGTTGAGGTATTGGCAAAAGCTTTAAGAATGAGTTCTCGTTGATTTGTGATGCGGGAAAGCTCGTATAGGGAGATGTTAGCTCTGGTTTTCTTCATGTCCTCTACAATGTTACAAGCGGAATCAGATTGAGGACAAGGCTCAGTAGTGGTTTTGGGGGACCCCACCGGGAGCTTGCTCTTTTGATTTGCTCGGGTGTTGTTATTCGTGGGCTTCTCGGGAACAACTTGTTGTTCATTTCTCGGGGAAGGATTTTACTTAAGAAAGCCCTTTTCTTCTCCTCAAAGGACTGTTTGGGGACCGGTCCTTTGCTCCTAAGGCTATAATTTCGTACAGGTTGGGCCTTAGGATTGTCTGCCATGTTGATATCAGTGATGGTAAGATTTGTTTCCCCACGGATTATGTCAAACGCAAGAACAGAGGATCCCGGTTCTTCATCCGGGGGCAAATCTTCATCATGGTAAGAGGCATCATCCTCCCCCGCATCCCCTGGGGTTTGATCATCTAGAAGCTGATTTACCACTGCCGTCATGCTGCCAATCCATTGTGGGCATGTTTTTTCAGAGTGGGCAGCCTAGTGGAAAGAACAAAAGTTATCTTTTCCTATTTCTTCCACATTGAGAACAGTGTTCGGGTTAGACGGAGGTCGGCTAGTGTTGGGGTTGCTCTTTCTGAAAAAGGGCTTAGGTGCCTTGGTGCTAGTGGTGAATTCTATACCCTTTCTCTTCAGGTCGGAGACTTCATTTGTCAATAGCTTGAGGGTCTTTGCTATACTCTCGAAGTCGAAAGCGTCCTTATCCTTATCCGTAGTTTTGTTTGTAGAGGACTGACCTTTCTTCACGATTGGTTTGTGGTCATCTCTTCCCTCGTGATCAATGGCTCCTATAGAAAGCATGTATCTTTCTACAGCGAGGGCGGCTATGTAGTTGGCTGCAAGGGTGGGCCGAGCTTCGCGTTTTACGAAGACAACGATATCCTTGGGTAGAGCTTTTGTATAGTAATCTATGGTAATAGAGTCGTCCAATGCCAGGTTGGGGGGGAAATTTTGCAGTATTGTGGCAAAGCGCTGATTGAAGTCTCTAACCTTCTCTTTCTTTTGACACTTAATGGTGCTTAACTCCATGAGGAGCATGGAAGGGGTTTTGTCATCTGAAAATTTCTACAAGAATGCGCGGCGGAACTGGTCCCATGACGTAATGGAGGCACTTGGGAGGGAGCGGTACCAGGTGGCCGCTTTGTTTTCAAGAGTGTGCGGAAACAGGCGGCAAGCAACGTCATCCGTTTAAACCCTCATGATTTGCAGGGAAAGATAGAAGTTGCTTATATGATCCTCGGCCAAGGTGCCTTTCTCGGGATCAAACTTGGGGAGATGCTTCTCAGGGTGCCTATGCAGGTTGTGGAGGGGGCCCAAAAGATCTAATGGGGACTGGGCCATCCAGGCAAGTGGTTGCACTCTCCTATCCTGCTGGTGGTGCCTAATCTCAGGCTCAGATTCACTCCTCGTACCTGACACCGACGCTTCTCCCTCATGGCGAGAATGTTCATCTCGATATCTCTCACGATTGGCCATGTCTCTGAGAAATCCCCAATTGTGGACAGGCGGCCTATTTGGGTTTGGGCGGCAGTGGTTGGCACGGTGTCCTTGGCCATGACCTCTATCTACTCTACCTCTAGTCCCGCGGCCTCTATTCCCCTCACCTTCATTCCTGCGGGCTCTATTTCCCTCGCCTTCATTTCTGCGAGCTCTATTTCCCTCACCTTCATTTCTGCGAGCTCTATTTCCCTTGCCTTCGTTCCCTCGGCCCCTATCTCTATCACCTTCCCTAGGTGGGGGGTGTGCCTGGTTGTTATTCTGTTGGGCTTGGTTGGGCTGAGGGTCGGGGAAAGGTTCAGTCGTACCAAATTCCTCCTCTTCGCCCCCTTGGAGCTCGGGAATCGGTTCGTCACATTGAACAGCGGTGGCGAGGTCTTCAACCATGAGATTCACCAACTGGGGTATGGTAGTCACCAGGGCACCATTACAAGTGATGTTTTCAGCCGGGGTCCTAGTATGGGTCAAAAAACTCATGATTGGGGCATATCGCAAATCCCTGATGAGATTGCGGGCAGCTGGGCGCAAGGCTCTTAACTGATCTCTGGTAATATGTTATTTAAACTGATTTTTTTTGGAATTTCAGGGGTAAATTTTTTGAGGTAAAATCTTGAATTCTGTTATTTAAACTGATTTTTTTATTGTATATATAGATTCAGCATCTTCAAAAACCAAAAAATTATGTATAAAACTTGTGATTTCAATAATTTCCTGTAAAATTTTAGAGAAATTATAACTAAAAAACCAAAAACCAAAAAAAAAAAAACTTTTACAACTCAAAAAAAATAAAATAAAATAAATTAGTATATATATATCCATCATTTTGCGTCAAACAAATAGAAGGAGCGCAGAAAAGAGTGCCAACCACCATGCTACAAAAGAATATATGTAGCGTTATCCCGATGTAAAACAAATAGAAGGTGCACCAGAAAAAAGCCAAACTCTGAACAGAAGGTTTACAGCGATTACAGGGTAAGGTAAGGTAGTAATGTAGGCCATAGTGTAACAGCTGAATTTATTTAGATTGCAGATTCTAAGGATAAATAGTTGTCACGTCAAACAATCGACCTTCCTGGTTATTAAAATTCCTCGATATTTCGGATGCCGAAGTGTAACTGTTAGTTAACATAATAGAATATTGCAATTCACGGTATTGTTTGTTTGTTTTAGTTGAATGTATTTTTCTGTTAAGAAGGCTGAAAACATAGATAACTGATACTGGCCCAAGATTAAGATTGTCATGGAGCAGGAGTTAGATTTTAGAAAGAAAATATGGATCCAGTAAATCTAAAAGTGGTTGAATAAGTGGGATATAATTGTATGAATGTCTTTATAACATTAAGAAATAAATTAAAATTAAAAATGACTATCATGTAGATCAATTACAGTGGTCTTAAAAAAACATATTAAGGGATGTTGTGATCATGGTAAGAAAACATATTTAGGGATGGCTATTAAAGGAAAAGCAGGGTTGTTAGTTGTATAACTCAAGATGAGATGATATCACATTTTAGGGTTGTTAGTTGCACAACTCAAGATGGGATCACATCACTTTAGATGTGAGACGAGTAGGTGGAGAGTACTCAAAGAAATTTGGGAAGAGAGAACTTGGGTTTTTTACAACAAGGATATGGTGATGGTTTTTAAGCTTATGTGGTTGTCAATTGAAGAAACTGATTCCGATTATCCACAGAGTTAATAGAAATTTGAGTATCCATAGACTTAATAGAAATTTGTGGACCTTTCTAATCCCAATGGGGATTCATCTTCAATCCATCTTCAGGACAGATTTTGAATGACACTTTGTCATGGAATGTGATGCCTACCTATTTAGTATGAAAACAGGTCAACAACATGCATTATCTATTTGACTAGAATAAGATCAATCAAATTGCTAACCTTCTAACCGTAGTAGATCCATGTAACTTCCGAATCTAATATGAGTTGAAAAAGATCAAATTCCTTCAAATGTAAACATTTTCTTAGAGTGCAAATGTGAAAACATCTTTTTAGAGTGCAAAATACTGTTGAGTAAATCACAGCGGAAACAAATAACTAAACACACAGACACACAGCAGAAAACAAACATAAAGACACAGAGATTTTAACGTGGTTCATTCAACAAAAAGAGAATTACAATAGCAGAGTTTTGCATCTGCACATCTTCTACTCACCTCACATTCCTCATGCTCATTTACCTGTACGGGCTTATATTTTATAGCTGAGAGTAGAAACTGAATCATAAATTCACTCACAACAAATATAAGATGCATTAACTCCACATCAGAATTAGATGGAGTCAATTTAGCAACAAATCAAATACATGTAATTCTTCATTAATTTCTTCGCCTGAAAACATTTTTTTAAAATGCAAAATACCACATATAAATTTTCATTCTTTAAATAATATTTTTTACTTTATATAAAATTATATTTATATTACTTCATACTAAAAACTAATTAAATATCACCATCATAGGAAGCTGCAGAATAAGCCTATCAGCTTAATCAAAATTCATAACAGAAAATCTAACCCAAAAAAAAACGAAAATTAACTATGATGGTTACTCTTTTGGTCCCTTGATCCATTCACCTTCATAAACATCATTAAAATCAATGAATCAATCAACTTTTGGACAACGTAATGGAATACTGAAAATTATATTATATCCAATTTGCCAAAAGAAAAGTCAAATAGATAATCCTGCCGTGTATTCAAAAGGATGAGATATTGTAGGGTTTGAGTTGCAAAGAGTCCATAGTAAGTAGCGAGTAATCTGGATGAGTTAGTAATGGTGTCGGAGACTTTCGGATCACCTCGGAAATTGTAAAGCTGTTGGCACCATTATTGAAGTTTAACAACATATTTTATCATATAAAGTTTAGATATGACCGAGTTATTTGTTAGTTGTTATGATTATAATGGTTCCTTACAAGTCGATGGTGCATGATCCACCTCATAGCCTTTGTTTAAAGTAATGGTCAATAGTACATATTTATAATGAGTATCTACGTCTTGGAGTTAAATAATACCTCTATTGAATGAGCTAATTTAATATTGGAGTTTAGTCATACATATTGGTTTATTGGTTTAGATGATTCAATTAGTTAATTTTATACGAGTAGTCTTTAGTGCGATTTTTTGAAGGTTTTTACGGTGTAATTTCTCTAAATTCCGACAAGAATTTATTGAAAAGAGAAGTTTGATTGCTAACTTTGCACAATCGAAGTGCTCTAGAGGTTTTTGAGGGTGCTGAATCCATATATAGAGTCAAAAAACCAGTTTGAATAACAAAAATCAAGATTTTACCTCAAAATTTTTCACTGGATTCCGGCACCTGAAACTTCAAAAAGTCGCACTAAAGACAACTCCAATTTTATATGGTATAATAGTTATACATATTGGGTTTAGATTATTCAATTAGTTAATTTTATATGGTTTAGTTATACATATTGGGTTTGGATAATCAATATGGTAGTACAATGTGTTGTTTTAGTTATAATTGGGTTATTTTTGCGCCGAGAGGCGCATCTACAGCCCAGTTTGACCCCGATGTCAGGTATGTCACATCCTCATACAAAATGTGGCTTAAGTTTTAAATTAAATAATAATAATAATAATAATAAATAAATAAATTAAGTGTCGGCTTAACAAATAAATTTTAACAATCATATAAATAAACCAAAAAAAAAATTAAAATGACTTCCTGCAAGGCAGTTAATCTTACACAACTCTTTTGCTTCAAAAACCCCCATACTCGTCTTCCAGAACTTATGGCATGTCCCAGTGATAAAGTGTAACAAAAGGCTCGATACCGTTTCTGAGCAGCTCCTTGATCAGATTATTGTAATTACAAAATTGTTGTTGTTGCGTGTAATTTATTCCACCAGACTCCGTTAAGCCATCGAAACAAAATAATACCAGGTTTTGTTAATAGGTGTGTTATGCCTCTGTAGAAACCACGTTGTGGCCACTGGAAAGTTCCAGAGACACACCCACATTCTCATGAAAATGTTTACGTGGTCCAAGAGTAAAATGTCCAGTGAGCCTCAGCAACTCGCAGACGGAGATGGAAATTTTTTTTGGCTTTCCCACATTTGCTTTGCATTCCTAATCTTTCAAAATTTCAATAATGGTGTGGTAGAACTTAGCAGCAAAGAGACGAAGATCTACAGGCATATCCACAAATTTGACAACATCATATCACACCTTTAGTCTCGAGGCCAAATCATACTGGGAATGTAGACGAAGGATCAACACGACCAGCGCTCCTTCACTGTAGAAATTGACATTTACTGCAATCTGCTTTGGGATTAATTCAATAATTGCGTAGATAACTCAAAACTCTGTAGCATTCTTCTGGGCTCATTGGAAATTTTACTCTTGGACCAAGTATACATTTTCATGAGAACTTAACTAAACAGAATTATAACTAGGATGTCAAGAATGTTGTAGAAACAGTGTGGGTTTTAGAAAACTTCATAGAATATCAACATATTTTTCAAAATAAAATAACAAAAATTTTGTATGATAATATGTAAATAAACTATTTATTAATGCATTAATAAACTATTTATTAATGCATTAATGAATTCAATATATCATAATTCTCTTCAAAACCCCTAATTAACTCAGACTTCAGCATATAACAAGTCATATATTTAGATCCCTCATACTCCGAATATCCATCTAGAAATAATTGGTAAATAAATAAAACCTATTTTTTTATATTTACTCCATAAACCTCTTTATATTTACCGAGACTCAAACAATAGATTTTATTTAGGTGAATTCTATAAGTCAAATACTATGGGCCAAATTATTATTAATATCATGCCAAAAAAACCATTATTATCCTAATATTAATATCAAAAGATTAATAATAATAATAATATTATTATTATTATTAAATCTAATATTCATATTAATATTATTATATTTAATAACTTTGGATTAATACAATATTAAATTTTCTATATTATTATATACATTAATATATCATGATATATATTAACTCTAGATATATATGGAAGGGAAGAACAAAGACATAAAGTTATAGAGGTGGAGAGATAGAGGGAGTGAGAAGGGAGACATGGGGATAAAATCAAGGAGAGGGGAGAGGAGGAATGAAGAGAGAGAGGGAGAGGAGTGAGAGAGGTAGAAAAGGGTACGCGAGGAAGAGGGAGACATAAATATGGAGGGGGGGAGAGGAGGAGAGAGGGATGGAGATAGTGAGAGGATTGGAGGGTAGAGAGAGAGAGAGAGAGAGAGAGAGAGAGAGAGAGAGAGAGAGTTATGGGGGAAGAGAGAGGATTATAGGGAAAAGAGAGAGATGGGGGAAGAGAGAGGGAGGTAGGAGAGGAAGGGAGAGAGAGGAAGGAAGAGAGAGAGGAGAAAAGAGGGAGGGAGATATGAGGAGAGAGGGAGGGATAGAGAGATGGAGTTGGAGGGAAGAATAAACACATAGAGAGTGAGAAGTGGATAGAGAGAGGGAGTGAAAAGGGAAAAATAGAGAGAGTGTGTGTATGTTTTTGGGTGAGATAAAGAGAAAAAGGAGATATGGAGGGAATGGGGGGAGAAGGAGAGAGGGAGGGATATATTGACATAGTTGGAGGGTGAAGAGAGGGAGAGAGAGGGAAAGAGAGAGATATAGACATGGGAGAGAAAGGGAGAAAGGGGAAGGAAGAGAGAGAGGATGTGAGAGTGTGGAGAGGGAGGGAAAGAGAGATGGAGTTGGAGGGGGGGAGAAGGAAGACTATTTATTTCACTAGATGCATTGATTTCATTGTGGATGGTGATTTCTAATCCTATTTTATTTCTTGCACTGTATGCATTAATTTTAGTGTAGATGTTGAGAGAGAGAGAGAAAGAGGAAGAAAGAGGATTGGAGAGAGAGAGAGAGAGAGAGAGGACTTGAGAGAGAGGAAGAGAGTGATGGGGGAAGAGAGAAAATTGGAGGGGAATATATATATATATATATATATATATATATATATATAGAGAGAGAGAGAGAGAGAGAGAGAGAGAGAGAGAGATGGAGAGAGAGTGTGTATGTTTTGGGATGAGATAAAGAGACAAAGAATATGATATGAAGAGAAGGGATGAGAGAAGGAGAGAGGTAGGGATATAGTAACAGAGTTGGAGGGTGAAATGAGAGAGATAGAGATGTAGGAGAGAAATGGAGAGATAGGAAGGAAAGGGAGGATGTGAGAGAGTGGATAGAGGGAAGGAAACAAAGATGTATTTCAAGGGGGGAGAGAGGAAAGAAGATTTCATGCAATAGATGAATTGATTTCAGTGTAGATGGATATTTCTAATCCATTTTGATTGCTTGCACTAAATGCATTGATTTTAGTGTATATGTTTATTTCTAATTATATTTAATTTCTTGCACTATATGCATTGATTGCTAATCCTATATGATTTCTCGCACTAAATGCATTGATTTCAGTGTAGATGGTGATTTTTATCCTAATTGATTGCTTGCACTAGATGCATTAATTTTAGTGTAGATGTTGATTTCTAATTATATTTGACTACTTCCACTAGATGCATTGATTTCAATGTACATGATTTCTAATCGTATTTGATTGCTTGCACTAAATGCATCAATTTCAGTGTAGATGGTGATTTATGATCCTATTTGATTGCTTGCACTAGATGCATTGGTTTCAATGATGTTGGTTTCTAATATTATTTGCTTACTTGCACTAGATACATTGATTTTAGTGTAGATGTTGATTTCTAATCCTATTTGATTACCTGCATTAGATGTATCCATTTCATTGTAGATGTTGTTTTCTAATCCTATTTCATTGTTTGCATTATATGCATTGATTTCAGTATAAACATTGATTTTTGATTTGATGTAATTGGATGTAGATTGATGGTACATTAATTTTAAAGTGATTGGATTAACATTATGCATTAATTTCACTATAAGAAGGCTAAATTATTGACAATGTACATTTATTTTTGTGTTTTAGTAATTCGACCTATTTATATCAAAAAGCAAGAGAGACAATGTACGATTTTTAGTACAATAGTTCTAGCAAAATATTTAAATGTTTTATGATTTCAATTGTGTTTTTCATATAATAGATATGAAAAGATGAAAAAACTAACAAAGGTGACAATAAGAATAGTAGAAGAAAATAATTTGAGATTGATTACAATGAAGACTATTTGTAATTGAGTGCATTCTTATTATTCGTATTTTCTATCATTCAACAATATTACATTGTCACTTTGCATTCAAAATTTTTATTTCATCATTTTTCATCATTAAATTTATTAACAATATTTATCTCAACAAACTTAGGTAACTAAGCAAATTTTAAAATTAAAATGACTAGTTAAATATCGGACATGTTTAGCACATATAAAATTATTATATTTATATTAAATGTATTTACATATTATTCATAAAATTAATCATATGTTCTATTATTTTCCTTGGCTTCACACGACTGGAACCAGCCTAGATCCATCTAACTCCGGATCTATCATGCGCCGAGAGGGATCAAATCTCTCGAGGTGCAAACCTTTCCTCAAGTTTTTCACTCAAAAAATAGGTTTGCACCTCTAGAGATTTGATCCCTCTCGGTGCATGATATATTTGGAGTTAGATGTATCTAGGCTTGTAATAAATTATAAATGGAATATATGGAAAAATATTAGATGAGGTTATTGGAGATGTAGCATGAAGATTAAGTGTGTGGGTAAAAACTAAATGAGCGTTTTTGTAATTATGATTAGTGGTTAATTATATCATTTTTTGAAAAGAGTGGTTAATAATTAGATAAAGTTATTTGTTAAAATGAATGGTCAATGGTAAGAGTCAAAACCATTTGTCACATTAATATTTGTAGTTATTTAAAACCACTTGTAATGATTAAAGGTAACCCAAAAAATTATGGTATGTCCTAATAGTTTAGGAAAATTTAGAATAAACCAAAATCTATAATAATGTAATAATTAAAGATAAATAATCAAAATATGAATAAAAACAATAAATTAAAATAATGTTTTGAGGGATAAAATATAAAATAATGTGAAACATATGAAAATGATAAAAAAAGAAAACCAAAACCAATTAAAACCGGTCTTTAAACAAATAAAAGTTGTACAATAAGAGAGGGGTTAGAATAATCAATATAAAAGTTGTAAGTTGTCAAGTCGATTAAATCCAACATATACTTTTAGGTAAGAGATGTTTTATGAGTGGAGTTTGTGTGGTGAATTTTAGGTAAGAGATGATTGATGAGTGGAGTTTGTGTGGTGACAAGGTAGAAAAAGACATCTTGCTTTGCATGGAGATTTTATGAGTGGATGATGATACATGTCAATTGGAGATTAAAAAATACGTCTTGCTTTGCATGGAGCGTTTATGAGTTGATGATGATACAACTTAAATGTCAAATGGAGATTAGAAAAAGACATATTGCTTTGCATAGAGAGTTTATGAGTGGATGATGATACAACTTAAATGTCAAATGGAGATTAGAAAAAGACATATTACTTTGCATCGAGAGTTTATGAGTGGATGATGATACAAGTTAAATGTCAAATGGAGATTTTATGAGTAAATGATGATGTAAATGAAAAGTCGAATGAGTAGCTTGAATGTGATCTCTAGTGGGCTCACATGAGAAAAATAAAGATACATGAAAAAATTAAGTTTCATCATTAATTATTATGAAAATATCTTATGTTATAAATAGACATATTGTATGAGGCATAATTTTCCAAAAAAAATATCAAATATTGTCGTAATTTTTTTCCATATTTTGAATACTCTTTATTATGTCACACTCTATCTCCCTAATGTTAGGCTTTCTCAATGTGTTCCCAATATTTAGCTTTTTGCTACAATGTTCGTAGATTTTAGTGTTTAGAAATTATGGTTAGGTAACATTTTGTTCAATTTTTTTTAGTTTATAACATTAAAAAAAATCCCTGATAGAGGTGGATGAAAGGCTAGATGAGGGCGAAAATTGCAGGCACCACCTCATCTTCAAGAACTGACAGCTTCATATGAGTAGCATGTGTCATACATACAACCACCTTATGGAAATTGAGATGAATGATGTTATGGTTATATGTGGGAAGCTATTCGAACAATTATTATTAAAAAAATTGGAAATGGGCGTTAGTGACAGCGATAGAGAGAACGAAGAGTTTGTGTAGGCATACAACCTATGCAAACTTCTTTGAGCATGGCTCTAAGGGTTATTGTTTGTTGTCTGCAAGCGAGGAATACTTCCACAAACTGTTGGAGGTTACTAGAGACAAGTTTGGGGCCCTAGAGGGGTTATTAACTAGAGGCTATGGGGTGAAGGGGTTAGAGGAACGCAAGAGTGGAATTATCACAATCAATTTCTAGGAGAAATGCTATAGAGTTGGTGCTTAGATTTGAACACCCTGGTAAGTTCATTAAAACGAGTATCTCTTTTTTCACAATGTGATTTTGCATTATATTTGGGGGGAAGCTCACAACCATTGTGTTAGTATTTGATAGTATCCTCTCCTTGCCACGGGGAGCCTATCCCTTCTCATAGGCCAAGCGTATTGGATAATCATTGGTGGTTTTATTATTTATATTTGGTCTTTGAGGTTAGCAAATTTGAATATGGAAGATGGTTAGAGTAGTCAAGGCCTTGTAATTGTGTTCGGTTTTAGAGGGTGGTTGATCCGAAAAATTTTCGTGAGTGCTTTCAAACAAAAATCCCCATTATAAAAACTGTTTTATTGATGCTTGCATTTTCATGTGAAATCATGAGCAATGCGAATTATTAAACAACAGTTCGTAGATCCACCATCATGAGACAGAAGCAATAATCAGGAAGCACACATAAACACACGATATGATAATAAATTTCATCCAATATGGACTATGTCTATGGGCCCAATGTCAAGAGTGGGGAGGTCACTTTATTAGTTGTTGCAAGAAGATGATGAGTACATGATGCAAACTCTGTCATTACAAGGATGAACCCCCTTATCTAGAGTGGCATGTCTTTTCTAGGAGACATTCTTCTATAATAACTCTACCTCATAAGATGTTTTCCTTCAACATGACAAGAAACAATCTATCACATAAAGTGGCATACAATGATCCTCTCACAAGGTGGCATATATGGATCTCAGAATCAAATCATCATCTGAACAAAATCAAATGAACACATGGAAAAAGTACACCTTCTACCTCCAAGTCTGGGGATGAACTGAAAATCATCTACTCGAATGAGGAAACAACTAGCATCATCATGATTCTTGTGAAAAACCATGAAATTTGAGTGTAAACTCAACCCATTTCTGTATCGGTCAAATCTTGGCTCCATGAGAATCTTTTAGATTCCTCATAATATTCTCTTTTGGACATGGGCGAAAAATCCATTGTTCAGATGAAGAAATGGACTGCCCCATCATACTCCTGGTGAAAAATAGAATCAAATGAGTATAAAGTTTGCATGTTTCTTACACTGTCAAAAATCAGCCCATAGGGAATCTTTTAGATTCCTCATAGATTCCTTTGTTCATGGTTCCATCTCCTGGAATTGTGTCATGGCTCCACCGTTTGATCAAGGTTCCATCTCATCATGGTTCCTCTTTGTCGACCTCTGATTTCCTACGCAACGTTCCACTTCCGCCCATGACAAGTTGAATGGCATAGGGGTCAGGTTTTAAATCATTTTAATGGGTGGATATGTCAATGGACCAGTTAGGCAGTTTGGTTGAGCGTATTATGTTTAGGCATTGGTCTCAGCATGGTCGCGGGTTCCACTCGCCCACGGACCTTGTGACTTTGTTGGTTTGTTTTTGTTTGGGTTGCTATATGGTTACATTAAATGTGGTATGGGGTCGCCTGATTATCGGGCCATCCAAATGGCCAGGCAGGCTCGATCCCCATTGCCCCCCCATTAATGGTGTGACATGGTCGGGTAAGGTATCAGGTCACCCGTGGGCCCCCACCCTTTAATATTTAATAATAATATGACCGGTGGGGTTGTAGTGTTGGTGGCCCGCCACCCCACTTTTTTTTTTCTTTTTTTAAACAAATCAATAAAAAATCATTTATGGATTTTTACGGGTCACCAGAAATTTTAAGTAGGTGACACATTCGACAGTTCTGGTCACCGCTAAGTGTTAAATTTTCACTTAGTTAGTGGCCACCAAATTTATTCAAACCTCTAGATGTAGCGAACATCCATCTTTAGTTAGCGCTCTACTAAATTTAGCTAGTGGGGCCAAGTTGACCAAAACTTTGATTGTGAATATCTTAAACATACAATGTCAGATTTGAGTGTCATCTACGCCATTGGAATCAGGACAATGAGCTCTACGTTTTGGTCTTGGTTTCAATGAAATATGAAGACTTTGATTTTTGAACGTTTATGGAGCCACCTAGATCATTCCTCTCTATTGAACCCTTAGTTAAACTGAGAGGGGGGGGCGGTGAATCAGTTTAACACATTCATGGATTTTTGAAACTTTTCATTAAAACTTATTTACCCTTCATTTCATGTCCAACTTAATATGTGAGTAATCTTAGAATGTGAGCAGCAAGTATTAATATAATATAACAGTAGACTTTAATATGAGAGCAGTAGGTATTAAGCAGATGATATAAATTAGATCAACACATAAACATCATGCACAAAGACACCAGATATAAGTGGAAACCCATAAAGGGAGAAAACCACATCTTATTATTGTTGTGATGCAAAGGTGAGCTCCAACTCCCTCTCACCACTGTTTTTCTGTAGGCACCAACCTACAGGAGGCTCCAACCTCAATTCTGCAAGCTACAACTTGCAAGGAAGCACAGACTCCCTTCAATTTTCTGCAGGCACCAACCTACAGGAGGCTCCAACCTCAGTCAGCTACAACTGACAGCTATCAAGTTGCAACTTGATAGGGAAGCTCCAACTTCCTCAATTTATCAAACTGAATGTTTGTTGATTTACCTCAGATATCAGCTCTGTTCTGTAGCATCTCTTTCTACTCCTCTCTTCCTTATCTTCTCTGCCTTGATCTTCTATACTTTTCATTCTCTATCCTTATCCTCTCACCTCTTTTTTTTTGTGCATATCAATGTGATATTATATATAGAGCTCATCACGTGACTCTTTACATTCCTCAGGGAATTTGAAGTGAATAGTCCTGACTTTTTGACTTCTGTCTTCTCATTCCTTTATCCAACTCATTTTAAAATTATAATAATATGTACAAATTTCCATGCTATAGTGGGATTTTTCTTTTCCTTAGGATACTTGCCTTTGCATCACAAACAATATAAAACAAAAATTATTTACATTTTCAGTTGCACATTTCAATACCACTCAGTTCCTTTTCTGGACTTTCTTCGGCTTTACTGGATTTGTCTCTTCTGCTGCTGTTGAGTGACTATTCTGTATATTTCTGTTCATCATGCCTGCAAAATTCCCTATGACTTTTTCAGTTCCTACATTCTTTGTTTACCTCTGTTAGGCCCACATTTTCATCCCTGTGTTTATTCACCCGTTCACTGTAATTTTGTGCACCTGCTGCATATATAATTGTTTTTTAATATAACAGTTGATTTTAAATCTGGGCAAACTCTCAAGGTTCTAATCTCTTGGGCTGGCACTTTAATCAACTGTGGAGGCTTCTTATACTCACGATTATAAGACCCATAAAATACATAATATGCTCTTGTAATAAACCCAATCAATGTTTTAATACAATTTCAAAGCAATATTACAGCTCACTATATTAAATATCAACATAGTATATATATCAACATATGCATATGTTTCCCACCAAATGTGAAGACCCATGTATTTACTTTAACGTATGCCCATCTCCGAGTCAAACATTAAAAAAACTATTAATAAACCGTGGCTTTTGTTTAGCGCCCAACGTAAGCATGGTCACAGATTTTATAACCTTTATATCATCAAACTATATTACGTTCCCTACTTAAATATATCACTTGATAACGCTCACATCCATAGTCCCATTTAGCTCTCACTATACCCCGTTCTCCTCCACGTGGTCTTCCTCAACTTCCTTTTGATTTCACACACACAGTCATATGTATGCATTTTATAATTTATCCTCTTCCATATTATGACTGTGGAAACCCTTAAATATGTTCAGTCGCCGTCTTATAATAAGGTTGTCGCCTTTATATTAATAACCGACGTTTTTAATAAATTACTATAGGCCTCGGCCCCACCATACAATCGACGGAATCAATCAAATACACACGCTCGTACCTTAAGTTAACCTTCACGCATCTTCCCAATATGATCACCATCTGATGGCTTCCCTCCAGATCGACAGCTTGTATCGATATTGCATGGGGTCCTCAGTCGAGAGTTAATGTGCGATGGTGCGCAGTGAGAGTGGTTTTGCCAACTTGCTCTGGGACACACGTCGTCCGTCCTGTGGAATCGCTCCCAAATCCTCAAATACCACCCACCATGTAAAGGTGGTGCGATGAAAACCATAAACCGCCGTCACTGTTCATCTGGTCATGGTTCCGCTTCTTCGACATGCCAAGTTCCGCTCAGCTTCTGCTTCAAGGTTCCACCCGTTCTGTTTGAATCCTGGTTTCTGGCTTCCTTGCAATTAGACGATGCTCCAACACACCTCTACGCATTTCATTTATCTTTACCCTTATGCAAGCAGCGTTGAATCTTAGTCAAAGTTACCCTGTCTCAACGATTACAAATTTCACTGTAAGTGTTCAATTCATCATTCGAACAATATTACTCTTCTTCCTAGTGCTGCTCTGATTCATATCGATTATTCACAATCTTCAGGTTGGACTTGTTGTGACTTCTGAGTCAAGAGTTTGCGTTCAATATTCTCAGGTTCCAAATGCATTCACTGCTTGTCTCTGCTTCAATACACTGCATGTCTCTGCTACCTCACTGCTGCTTTGTTGCTGTTTCAGGTGCTCCTTTGCCATCTCCTTTGCCATCTCCTTTGCCATCAATGAAAATATTTCCAACATTCTCCCCCTTTGGCATTGATGGCAACAAATCCACCGATAATCCAATGCTTCCTCCAAGTCTTCCTCTACCTAGCTTCTTTTAGAAGACCCTTTCTTCTATTACCTGCTTTAAGACCCTTTCTTCTATTACCTGTTTTTTCCTCCCCCTTTGACATCAATGGCAAAGGGTTACACATTTCTCAGTGTAGATTCTGTGTGTGCATTTCTTCTCTCTGATTTGTTTTTAGACCTTCTTCTTCTGAATTTCTACCCCTGTAGCCTTTCCATTGATTCTTTTATGCTGGATGTATTCTTTCCATAGTCCTTTGATCCTGAGGACCTGTTTCATGCTTCCCTTGTTGGCTAATCTCCCCCTGGAATGATATTTTCATTTCTATTCTCCCCCTGAAACTGTGCTTTCTATTTATATCAGAGAGTAGCATCTATAGATACTACCCCTAGTCTATCTCTCAAATATTCAAATGGTTCTCTAGCAAGAGGTTTGGTAAATATATCAGCTGTCTATTCTTTTGTTGGTACATATTCCAGCCTTACTATCTTCTGAGCCACTTGTTCTCGGAGAAAATGATACTTGATTGGAATATGTTTAGTTTTTGAATGAAGCACAAGATTTTTTGATATACTTATAGCACTAGTATTATCAAATTTGATTGAGATAGGTTCATCCATGCTTACCTTCATGTCTTGGAGAGATTGCTTCATCCACATGACTTGTGTACAACATGCTGCTGCTGCTATATATTCTGCTTCTGCTGTAGACAGAGAGATAGATGTTTGTTTCTTTCTTAACCATGCCACCAGACTTTCTCCTAGATAGAATCCACCTCCACTTGTGCTTTTTCTGTCATCCACACAGTTGGCCCAATCTGCATATGTGTATGCTGTCAAAGTGAAGCTTTTGCCTTTAGGATACCAAAGTCCATACTATGCTGTTCCTTGTAGATATCTAAATATTCTTTTGACTGCCAGAAGATGGTTTTGTTTAGGTGTTGCTTGATATCTAGCCACTAGTCCTACTGCTAGCATGATATCTGGTCTTGATGTTGTCAAATACAGCAGGCTTCCTATCATGGATCTGTAGAGTTTTTGGTCTATATCAGCAGATCCATCATCAGCACACAGCTTGCATCCCGTGATCATGGGAGTTGACACAGGTTTGCAGTCCTCCATTTTGAATTTTTTCAACATTTCTTTTAAGTATTTTTCCTGTGAGATGAATGTACCTGTGTTCTTTTGCTGAATTTGAAGTCCTAAGTAGAAACTGAGCTCTCCAATCATAGACATCTCAAAATCTGTTTTCATCTCATCAGCAAACCCTTTTGCTAGTTCTTCTCTGTTGCTTCCAAACATAATGTCATCAACATATACTACAACAATCAGGAGTTCATTTTCATGGGCTTTTATGTATAGATTGATGTCTACTCCACCTCTCTTAAAGCCTTGTTTTTGTAAATATTTATCCAGTCTTGAGTACCAAGCACTGGGAGCCCGTTTCAGTCCATATAGAGCCTTCTTCAGTCTGCACACATAGTCTTCTTTGTCTGTTAAAGAGAAACCTTCTGGTTGTTCCATGTAGACTTCTTCTTCTAGATCTCCATTCAGAAATGTAGATTTCACATCCATTTGATATACTTTGAAGTTTTGGTAGCAAGAAAAGGCCAGAAACATTTTGATGGCTTCCATTCTGGCTACAGGGGCAAATGTTTCATCATAATCAAGTCCTTCGATTTGTGAATATCCTTTGCAGACCAGTCTGGCTTTATTCCTGATTACTTGTCCTTTCTCATTCATTTTATTTTTGAATACCCATTTTGAGCCTATGACATTTTTCTCAGTGGGTCTAGGAACTAATTCCCATGTATTGCTTTTCCTAATTTGGTCCAATTCTTCATTCATAGCATTTAACCAAGACTTGTCCTTGCTGGCTTCTTCAAATTTCTTTGGCTCTATTTGCGACAACATGGCTATGTATACCTCTTCAGTTTGTTCTATTAGCTACCTTCTTGTTTGGACCCCTACTCTCTTGTCTCCAATGATCTGATCTTCAGGATGGTTCTTCTGAGTATATCTTGAGGGAGCTTTAGAACTCAGCTCTGTATCTTCTGTTGTCTTGCTTGTTTCCTCATCATCTTGGTTTTCTTCTTCATGGTTGTTTGATGGACTGCAGCAGTCTATATCTCTTGTATTGTTTGGAAGTTCTTCATCAAAACTCACATCAATGCTTTCTACCATTTTTCGAAGAGTCTTGTTGTAGCACCTGTACCCTTTACTTTTGGATGCATATCCTAGAAATATCCCTTCATCTGCTCTTGCATCAAATTTTCCAAGATTTTCATCATTATTCTTTATGTAACACTTGCCTCCAAAGATTCTGAAATGTTTGATTGAAGCTGGTTTCCCATGCCAAAGTTCATAGGGAGTCTTGTCACTGCTTGGTATTAAGTGAGCTTTATTAAGGATATGCACTGCTGTGTGTACCACTTCTTCCCAGAAGGTTTGAGGAATATTATTCTCCTGCATCATGGCTCTGGCAATTTGTTGAACAGATCTATTTTGTCTCTCTGCTACTCCATTCTGCTGAGGTGTCCCTGCAATAGTAAATTGTTGTTTTATGCCATATTCATTGCATAGATCTGCAAAGTCATAATCTATGAATTCACCTCCTCTGTCCGATCTGATGCATTTTAGCTTGCATCCTGTTTGATTTTCTGCTAATGCTTTGAATATTTTGAATTTGTCCAGAGCTTCCGATTTATTCTTGAGAAATGCAACCCATGTCATTCTGGAGAAATCATCGATTATTAGCATGAAGTAGGATTCTCCACTTGGTGTTTTAGTTCTTGCAGGTCCACACAAATCCATGTGCACAAGCTGGAGTGGTCTACTTTTTGATAACTCATCTTTGGCCTTAAATGATGTACGAGTCTGTTTACCCAATTGACAAGATTTGCATATGGTATTAGAAGGCCCTTTTATTTCTGGAATGTCTCTGACCACTTTATTTTTGCTCAGTCTGATGATATGATCGAAGCTGAGATGTCCCAATCTCCTATGCCATAACCATGACTCCTCAAGTTTGTTAAGATGACATGCTTCATCTTTCTCTTTCACGATGTAAACATTGCTCTCTGTTCGAACACCTTTGAGCAGAGTCTTACCTGTGGTGCTTGATCTGACTTCATAGTCTTGTGCTCTGAAAAGAACTTCGCAGCCTTTATCACACATTTGAATGACACTCAGCAAATTTTCTTTCAGCCCATCTACAAATAATACATCTTGGGCCTTACCTCTGCCATTATCTAAGCTGACTGAGCCTTTTCCCTTGATTTTTCCTGATTTATCATTGCCAAAAGTAACATTACCAGTTTTCTTTTCATCAAAAGTTATAAACTTGCTTCTGTCACCAGTCATGTGTTTAGAGTAGCCACTGTCCAAATACCACTGGCTTTTCAGGTCTTGAGCAGTTAGAGCCAAGTCACATTTATTCACCTTCTTTATCCACTGGAGGCACCCTTTTGTTTGGTATATTTTGTGAGGTGATGAACTACATCTTCTTAGAGGACATTTGGAAGGTATATGTCCAACTTGATTGCATACACAACATTTGATCATAATTTTTGTAGAATTATGAGTATGAACAAAATTTCTTTGATTCATAAACCTCCTTGAGGTGTTAAACATAAATATTTGTCCATACTTTCTACACTCAATGATTTTATGGCCAAATTCCTTACAATAAAAACAGTAACCATAGAAAATATTTGCATACCTGATGTAAGTTTGTCTCTTCCATTTGTTTGCTTGAGGCAATATCTTCAATGTTTGCATCTTTTGTTGGTTTGAATTACTCCTCCTTGCATGACAATATGCAGCAATGTGTCCCAGCTTGTGATAAGCATAACAGGTGGCATTCTTCATAGGAGGGAAGAATCTCCTTTGATGGTTTCCAAATTTTACATACTCAGGGGTCTTAGTATTTATTAAATTCTTTGCTACTAGTGGTTTCTTCTGATCTCTGTCTTCCTTATTACAGGTTTCTTTTGTAGGAATTGTTTGAGCTGCTTCATCATTCTTCTTTACTTTTACAAAAATAATCTCTCTGTCAACCTTTTCTTTGCCTTTACTTGATTCTCCTTCATAGCCTATTCCAGTTTTTATCATAGGAAATCTTTGAGCACCAAGAATTTCGTTCAACTTACTAGAGCTTGTTGTTTGAGAAGAGTTTATAACCATTTTCCTTTGAGAATTTTCTAATTTCTTCCTAAGACATACTACTTCTTCTTCCAACTTTTCTTGTTCCTGAGTTTTTTCTTTGATTTGCTTAAGTAACATGTCCTCTATCTTCTTGGCTTCTTCAAGCTCTATCTTTAGCTGCGTCAGGACTTTTGAATTTTGTTCCTCTCGTACGTACTTGAGGAGAATGTCCTTTTGTTTTTTGCATTTTAGCTTGAGTCTATCAATCTCTTCCAGAGAACTTCTTAGTTCCCCCTCAAGGTCGACTTCACCTTCTTCTTCTTCATCTTCTAGAAGGAGACCTTCAAGTTCTTCTATAGCCATCAATAAAAATTCATAGGTTCCATCTTCATTTGAGAGTTCATCTGGATCTTTAGATGTACTGCTGTCTTGTTGAGGATAGAAGGATTTTTTGCTGAACTTCTTTCCTTTCTGCCAGTTCTTTGATGTATTTCTCTCTGACTCTTGAGCCTGATTCCTTACTTTCTTGTGAGGAAACTTAGCAGCATAGTGTCCAACTCTTCCACAGTTAAATAATTTGAAAGGAAGTTTACCTTTGTATTTACCTGAGCCTCTATCCAATTTCTTGACAAATTTTGCCTCTTCTTCATCCGAGCAAGAGCATATGTCTTCCTCTTCTTCTTTCTTCTTTTCTGTTTTAAAGGCTGCCTCCCTCGTACTTGGCTTCTTCTGTGGGAGCCTCATCTCGTATGCTGTTAAATTTCCAAGTAGCTGGTTCATGTTCAAGGTCTCCCAATCAACTGTTTCTTCTATTGCAGACACCTTGGGATTAAACCTGGATGGAAGAGATCTTAGAATATTTTGCACAATTATACTTTCTGGCATGGTTTCTCCAAGAGCTTTCATATTGTTAACAATTTATGCAACTTTTAGGAAGAAACTGTCAATGTCTTCATCATCATTCATTTTTAAGTTCTCAAACTGGGCTCTATAGACTTGAAGTTTGGCAATCTTTACTTTCTTGTCTCCCTCATGGATGTTCTCCAGAGTATCCCACATCTCTTTGGCAGTGTCTTTGTGCATTACTTTGATAAACTCTGCTTCACACAATCCATTCAATATGGCATTCATGGCTTTTGCGTTAGCTACAAAATCTTGTTTGGATTCTTTCTCTGAGTCAGTTGCCTTTGGGGCATATCCTAATTCCATAGCACCCCAAACTTCTATTCCTAGAGACATTATGTATGTCCTCATCCTGATTTTCCAGAAGGCATAATTTGCACCCGTAAAGAAAGGGGCTTTATTGGTTGAGCATCCTTCTTTACTTGCCATTCTGAGAACCTAGAATCTCCTTTCAGTTGTTAAACTGGTACAAAGGAACATGCTCTGATACCAATTGTTGAACCCTTAGTTAAATTGAGAGGGGGGTGAATCATTTTAACACATTCATGGACTTTTAAAACTGTTCATTAAAACTTATTTACACCTTCATTTCATGTCCAACTCAATATGTGAGTAATCTTAGAATGTGAGCAGCAAGTATTAATATAATTTAACAATAGACTTAATATGAGAGCAGCAGGTATTAAGCAGATGATATAAATCAGATCAACACATAAACATCATGCACAGAGACACCAGATATAAGTGGAAACCCATAAAGGGAGAAAACCACATCTTATTATTGTTGTGATGCAAAGGCAAGCTCCAACTCCCTCTCACCAGTGTTTTTCTGCAGGCACCAACCCACAGGAGGCTCCAACCTCAATTCTGCAAGCTACAACTTGCAAGGAAGCTCCAACTCCCTTAAATTTTCTTCAGGCACCAGCCTACAGGAGGATTCAACCTCAGTAAGCTACAACTGATAGCTATCAAGTTTCAAATTGATAGGGAAGCTCCAACTTCCTCACTTTATCAAACTGAATGTTTGCTGATTTACCTCAGATATTAACTCTGTTCTGTAGCATCTCTTTCTTCTCCTCTCTTCCTTATCTTCTCTTCCTTGATCTTCTATAATTTTAATTTTCTATCCTTATCCTCTCTCTTCCCTCTTGTGCATATCAATGTGATATTATATATAGAGTTCATCACATGACTCTTTACATTCCTCAGGGAATTTGAAGTGAATAGTCCTGACTTTTTGACTTCTGTCTTCTCATTCCTTTATCCAACTCATTTTAAAATTATAATAATAGGTAAAAATTTCCATGCTACAGTGGGATTTTTATTTTCCTTAGGATACTTGCCTTTGCATCACAAACAATATAAAACAAAAAATTATTTACATTTTCAGTTTCATATTTCAATACCACTCAGTTCCTTTTCTGGACTTTCTTCAGCTTTACTAGATTTGCTCTTCTGCTACTGTTAAGTGACTGTACTGTGTATTTTTGTTCATCATGCCTACAAAATTCCCTGTGAATTTTTCAGTTCCTACATTCTTTGTTTACCTCTGTTAGGCCCACATTTTCATCCCTGTGTTTATTCACCTGTTCACTTTACTTTTGTGCACCTGCTGCATATATAACTACATTTTAATATAACAGCTGATTTTAAATCTGGGAAAACTCTCAAGGTTCTAATCTCTTGGGCTGGCACTTTAATCAACTGTGGAGAATTCTTATACTCACGATTATAAGACCCATAAAATACATAATATGCTCTTGTAATAAACCCAATCAATGTTTTAATACAATTTCGAAGAAATATTACAGCTCACAATATTAAATATCAGCGTAGTATATATATCAGGATATATATATGTTTCCCAACAAATGTGAATACCCATGTATTTACTTTAACGTATGCCCATATCTGAGTCAAACAAAAAAAACTATTAATAAACCGTGGCTTTTGGTTAGCGCCCAACATAAGCATGGTCACAGGTTTTATAACATTTATATCATCAAACTGTATTACGTTCCCCACTTAAATATATCACTTGATAATGCTCACATCCACAATCCTGTTTAGCTCTCACTATACCCTATTCTCCTCTACGTGGTCTTCCTCAAATTCCTTTTGATTTCACACCTATAGTCATACGTATGAATTTTATAATTTATCCTCTTCCATATTATGACTATGGAAACCCTTAAATATGTTCAGTTGTCGTCTTATAATAAGGTTTCCACCCTTATATTAATAACCGATGTTTTCAATAAATTACTATAGGCCTCGGCCCCACCATACAATCAATGGAATCAATCAAATACACACGCCCGTACCTTAAGTTAACCTTCGCGCATCTTCCCAATATGATCACTGTCCGATGGCTTCCCTCCAGATCGATGGCTTGTATCGATATCGCACGGGGTCCTCAGTCAAGAGTCAATGCGCGATGGCGCGTAGTGAGAGTGGTTTTGCCAACTTTCTCTGGGACACACGTCGTCCATTCTGTGGAATCGCTCCCAACTCCTCAAATATCGCCCACCATGTAAAGGTGGTGCGATGAAAACCATAAACCGCGGGTACTTGTTCATGCGCTCTTCTTTTACGCTTCTTCCGACACGCCGAGTTCCTTCAAACTTCCACTTGAGTTCCTTGTTCTGTTTGAATCCTGGTTTCCGGCTTCCTTGCAATTAGACGATGCTCCAACGCACCTCTACGCATTTCATTTATCTTTACCCTTATGCAAGCAACGTTGACTCTTAGTCAAAGTTACCCTAACTCAACGATTAAAAATTTTGTTGTAAGTGTTCAATTCATCATTCGAACAATATTGCTCTTCTTCCTAGTGCTGCTCTGATTCATATCGATTATTCACAATCTTTAGGTTGGACTTGTTGTGACTTCTGAGTCAAGAGTCCGCGTTCAATATTCTCAGGTTCCAAATGCATTCACTGCTTGTGTCTGCTTCAATACACTGCATGTCTCTGCTACCTCACTGCTGCTTTGTTGTTGTTTCAGGTGCTCCTTTTCCATCTCCTTTGCCATCAATGACAATATCTCCAACACTATCCACTAAGGATCTTTTTTTTCCTCCAAAAGCATAAACACAATCTGCAAACTATTGGAGTCCCTCATCTACACAATAAGTGCCCTAATACGCCACACTTCCTTCTCCTTCACCCTTGTACTTCAGACCTATAAGTGATGAACCCATTCTATGAAAACCTGTAGTACATCTTTGCAAAATACATGTTCTTTTACAAGACAAAACATCACCTAAGAAAAATTACCATACTCACCAAGAATTTATGACACAGACATGATCAAGTTTACATCATAATCATAACAGAAACCATATCCCAACTATCACTAAAATGCCAAAAATATGACTGTGTTGCATTCATAAGTGATGGAAAACACTTCATCACTTTTACTATCATTTCACAACATATGATTTATAAATGCAGCCATGTTAAACTGCTTATAAATCCCCATTTCTTACCCAACCAAGTTAATGTATTTTCTTCCCGTATGCGCCTCTCTTGTTGAAAAACTTCATCGACTGGTTCCTTCATAGGTTATTTTTGGTCCTCCTTCGGTCGTTGCTCTAGATGGAGCTCCCAACATGTGGCTCTTTGATGTCCACCCTCATTGCAATGGTTCCAAAAATTCTTCTTCCTCAAGAATTTCTTGGCCTTAATCCTTTTTTGATGTGGAGAAGGGCCTTCATGCCGCTCCTCTTCCTCGTTATAAATCTTTTCCAACACTTGGCAACAACATGGTTATGCAAGCCACAAAAATCACATGGTTTTTTATGCCATAAAATTTTCTCATCATTAGAAATTCACTTGTAATCAAAAGGTACATTTGAATGTCGAGACCTTTTATACCATTCTTGGTTGTCTCTGGTGCAAATCTGACGAGAAGTGTTTTCCTTAGTTCCTCTTCTACAATGCACATTATCACGAGAAAATTGTGATGTGCTTTCAACATCCTGCACTGTTTCAGACTTGTTGCTTGAAGACTCTCTTGTCTCTTCCTTTTTGACATATCTGAATCTCTCATGTCGTGGTTATTCCACTACTTGGATGGGATTTAAAATGCCTTGGCCATTAGCTCCTAGGACCTTTCCTTCATGCCTCATATTCTTCATTAATCTCGAACCAATGCGTGTAGTGTGCCTTTCAAAAACACCCAAATCATCATCATCTTGTGAAAATGAAACTGAAGAACTACCAAAATTGTTTGCCTCAGTTTTTTAATTCTAATGCAAGTAATGATGGCTTTGTTAAAACTTCATTTCCATTCAAATTTTCCAAGGCCTCTTCTGTGGCTCATAGTTGAAGATGCAATATTTGCTTCTCCTCTTCTGCTTCTTGTAAAAGTCTCCTCAATTCAATATTCTCTTCTTGAAGGCTTTGGTTGATCTCTTATTTTGAATGATGAGACAAAGATGAATAAGAAGAATATCCATACCCAAAGATGGAGATGGAGCATTTTCCTCTGCTCTCTCTTTCTCTTGTTCTTATTTTGTCATTTTCTCCTCATAATATACAAACAATATATCTACCATGCTTTCCATCCTGTAGAAGGCCTCATATAGATCTTGGTTCTTCTCCATTTCTCTTCTTGTTGCACGTTCAATCTCTCCAATGATTTAAAATCCATAGCAAAAGGTTAGAACTCTCTGATACCACTTGATTTGGGAAATTTTAGTGAGTTCTCTCAATAAAAAAATCCCATTATACAAGACCTTTTATTGATGCTTACATTTGCATGTGAAATCATGAGAAATGTGAATTATTAAACAACACTTCAAAGATCCATCAACATGAGACAAGAAGTAATAATCATGAAGCACATATAAACAAATGATATGATAATGAATTTCATCCAATGTGGACTACATCTTCAAGTCGGGTGTCAAGAGTGGAGAGGTCGCTTCATTAGTTGCTACACGAAGATGATGAGTACATGATGCAATATTTGTCATTACAAGGATGAACTCCCTTATCTAGAGTGGCATGTCTCTCCCAGGAGACATTCTTCTATAGGAACTCTCACTCATAAGGTGCTCTCCTTCAACATGACAGGAAATAATATATCACATAAAGTGGCATACATTGATTCTCTCACAAGCTGGCATACATTGATCTCAGAATTAAATCACCATCTCAACAAATAAAAAAAGTGCTCTCCTTCAACATGACAAGAAAAAATATCTCACATAAAGTGGCATACATTGATCCTCTCACAAGGTGGCATACATTGATCTCAGAATCAAATCATCATCTAAAAAAAATCAAATGAACACATGGAAAAAGTACACCTTATACCTCCAATTTTGGGGACGACTTGAAAATTGGATACTCGAATGAAGAAACAATATACACCATCGTGTTCCTTATGAAAAAAAAAAAAAATTGATTGTAAACTCGACCCCTTTCTATCTCGGTCAAATCTAGTCTTCCCAATAATATTTCAGATTCCTCACAAGATTCTCTTCTCGACATGGGCGAAAGATATGTTGCTCAGATGAATAAATGGACTGCACCATCATACTCTTGGAAAAAAACTAGTTCAAATGAGTATAAAGTTGGCATGTTTCCAATATTGTAAAAAATCAACCCATGTGGAATCTTTTAGACTCCTCATCAATTCCTCTATTCATGGTTCCATATCCTGACATTGTGTCATGGTTCCATTGTTTGATTAGGGTTCCGTCTCTTTATGGTTCTGCTTGGTCGAACTCTGATTTCCTACGCAACATTCCACCTCTGTCCATTGGTTGGTTGAATGGCATAGGGACTGGGATTTTAATCATTTTCCTAGGAAGATATGTCAACGAGCCAATTTGGTAGTTTTTTTGGGCGTATTATATTTAGGCATTGGGCCCGACATGGTTGTGAGTTCCACCCGCCCACGACCCAACTTGTGACTCTGCTGGTTTTGTTTTTTTTTCTATGGTTATATGGTTACATTAAATGTGGTATGGGCCGCTTGATTGGAGGGTCAGCCAAGCGGCCGAGTGAGTTCGATCCCCGCCATCCCCCCATTAATGGTGTTCCATGGTCGTGGGTCACCCGTATGCCTCAACCCTTTAATATTTATTAATAATATAACTGATGGGATAGCAGGGTTGGTGGGCCACCACCCCCCCATTTTTTAATATTTTATTTTTATTTTTAAAACAGATAGATCAAAAATAATCGAAATTTTTTTAAGGGTCTTCAGAAATTTTAAGTAGGTGACAAATTTGTTATTTTCAGGCATCAGAAAGTGCCAAATTGACGCTTAGTCAGTGGCCTCCAAATTTTGCAGCTTCCACCAAATTTAGCTAGACCTCCAAATTTAGTGAACCTCCATATTTATCTCTTTCTCTACTAAATTTAGCCAGTGGGGCCAAGTTTACCAAAAATTTGTGAATATCTTGAGCATATGAAGTCATATTTCAATGTCACACGTATTTTTTGAATCATGATGATCAGCTCTACGTTAAAGCCCTGGTTTCAACGAAATCTGAAGATTTCGATTTTTGAGCCTTTCTGGAGCCACCTAGATTAGTGGTGGGACTTCCAGAGTGGTGTCCACATTATGGTTTTGGTGGTTCTTCTATGCTCTAGGGAAGTGGTTGGGAATTGGTGCACAATAGATCAGACCGATGTTCATAGTCTTATTTTCTGGTTGCAACATGTTGGGGGTGGGGTAGTGTCCTTAGGGTCTCGTGAACTGTAATTCTATGATAAGAGCTAAACCATCGGAGGAGGGGGTCAAATCGTTAGAAGAAATTAAAAGTTTGTTTTTGGTGCTCATAAGTTAGTAAGACCTAGCGAGGATCCATGATAGTATAATTTGTTGCTCCAACATTTTAAAATTGTTTGCCGACAGGTGGTGAATTTATGGAATTGTAGTACAAAAAAGGAAATTTGGTGTTGCATTCAGTATTTTGAAGGGGCAGTGAAATTTTGTCGAAAAATAAGTCAAGAAATAAGAGGGATTTTCCCATCATGGTAGGGGCTGAACGAGAAAGGGAAGTGATGACAATTGAGGGGGAAGGGGTCCAAGACACAAACCTGGATGAAGGGGTGGGCCATGAACCTAACTAGTTGTAGGTCGTGTTTTTCTCCCTACCTCCTTAGACACCCTATAAATATCGCTGAGGCAAGTCACAACTCTTCTTGAAGAGCTAAATCAAAATAGGCATAATGACTGCAACGAGATGATCAACTTCATGAATGACTTGCAACATAACTAGTGGAATATGCATGATCGACTTGCATCACTTTGTTGAGGCCAAAGGAGACTAACAAAATGGTTGGAGTTGTTGGAGTGGAATTTGGCACATGTTGAATTTTACGTTCATGGAGATCTTGGCCATCCAAATCCATGGGTCATTGGTCTAGATCATCCAGCTCTTCCTTGATGTGTGTGGGTTGGGTTAGTATCTTGGGTGTCTCCTGGGAATTTTCGTCTTTCAAGTTCCCAATGTTCAAAATATTTTGGAATTTTGTAATCAGTTGTTGGGTTGTTCTTCTAGCCAACAAATTATGGAGTGAGGTTGGAAGAATAAAAAATTTTGGATAAACATTTTTTAATATTTCAAGGAATTAATAGAAACTTTTGACCAACAAAAATAAAGATTAAAAAAAAAGTTATAATTGATGTATAAAGTAATAGGTTACAGATTGTGTTCACATACTATGAATTGTTTCATAATATAGTTACCAAATTAATAAGAAATGTGATTTCAAAATGAGAATTTGGCGCAGAAAACCCATATTTTTAGGTTAAAAGCATCAAAATCAATCACCAAATTGAAAAGCGGTGCTAATAGTAGATTTTTTTGGGGTGGGTTAAAAGTGTGACTTGTTTGAAATTGTCGCATTAACAATTAATATTATTATGAAAACCCTCAAATTGAAAATTGATGTTTCCAACAATAAAAAAAATTATTTTTAGAGATCAAATCACATCTTAATTGAACTTATGGCCTTGACTACGAGCACCATTGCAAATAAAAACCAACTCATAAATTGAATAGTAATATTATTTGATTTTTTAAAATTTACACCAAGAAATAAGTAAGGAAAAAAAGCGTATATCACATATTAACAAAATTTAAAATCTTAAAACCAACCTAGATCCATCTTAACTCCATATATACCAAGTGCTAAGAGGGATAAAATTTATTTTCACTCTAAAAGAGGTTTGGACCTCAAGATAGTTTATCCCTTTCAGTGCTTGGTAGATCTAGAGATAAGATGGATCTAGGCTAGTTTAATTATTAACTATAATTATAATTATGATTATTTATTTTATTTTATTTTGAATGAGTCAAAATGTTAAACAAGATATTATTGTTGATAAATCAAAAGGGGAAGTAGTTAGGTGATTTCTCTGTTCTTGATAATTGCTTGTGAAGTTATGTTGCCTTCTTTATTATTTTCATTATGTTTTGTTCATCAAATAGTTACCAAAACCATAAACTATGAATATCACAAATAGACAATGAAAAAAAGATATAGGCTCCAAGCCAGGGAAAAATCCCTCCAAGGGAAAAACCAAAAAAATTATTCTCTTCTTATAGAATTCGATTAAATGAGGAATCCAAGACCTAAACAACAAGCCCAAGACCTTAAGCAAGACCCAAGTCAGCCCTCCTCCCAAGATCTTCAAGCAAGACAAAGTCAACTCAATTCAAAACCTTCCAAACTAGCTTTAGCTTCATAGTTTCAGACCTTCAGTGAATCTGCAACTTTGATCTTGCAACATCTTCAAAATTTCACACGTGTGAGAGATCTACGGAAAATGTAAGGGCATAAACTTTTATTTTCTTCTTCTTTCTCCCTCTTTCTTCCCAACTTCTTCTTCTCTTGTATTTCACACTTCTTTCTTTAGATATCGAACTTTCTTGAGTGGTGTTTCAAATGAGGTCTAACTCTCTCTATTTATGCACGTTTAAGAGGTAAATTTTTCCCTTTCTAGGCTGACTTGAAGAGGTAGGGCTGACTTGGTCTCGTTGACACAAAAATTACATTTTAAAATCAAATAAATTTCTTTTTACCATTTTCTCTTCAAAGTCCAAATGGGACTTGACTCTAAGACAATATTTTGACTTTTACAAATATTCTTTTCACTCAATAAACCCTAGAAACATGAATAACATGCTTGACCTAGATGACCAAATAATTTGAGCATGAAACCCATGCTTGAAAAATAATATTTAATTTTCTTCTTTTGATATTTACATGAAATATACAATAATATAATTACAATAGAAATTATGAAGACCGAATCTAGTAACATTTTCTAACACTTCCTGTTAACTAGCAAGGTATTCATAATCCCATAATAGGTATAATGATATACTCAAATTGAAATGTTCTCATAAGAATAGTTCGATTGGTAAGCAATATTTTAAGCATCATCAACATGACGAACATTTTCAAATGCCAACATAGTGAGGCCTTTTGACTAACACAATCTATCTGTCCACAAGATTAGACCACAATGTTGGGAGGCACACATATATGGACACCTCAACCTCTGAAGGAACCTATCCTATCTAGATGTTCACAAGGTATTTCCTTTCAATACTTATTCTTATCTTGGATTCCCAATCCTTAAATAATATTGGTCCTATTCACCCACTCTTATCTTGGATACCTAGTAAGATCCTCAAATATTTTCATTCCACGGGACTACTTCCTATATTGGATTTCCAATCCTCTAGGAGTATCAGTCCTCAAGTTCTTATCCAATCCTCCATTCTCCATCCCAGTGTGATACACTAGATGTACGACAGTTAGTCCTGGCATATTGCATGACACCTATGGAGAATATAATGTCCACTATCGCTCCTTATCAAATAAGGAGGATGTCCTTAATTTATCAAATATGAAGGAGATTTCTTGCTCCCTCTCAATCAAGAAGACTTCATTATAATCATATTCTTCATTCTTTGTTTCTTTCATCGACCACTTGTTCTTTCGTGGAGATCATAGTATTTGTTGCAAGGGATTCTCTCTCTTATCATCATATTATATTTGAGCTTCGACCTTTCTAGATTTTTGTGGATCCAAACTCTTTCTCGATCTTTCTTCATAACCAGGTTCATGCCATCAGCGTTTTACATCACTTTCCATCAATCAATATATTCATCATCAATAGTATCTTGCCAAATCAATCAATGTAGAGTTAATAATTGCTCCCTTTGTCCATTGGAAAGTGAATATCGTCGGATTCAACATGACCAACATGTTATCTTGTGACTTGCTATCTTTTTCTTCCTTCATGGTGTACACATTTCTGACATCAATAATTCTAAGCCAAAATCAATGTTGTTCACTCAATCCATGTGATTAGAATTGAGATTAAACCAAATAGTTGTAGATATGTTGTCAAAATTATTTTCTTTTCAATTCATATTTATGAAATATGTCCTTTCGGGTAGCCAAGTCATAAATTAATCATCAATACCAAATTATCAAAAACAAAGTTACCTAGTTGTGATAGCCTTCAATATATCATGTTTTACTAGTACCTCCCTCTGATATCAACATCACTTTGTATGGTCTATCTTCATATTATATTCCTTCTTCATGCTTTCTGCCTTTCAAGTATCAATCAATGTGTTTGTGGAGTGAAATAATAAAGCTTCAAAATCATGTTAAGTAGAGTTTACGCAACACACTATGATGTTGTACATCTTTCATTCTTCAAGAGAACAAACCATATGTTGATCAATATCTTCATGTGTTCTGCCCATCCTTCATATTTTTTTATATCGGATATATGGAAGAGTTCCAAAACATATCATAATTCTCATCTATCATGCTTCTATGTATATGGAAGATTTATTTATTATTCATCATCATTCTTTGTATCGAGTAATTGAACAAAAGAGTTATGTCCAATAATTTCATGTTTGTGTTCCCAAGCATATTTATGCAATGAGCTCTTCCTACAATATTAATTGAAGACTTGAATTTTACTTCTTAAATAAATATATGCATACCTCTTCCTTTACGCTTGCCATATAGTATTCCTTCTTTTGAACAATTTGCATCTCTTATTGGGGATGATGTCTAGAATGATGTTCAAGATGAGACTCCTTCTCTAAGATGAGAAGTGCTCAATTTTATCTTCATGCTGCAACTTGATCATTGTTATTTCTACGAGCTTCTCTGATGCAAGCTTCCATAATTTTAGTAGAAGTATTATTTTTTTCATGTTACAAAGATTCTTTCACATAATGAAGAACCTTCATAATCACTATCAAGGATCCTTGTGATCCTTTCTAGTTAGTAGACTTCGTCTATAATTATGTGAATGCCAAATAGTAAATTCATGAATGGTGGAGTGTTGGATGATCCAAAATATTCTATCTTCTTCTATCTTCGCTAGATGACTGTTACTGATGAGATGCAACTGACGGTGTAGATTCTAATCCTTCCAATGCTTATATGATTCTTCCATGATGCCATGCTTCAAAAACAAACTTCTTCTACACATTTAATTGCACGTGTTATTCTAGTTGCCATCTTATAATGAAAATAAAACATGTTGTAAGCATACTTGATAATGGAGGAGTCCTTCAATAGTATAAATCCTTGGTGTCTTCCTTCTTTGGTTTCTTCTTAGGTTCTTCATTGTCTTCAGTTGTATGTGCTCCACTTCTTTCCTTCCTCTTATTTTTTTGTGGGTCTTTGGGAAAATATTTCTTAAAATGTCAATATTCATTGCATCCAAAGTGTTTCACCTTGAACATATCTATATTTCTTTATGGATGATTGAAATTATTTTAACGAGGCTCAAACTTTCCAAAATTTTCTTTCTTCTTCTTTACTTTAGCAACAAAATCTTAATACTTTTCATTTGGTTCAATGCCATCTTTTTCCTTTATTCTTGTTTATTTTATCATGCATAAAGATGATATTTAATCAAAGTTTAGAGTGTCCTCCCTTGAGTAAATTATTGTAACAAAGCTACTCCATTCGAGAGGTAATGCGTTGAGTATACAAGTTATTAATTCAGAATCAGACAAAATTTCTTTAAGTACTTATAATTGATCCCTTAATTGTGATACCTCCAAGAGATATGAGGTCATTTCTTCATCCTTTGATATCCTTATCTTGTAAATCTTATTCCTTAGAGATATATTCTAACATGTAGTGCTTATAACTTCACCAACTTGTCGTACATTGCTTTAGATGTGCCCAAATTTTCCACAAAAGGAATGAGATGATACTTAATGGATTTAATGAGGATCCTTTTATCTCTGAATTCTCATTTCATATACTTGGCCCATTCTTTATATTTATTTGTTGTGCAGGAAAATCCCCTCCACGGACAGAGGCGATCCCTCTAGCCCTAGGGTGGTTCTAACAACTAAGGGAACATACTAACATCTACCTTCTTAGATTGTAAATGGAATTAAAAGAAAGGAAGATGACCTACCTTATTCTAATGCTATGTTGTCGTATTTTGTCGAAGCTTCTTGATGTGTTGCTCTTCTCAAGCTCGATGCACACTGCTACCAATGTTCAATTACCTATACAGATAGTCAAGACACCATGACAAGCGTAAAATCATGACAAACATAAAACAATTACAACCTATCTAACTAATCAAGGAATGCTAGAAATATCATTATACATGTAAACAAGAGTGGAAGATAAACATCAATTGCATTTTATTATGATAAATACAAGGGGACTTTACAACCAAGACTTGATGTTGAGGCTCTCCTTTAGCAAGTCTGTATCCAAGCACGTTTGTGATACCCTCGTACACAAAGGTCTAATATCTCACTATGTTCCTAACACACAAAAATTATCACACTATGCTCTATTCTCCTGAAGCTATAATAACACTACAATGCTTCTTCTCTCTATGATTTACGCTTATAACTAGCTAGCAGAGGTGAAAGAGGTCTCCTTATATAACAATGGAGGAGGAGGATATGGGCCCTCAAATAATGGGAAAAAAGCTTATCCTTTGGAGTAGTTCCTATTTTATGGGAACAAGAAGCCCAAAGGGGAATTCTTCGGCCATATTCTCAAAAAAAACTTCCAGCTTTCTGCTTCACTAAGCTTCTAGTCATGGTAACTTCGTTTCTATTTAAAAAAAATTCCAAAAGAGGACCGATGTGGGTCAGAAATTAAGACAGAGCGTCGATCAGCATGGGTCTCAGTGAAAATATCTGTTATCGGCATGGGTCAGACACTGAGAAAAAGCGTCGACCTTGAAAACCAGGTTTTTATAGGGACCTTTCTGAAAAGTTGTAAAGGGAGATGAATTGGCAGACAAATTTTGATTCAGGGGTATGTATTCCATGCTTGGAAAGTACACAAGGGTCACTGTATGGGTCCTCCAGGATCAAGGAACAGGGAGTATAGGGAAAGTGACAAATTGCTGTGTAACAGAGGCCCCCTAAAGCTTGAATTTCGAACACCAGTGAGGGGTGAAATGCTTTATGAATACGTGCAAGGAACCAGACGTTGTTGTCAGGAGACCTGCAAATAAAGCATAGATACCTATACATAACTAAAATATCTGATGAAAATACATGAATCAAGGTATGGATGTAGCTATCTGTAAAAGAGACCATGGTATGGACGCATCCATCCAAAATGAGAAGGATCACATATAGACTTATGGTATGGTCGCAACCATCCATCTGAAAGAAATATGTATCCAATCATGGACAAATCATATCGCCTCGCAACCTGGACTCTAGAGAATAAAATCAAGGGTCTTGCACTCCGTCATGACCCGAACAAGTACAAATTCAGGCATGTGAATGAATGAGTTGAAGTCGAACATGCAAGAAAGTTTCCTGATTACAAGCCGATGATGGAAGCTTTTAACAGACACGAGAGAAACCACCAATATTGACAATGGTTCTCAAGGTACTGCTAGTACAATCCACGGAATGTGAAGAATGAACTGGAGTCGAACATCCGTGAAATCACCCGATCTAAGGCCAATGATGAGAACCTGTCGTCGAATACGAAGAACTTGCCATTGAGGCACACAAGCTCTAAGGTACCAGAAGGGAGTCTTTGGATCATCTTCCTGGATAATGAGCTGAAGTCGACATGAAGTGATCGATCGAAGGAGGGCCATAATGTTCCCACATCATCGACACGAGATAGAGGAATAAGATGATAGTGAAGCAAGACTGAACAAAGGATCAAGGATTAAAAACTGTAGACGAATTTTCTCTTGAACATATCAGTGACACGACTCTGGAATTTGGAAACATTTGACTCAAATAGGATCAGAGGCCATGTTTACAAGATCGGTAATCGAATGAGAGGCAAACATATTTCCCAAAACCATGGAGGCAAAGTGACAGAGTGAAGATATCCCAACCCGACACGAACTACAGATAAGTGTCATGTTCAAGAGTGATATACTATCGACACAATTGATGAATAACTTCCATTTTCCCCCACAATTTCTGGCGAGTACCTCTTTATTTTTACACAAGCTTGAAGAGGATAGCATATGCTTGTCATATAAGTTTTTCCTTCGGACAAATCCATCCTAGTACATTTTATGAGCACTAGGAATGAGGAACTCGATGTCGTCATGATGACGAATCCAATGTCGTAAAATTTTAACGAGCCCAACAAAGGTGAAACTCGGCGTCTTTTCATATTTAGAGAGTTTTAAAAGAGGTGAAAAGAAAACTCCAAAAGGCCCTTTTCGTAAATAGTCCCTCTTACCCGAAAAGGTAGAAAAAAAAATACGAGAGAACCTCTTAGACGCAATTGGCTAAGGTATTCCTTTTTTGTAAATAGTTTATCCTAACTCGAAAAAGGGGTAAATTTATACTGGGTAAATAATGTTTTACAGCCCTTAACGAGTTCAAAATGACAAGAGCTTGAAAATATTTTCATGTTTGGAGAGTCAGAAAAGAGCTGAAAGTTGACTCCTCCTGGAGGAACGAGTGGTATTAAGGGTAGAAACTAGTTCGAGTGATGGTGGAACTGCTCAGAACAAGTAAAGATCAAGAGGCTGGCTAATAATACCACTCATTATAGCGGTTCCTTAGGAATGGGTAAAACAATCAAGTGAAGGCGTATGATCAGCCAAGCAAATGGTGACAATGGAATCAGAAAACCAAGGTTGATTTGACAAAATAGGCTGATAAAATGGCAATCACAAGAAGAAAATATGAGAATGGTTTCATTTTTACATAAGCTTGAAACAAAGATAAAATATGCTTAGAATCAGTTTCATTTTTACACAAGGTTGAAACACACGTAAACTATGCTTGGAATAAGTTAGCATGCCCCTAGCATGGTGAATCAATTCGAGGTACATGCCCCCAAGCTTCAATGCATTCACCGGAGTAGACTGCTAGTTACTGACAGGTGGATGGAGTGAAGGTTCAATTGCGAGATCAAGTGAAAGACTCAACTTTGAAAAAGGGACTTGTTTCATTTTTTAATGAAGTTGACACAATAAAAGAACTATCCTCATAAGACCTAATTCATTTTTTAATGAGGTTGACATAAATTATGAAGAAATCTTTCGGTAATAATCACATTATCATGAACAAAGTCGACATAGTAAAAGAACTATCCTCATGAAGGGATTGCTTCATTTTTTAAGGAGCTTGACACAATAAAAAGAACTATGCTCCAAAGAGCTTGTTAAGACATATAAGAAGTCATGGTTTCCAAGAGGTTCTCATCAGATAGGAGAACAACATCTCAGAAATCGCGATCGAATGCCCCCAGTAGATAGTATGTGACGAAACTATCACTGGATGAGGGCAATGGACAAGTGTCCACATAATTAAATTGTGGTGGGGAAGATACTACCAACAGGTAAGGACCAGGAAGGGACGATGGTAGATCAGATGTCATATCAAGACCAAAGAATAAAAGCTGATCAATGGTCACGATCCGACCTTCATGTGGAAAACAGATCACATGAAAGATGGAAGAGACAAGCGCTCCCATGACATAAGCATAGTCACGCCCCAAGAGTAAGTTAAAATCAAAGGGGCCTTGGACAACCATCACATCTATTTAGAAATTTTTTCCTCCTAAATAAATTGACAGATTTGGAAGGATCCCTAACGGTTGACTCGTTCCTTTGTTAAAATCCAACAGATTCTGAGTAACGGGCATAAGCTATGGAGAACCGAAAACTTGCCAGGTAGTTGAGGACATAATACTAACCGATGCGCCTTTTTTTATAATTGTGCCAGGTACGACCATATTGCATGCTTTTGCGGTGATCTCAAAGGGCACATAAGAAGGAAGATGGTATCTCGTGAATCGACTCCAATCAAAGGAAGCGGCCAAACTACATGGGGGGGGTGCCATAGGAATAAGAGGATTATCCCCTTGCATTATGGGAGCGGAAAGAGCATCCTCCTGGATTTTGGGAATGTGAGTAGGAGGATCAATTTCTTGTACTGCGGTGACAGGAGTCGGAGGATCACCCTCCTGGATCATGGGAATGGGAGGATCGTCCTCTGGCCCCGAGGAAGCAAAGGAAACAAAGAGAACCTGACTGGGATGAGGCCCACTCTCAACGGAAAAGACCTGATGAACGGTGGGTGGAACCAGGTCAACCTTTTCCTCAACCAATGATTGGTCGGAAATGGACTCGTGATCCAGGTGGATATCGGTGGCCACCCACTATTCCATTTGGACCCGCACCATCAATTCTTGCAGCTTTTCACATTCAGTACAACTTACTATTTTTAGCAGGTTTTCGGGTCCTACACTCGCAGAGCTGTTTTGGGGCCTTAATGATCCAGGTGGATATTGTTGGCCACCCACCTATTCCATTTGAACCCCCACTATCAGTTCTTTCAGTTTTTAAGTTGCAACACAACTTACTATTTTTAGCAGGTTTTCGGGTCCTGAACTTCTGGAGCCGTTTTGAGGCCCTAAACGACATTTTTTGGGAAAATTGGGAGCAACATGAGTCCATGGATCTATATTTCTTACACCAAAAGTTGTAGTCCTCGGGTAGATATTTATAATGAGCTATTGAGCATGCCAAACGGATATCGGATGCCAAAGTTACATCCCCGGGAAGTTGAATCACCAATTTACCCAAATGGGACCCACAATTTTGGCGCTTCATCTCCTAGGGTTAGGTTTTTGGACGTTTCAGGATTTCCATTGTTTCTAAATAATAAATAAGCCCTCGAGCCTCATTGTAACATAGTTCATAGGTCTGTAGCCGCCACATATCTTCTCAGAGATACACTACCAGCACCCTAGCAAGTTTATTTCCATTATGTATGTAAGCATATTTCAGTCATTTGATTTTAATAAAACGAAGTATTGTTTCCACTGCATCTCTAAGTTTTTGTCTATTTCTGTATTTTATTGCGTTCCTACATAAATCCGGATCAGTGGGATCAGTGGTATCAGAGCGGTCTACTCTTTCTCTGTTTTTCTTTGCATGTCCCCAGTGCGATCAGGGTATAAGGAGTTAGGGCTCGATCTGGTTGAACCCTTACAAGATCAGCCTCGCAAACCCCAAAGACCTCCCATGGTGGAAGAAAATAAAGATGAGGAAGCAGGAGATCCTATCAAAATATTGCTCGAGGAGGCCCTCGAGAAACAAAGGAACGCAATGATGGATAACTTTGCTTAGATCCTTCAACGACTGCCCACCTACGGCGCATTTGCATCCAACAACCACTCTGGAGGCACCACTCCCTTCAAGGTACAGGTAAAATTTTACATTCCTATATTTGAAGGCCAGATAGATGCAGACATCGTAGATAGATAGTCGAATTTGCTGGAAGGGTATTTCTCGGTCCATGATTTCTCCGACCGAGAAAATATTATTTTTTCACTCCGCAAAGCTGCCCCCCATGTCAAAGACTGGTGGGAAACCTACTATGAGCAAAAGGATGGAGGGGAACCCTCTCTGTTCTCGGCCACAGCCACTTGGAATTCGTTCCGAGATGGAATTAAGGAATAATATTATCCTGTGGGGAGCTATGAGGACAAATACATCCAATGGACCACGCTGTGGCAACAAAGGGATCAAGATGTGCACGAACTGACGAATTTGTTCCATACCCTGCGCACAAAGTTGGGTATTAAATATTTAGAGAGACATTTGGTGCTCAAGTACTGTAGTTGTCTACACAGAAACATTCAAGAGGAAATGGAGTTCCTCGACATCACATCGCTTGGCACAACATATCACTATGCCACCAAGATCGAGCAAAAATTTAAGAAGAGGAGGCAAGACTTTGGATCCACGAATCCGAAGCCAGGGAAAGGTGCCCCCGAACCACAGAGCAAGGGGCAAGGCCAAAGCGGGGAGACTCCAAAAAAAACCAAAAATCCAAATAAGGATATAGAGAAGTGGTGTGAATTTCATAACATCCCCACTCACAACACAAACGAGTGTCGGGCCAAACAGTTGTTGGTGGTCGAACTAAAGGCACTCGAATCAGATGCATTTTCTGATCCCGAGTTAGAACCAGAAAAAGGAAATGACAAAGGAAGCAGATCATTGATGCAGATCCTAGTGCCATTGTTGCCACCACCAAGATCTAGAGGGAGGATCCTGAGGATCCATAGGAGGGGGAGCGCCTCTTCCATTCGCAGATGTTGGTGAAGGGTTCTCCACTGCAATTCCTTGTCGATAGCGGAAGCCAAAAGAACCTCATTTCAGTAGAGGTCATGAAGCGGCTCAGCCTACTGACCATAGTCCACCCACAACCGTATACCATCGGGTGGCTTCACCCAAGGAGAGATCTCCGCATCCGCCAGCAGTGCCACCTTCCATACAATATCAAGCCATTCACGGATGAGGTATTGTGTGATGTTGCCTCTCTTGATGAAGCTGATATATTATTGGGCCAACCATACTTGTGGAGGCGACATGCTGTGTATGATTCTAGGCCTCGTTATGTTATTATTAATTTGGGAAATAACTTGTACAGGATACCGGAGATAGTACCACCTCCTGTCATCTCTTTGAATACTGCAAAAAAACGCAGTAAGATAGTTTCCCAAACCAGAAAATTTATTTTCCTTACAAATCGCTCACAGGGAAAGAATAATATTTTGGCCACAACCTCGAAACAACACTCCCCTGCATGGTTGCATCAAATGGAAAAAGTGATGGAGGAATACGAGGAAATTTTCTCCTCACTCACAAAGGTTCCTCTACACTATCAGGACAAGCATCCCATTGATCTGACCCTCGACGCATTGTCGCATGATGTTGCCATAGATCCTGCAACTACACATACATAATACACACATGTACTATCTGAGGCTGATAAAGAAACCAAATTTACTAAACGCATCCAGTATGTCTGCCTGCAGGTCCATGACATCTTCGAAAAATCTAATATCCAGTTCAACAAAATTTACCTCATCTTATAAAGGATCTCAATGCAATGGATAACATTGCTTCCTAAGGAGGGAGGAATGATCCAGGTGGATATCGGTGGCCACCCACCTATTACATTTGGACCTGCACCATTAATTCTTGCAAATTTTCACATCCAGCACAAATTACTATTTTTAGCAGGTTTTCGGGTTCTGCACTCCCAGAGCTGTTTTGGGGCCTTAATGATCTAGGTGGATATTGGTGGCCACTCACCTATTCCATTTTAACCCCCATCATAAGTTCTTTCAGTTTTTAACCCTAGAAAATTTGGCCCAATTTCCGATGGCCAATTTGTCGCTATTCCGACACATAATCGTCGCAAGAGCGACAGTTCGAGGACGGGAAAAACGTGGTTTGCCATTACGTGGCAATTCCAACACACTGACAAAGTGTCGCACTACCGACACTTTTTTTGTCGCTTCCAAACAAGCGTCGCTCTTTTGACGTTTCCCAAACCATCGCGCTTCCGACGTTTGTAAACTGTCGCAATTCCGATGAAATGTGGTCCAACGTTTTGAATGTCGCTCGTCCGACGTTTGTAAACTGTCGCAATTCCGACGAAATGTGGTCTGACGTTTTGAACGTCGCTCTTCCGACGTTTGTAAACTATCACAATTCCGACGAAATGTGGTCCGACGTTTTGGACGTCGCTCTTTCGACATCTGTAAACTGTCGCAATTCCGACGAAATGTGGTCCGACGTTTTGAACGTCGCTCTTCCGACGTTTGTAAACTGTCGCAATTCCGACAAAATGTGGTCCGAAGTTTTTAACGTCACTCGTCCGACATTTTTATACTGTTGCTCTTCCGAATTTTTGAAGCTGTCGCAATTTTGACGCTTACAAAGCGTCGGTATACCGACGACGGGTTCAATTTTAAAAAAAAAATGAAACTTTAAAACAGGACAGTAAATCTCCAATATTTGTTATGAATTGTGGGCATTCCAATGACCGTGAAATATTAATATAATAAACCACCCCGCAGTGCTTTGACTATAAACAATCATATAAACATGGCTCTGTATTTCAAAAAACAGGTTTAAAATAGAAATAGGGCAACATTTTTTTTTCCAATTGTTATGAACATAATTCGACCGTGAAATATTAATATAATAAACCACCCTGCAGCGCTTCGTCTATAAACAATAATTTTTTTTTCACAAGAGAAAAAACGTTGTTTTGAATATATCATATGAAATAAAACAGTCCATGAAGTCATTACATTTTCACATCTGAAGATTGGAACCCAAATATCCATCCAGAAAAGTGGAAGTCCCACCCCAGACAATGATAGAAAAATACCCCATGCCACATACAGGGACATGATATAAAACCCAGTAACGGTCCACAAGGAGATTATCGACAATCTGAGAAAGCATCCAAATATGCCCGAGACATCTATAAGAAAGTGAAATAGCAGTATGTAGAATAATAAAGCAACGGATAGAGTACCGACATCCATTGTTCCAAATACAAATTAAAGTACCCAAAATACTTGAACAGAGAAAAATGCTAATCATGTGAGGAGTGTGATATGTCCAAAATATAAAAAGACCATAAGACCATATCAATAAACCAACAACATAGACCAGCATCGCTAGTTTTGAAGGCAGAGTGATAACCTGTCAACACATAAAATAGTATCTTAAAGTGGATACAGGAAATGTGCAGAGACATGTACTGTTGATTAACGCCTCACACAAAAAGAATCCATGATAGAGAAAAAATATGTATAAACCCAGGGTCGATTGTATGTTCTGGCTCGCTTGTTCCCGGAAATAAAAACCATCTGTAGAAACCCAGGCTTGCTTGTAAGATCAGGCTCGCTTGATTCCAAAATTGGTAACCATCTGTTGCATCCGAGATGTAAGGTTCAGGCTCACTTGTTTCCATTAGTAGCCCACTACATCATCCACCCTGTTCATAGCAAAAAGGTTCCTGTAGATATACAGAGAAGGAGTATAATACGTAGACCATATAAACATGGCTCTGTATTTCAAAAAACAGGTTTAAAATAGAAGCAAGGCAACATTTTTTTTTTCCAATTGTTATGAACATAATTCGACCATGAAATATTAATATAATAAACCACCCCACAACGCTTCGACTATAAACAATAATATAAACATGGCTCTGTATTTCAAAAAACAGGTTTAAAATAGAAACAGGGCAACATTTTTTTTCCCAATTGTTATGAACATAATTCGACTGTGAAATATTAAATATAATAAACCACCCCGCAGCGCTTCGACTATAAACAATCATATAAACATGGCTCTGTATTTCAAAAAACAGGTTTAAAATAGAAATAGGGCAACATTTTTTTTTCTAAGTAAAGTTAATCTATTAACAGTGGGAATAAAATTACAGCATGACTTTAGCCAAAAACATTGCCCAGACTTATGGAAAATTTGTCATCAAAAAATCAAAAAAGAAGACTACCCTCATACGGGGAAACCAGTCTTGAAAATTTACAGAATTCAAAAATATTACAAAGGTCCAGCACAGTAATTAATTCTAAAACATGCCCAATTAAGTGGGCCTACGAAGCAAGAAAACCAAATTAACCAAACTACACCTCTGGTGGTTCCTTGACGATTTGGCACCATCCTTCGGAAGGTCTAGGATCACTAGGTGCTATCTCCACATTCGCGCCACCGCTCCCCTCCTGAAGGCCCGAATGCTGGCCGGCTTTTTCTGAGCTCAGACCTGCTGGACGGGTGCATTGTTCCTCCATTTGGGCCTCCTCACGGAAAACCACGGTGATTGAAGCTGTGATTCGTGGGCAGTTTAGAGAGAAATTAAAGGAAAAAAGTGAAGTGCACGTCATGGGGGAAGGTGAAGCAGTGGGGAAATGAGGAGCAGGGGAGCCCATACGGTGGCCGGATCCTAGAACCTGACCCCGCCCACTTCTAGTGTTTGGATAGCGACCTGCGTAATAATCACTAGACTGGGAAGATGACTCGGTTGAGGGGCTGGAGGGAGCGCGCAGGGGTTGACCTCTAGTGCTCCCCCTGCGGCAACACATCCTTTGACGCAGGCAAGGCATGGGTGCAGTCTCAGCAGTGGGCACAAGACGAGACGAAGAAGAAGGATTCCACGAAACTGAGGAAGACAGACACAGACCAGACCAAAAGAAATGTAGATATGCACCAAGGTCTAAGAAGCAGTTCAGTTGGCCACTTCTCCTTCTCGTCACAGTGAGCAGGCCGTGTAATCCAACAACCGGCTCGTCTGAAAAACCATAGCAAAACGCCATTTTATCGACCCGACTGCAATGCAATCGAAGAATGCCCGTCATAATTAATCTCTCATTAATGAGAGCCGAAGGCCGGATCATATTGGAGCATGCAGAATCGCTAACAGGAGTGGAGGTCCGATCTTGAACAATGTTAAAACTTAATGCAATTTGATGTGAAAACCTTGGAACTTAAATTTCGGCTAATTGAACAACGTTAAAACTTAATGCGATTGATATGAAATCGCCACATCCAGGTCCCATCGCCTTAAATTCCATCGAATGCACCCGCATCCGGGAACATGGAAACTTTTGATTGAGGACACGTGGCAGAAATTGATTGGAGCGGATCTTTGTTTGGGCCGCTTGCGCAGTGGAAATCCAGACTCGAAAAATATTAGGGCGAATTTGATAAGAAATTCGCGTCATGTTCAAGAGTGATATACTATCGACACAATTGATGAATAACTTCCATTTTCCCCCACAATTTCTGGCGAGTACCTCTTTATTTTTACACAAGCTTGAAGAGGATAGCATATGCTTGTCATATAAGTTTTTCCTTCGGACAAATCCATCCTAGTACATTTTATGAGCACTAGGAATGAGGAACTCGATGTCGTCATGATGACGAATCCAATGTCGTAAAATTTTAACGAGCCCAACAAAGGTGAAACTCGGCGTCTTTTCATATTTAGAGAGTTTTAAAAGAGGTGAAAAGAAAACTCCAAAAGGCCCTTTTCGTAAATAGTCCCTCTTACCCGAAAAGGTAGAAAAAAAAATACGAGAGAACCTCTTAGACGCAATTGGCTAAGGTATTCCTTTTTTGTAAATAGTTTATCCTAACTCGAAAAAGGGGTAAATTTATACTGGGTAAATAATGTTTTACAGCCCTTAACGAGTTCAAAATGACAAGAGCTTGAAAATATTTTCATGTTTGGAGAGTCAGAAAAGAGCTGAAAGTTGACTCCTCCTGGAGGAACGAGTGGTATTAAGGGTAGAAACTAGTTCGAGTGATGGTGGAACTGCTCAGAACAAGTAAAGATCAAGAGGCTGGCTAACAATACCACTCATTATAGCGGTTCCTTAGGAATGGGTAAAACAATCAAGTGAAGGCGTATGATCAGCCAAGCAAATGGTGACAATGGAATCAGAAAACCAAGGTTGATTTGACAAAATAGGCTGATAAAATGGCAATCACAAGAAGAAAATATGAGAATGGTTTCATTTTTACATAAGCTTGAAACAAAGATAAAATATGCTTAGAATCAGTTTCATTTTTACACAAGGTTGAAACACACGTAAACTATGCTTGGAATAAGTTAGCATGCCCCTAGCATGGTGAATCAATTCGAGGTACATGCCCCCAAGCTTCAATGCATTCACCGGAGTAGACTGCTAGTTACTGACAGGTGGATGGAGTGAAGGTTCAATTGCGAGATCAAGTGAAAGACTCAACTTTGAAAAAGGGACTTGTTTCATTTTTTAATGAAGTTGACACAATAAAAGAACTATCCTCATAAGACCTAATTCATTTTTTAATGAGGTTGACATAAATTATGAAGAAATCTTTCGGTAATAATCACATTATCATGAACAAAGTCGACATAGTAAAAGAACTATCCTCATGAAGGGATTGTTTCATTTTTTAAGGAGCTTGACACAAAAAAAAGAACTATGCTCCAAAGAGCTTGTTAAGACATATAAGAAGTCATGGTTTCCAAGAGGTTCTCATCAGATAGGAGAACAACATCTCAGAAATCGCGATCGAATGCCCCCAGTAGATAGTATGTGACGAAACTATCACTGGATGAGGGCAATGGACAAGTGTCCACATAATTAACTTGTGGTGGGGAAGATACTACCAACAGGTAAGGACCAGGAAGGGACGATGGTAGATCAGATGTCATATCAAGACCAAAGAATAAAAGCTGATCAATGGTCACGATCCGACCTTCATGTGGAAAACAGATCACATGAAATAGGGAAGAGACAAGCATGCCCATGTCATAGTCACGCCCAGTAGATTAAAATCCAATGGGCCTTGGACCACCATCACATCTATATAGACGATTTTCCCTCCCAAAGTAATAGGCAACTTGGGAAGGATCCCCAACGGTTGACTGGTTCCTTTGTTAAAAGCCAACAGATTCTGCGTAACAGGCACAAGCGGTGGAGAACCAAAAGCTTTCCAAGTAGTCAAAAACAGAATACTAACAGATGCGCCTTCATCTATAATTGTGCTAGGTATGGCCACATAAAAGGTCTGTACCGTGATCTCAAAGGGCACATAAGAAGAATGGTATCTCGTGGACCGACTCCAATCGAAGACGTACTTCCATGGAGGGTAAGTGCCATGGGAATAAGGGGAAATTGTCCCCTTGCATTGTGGGAGCGGAAATACCTTGTCCTCCTGGATTTTGGGAATGTGAGTGGGAGAATCCGTTTCTTATGCTGTGATGACGAGGAGTCGGAGGGATCACCTGCGGATCATGGGAATGGGAGGATCGTCCTGCGGCAGGAAAGGAAACGAAGAGAACACCGGGCGGGATGAGGCCACTCTCAACGGAAGGGCACGATGAACGGTGGGTGGGAACCGAGGTCCAACCTTTTCCTCAGCTTCGATGATTGATGGGAAATGGACTCGTGATGGGTGGATATCGGTGGCCACCCACCTATTCCATTTTGACCCGCAACATCAATTCTTGCAACTTTTCACTTTCAACACAACATACTATTTTTAGCAGGTTTTCGGGTCCTACACTCCCGGAGCCCTTTTGGGGCCTTAATGATCCAGGTCAATATTGGTGGCCAACCACCTATTCCATTTGAACGCCCACCATCAGTTCTTTCAGTTTTTAAGTTGCAACACAACTTACTATTTTTAGCAGTTTCGGGTCACGAACTTAGGAAGTAGTTTTGGCTTATAAACGACATTTTTTGGGAAAATTGGAACAACAGCAGGTCCATGGATCTATATTTCTTTTAAAGTTGTGATCCCTAGGGTAGATATTTATAATGAGCTGAGCATGCCAGAGAAACGGATCGCCAGTTTTCAAAGTTACATCCCCGGGAAGTTGAATCACCAATTTACCCAAATGGGACCCACAATTTTGGCGCTTCATCTCCTAGGGTTAGGTTTTTGGACGTTTCAGGATTTCCATTGTTTCTAAATAATAAATAAGCCCTCGAGCCTCATTGTAACATAGTTCATAGGTCTGTAGCCGCCACATATCTTCTCAGAGATACACTACCAGCACCCTAGCAAGTTTATTTCCATTATGTATGTAAGCATATTTCAGTCATTTGATTTTAATAAAACGAAGTATTGTTTCCACTGCATCTCTAAGTTTTTGTCTATTTCTGTATTTTATTGCGTTCCTACATAAATCCGGATCAGTGGGATCAGTGGTATCAGAGCGGTCTACTCTTTCTCTGTTTTTCTTTGCATGTCCCCAGTGCGATCAGGGTATAAGGAGTTAGGGCTCAATCTGGTTGAACCCTTACAAGATCAGCCTCACAAACCCCAAAGACCTCCCATGGTGGAAGAAAATAAAGATGAGGAAGCAGGAGATCCTATCAAAATATTGCTCGAGGAGGCCCTCGAGAAACAAAGGAACGCAATGATGGATAACTTTGCTCAGATCCTTCAACGTGCCCACCTACGGCGCATTTTATACGACGAAAAGGCACTTACGTTGCTGTCGCCAAGGTACGAGGTAAAATTTTGCATTCCTGTTGAAGGCGAGATAAATTGAAGACATCGTGAATGAATAATCCCAGACTATTTTGGAAGGTATTTCTCGGTCCATGATTTCTCCGACCGAGAAAAGATTACTTTTTCACTCCTCAAAGTCGCCCCCCATGTCAAATACTTGAGGGAAACCTACTATGAGCAAAAGGACGATAAGGGACCCTCTCTGTTCTTGGATGCACCCACTTGGAATTCATTACTTGGAATTCGTTACGAGATGGAATCAATACGAGATGGAATTAAGGAATAATATTGTCCTGTGGGGAGCTATGAGGACAAATACATCCAATGGACTTACCTGTTGTGTATGAAAAGGGATCAAGATGTGCACGAAGCTGACGAATTTGTTCCATACCACCGCACAAAGTTGGGTATTAAACTATTTAGAAGACATTTGGTGCTCGGTACGTAGTTTGTCTACATAAGAAACATTCAGGAGGAAATGGAGTTCCTTGACATTACACCGCTTGGCACAACATATCGCTATGCCGCCAAGATCGAGCAGAAATTTAAGCAGAAGAAGCGAGACTTTGGATCTGCGAATCCGAAAGGTGCCCCCGAATCGAAGAACAAGGGGCAAGGCCAAAGCAACGCGACTCAGAACAACACCACAAATCCAAAGAAGGACACAGGGAAGTGGTGTGAATTTCATAACAGCCCCACTCACAACACAAACGAGTGTCGGGCCAAACAGTCTTTGGTGGCTGAACTAAAGGCACCCGAATCAGATGCATTTTCTGATCCTGAGTTAGAACCAGACAAAGGCAATGACAAAGGGAAGCAGATCATTGATGCGGATCCTAGTGCCATTGTTGCCACCACCAAGATCCAGAAGGAGGGTCCAAAGGAGGGGGAGCGCCTCTTCCAGTCGGAGATGTGGGTAAAGGGTTCTCCTTTTGCCAATTCCCCTTGTCGTGGCAGGCTTCAAGAACCTCATTTCGTTGAGGTCATGAACGGCTCGGCCTACCGCCATAGTCCACCCACAACGGTATACCATCGGTGGCCCCCACCCAAGGAGATCTCCACATCGCCGGCGGTCTTACACCTTCCATACAATATCAAGCCATTCACGGATGAGGTATTATGTGATGTTGCTCCTCTTGATGTAGCTGATGTATTATTGGGCCAACCATACTTGTGGAGGTGAAATGCTGTGTATGAGTCTAGGCCTCGTGCTGTTATTATTACTTTGGGAAATAACTTGTACATGAGACCATAGGTACTACCACCTACTGTCATCTTTTAATCTTGCACTTGATGAATAGTTTTAAGCCGGAAAAATTTATTTTCATACAGGCTAAACTCACAAAGGAAAGAATAATATTTTGGCCACTGTCTCGAAACAACACTCACATGGTTTGCATCAAAATGGAAAAAGTGATGGAGGAATACGAGGAAATTTTCTCCTCGCAAGGTTCCTCTACCTTTATCGGGACAAGCATCATTGATCGACCTCGACGCGACCATCGCAGTGTTGCCATACATCCCGCAACTACACATACAGAATCCAAACATGTACTGTATGAGGCTGATAAAGAAACCAAATTTACTAAACGCATCCAGCATGTCCACCCGCAGGTCCATGACATCTTCAACACATCTAATACTCAGTTCAACAAATTTGCCTCATCATAATCTTCATAAGGATCTCTCGATGCAATGGATAACAATGCTTCCTGAGAAGGAGGAATGATACGGTTGGACCTTGATGACACCACCACATTTGGACACTGATAATTCTTATGAAATTTTCATCAGGCACAGTACTATTTTTAACGAAGTTTCAAGATTCTGCCTCTGACCTTGTTTTGGGGCCTTAATGATCTAGGTGGATATTGGTGGCCACTCACCTATTCCATTTTAACCCCCATCATAAGTTCTTTCAGTTTTTAACCCTAGAAAATTTGGCCCAATTTCCGATGGCCAATTTGTCGCTATTCCGACACATAATCGTCGCAAGAGCGACAGTTCGAGGACGGGAAAAACGTGGTTTGCCATTACGTGGCAATTCCAACACACTGACAAAGTGTCGCACTACCGACACTTTTTTTGTCGCTTCCAAACAAGCGTCGCTCTTTTGACGTTTCCCAAACCATCGCGCTTCCGACGTTTGTAAACTGTCGCAATTCCGATGAAATGTGGTCCAACGTTTTGAATGTCGCTCGTCCGACGTTTGAACCGCTTAATTCGATTTAAATGTGGTTCACGTTTTGAACGCCGCTTCTTCCGACGCTTTGTAACTATCACAATTCGATTTAAATGTGGTCCTGACGCTTTTGGATTGCCGCTTCTTCGAGCATCTCTGTAGAACTCGCCGCAATTCGACTAAATGTGGTCCGACGTTTTGAACGCCGGCTTTTCCGACGTTTGTAAATCGCTTCTAATTCCGACAAAATGTGGTCCGGCTTTAACGCCACTGTCTCACATTTTTTATACTGCTATTCTTTCCAATGAAGTCGCTCTGATTTTGACGCTTGACAAAGCGCTTCGTATACCGACGACGGGTTCAATTTTAAAAAAAAAATGAAACTTTAAAACAGGACAGTAAATCTCCAATATTTGTTATGAATTGTGGGCATTCCAATGACCGTGAAATATTAATATAATAAACCACCCCGCAGTGCTTTGACTATAAACAATCATATAAACATGGCTCTGTATTTCAAAAAACAGGTTTAAAATAGAAATAGGGCAACATTTTTTTTCCAATTGTTATGAACATAATTCGACCGTGAAATATTAATATAATAAACCACCCTGCAGCGCTTCGTCTATAAACAATAATTTTTTTTTCACAAGAGAAAAAACGTTGTTTTGAATATATCATATGAAATAAAACAGTCCATGAAGTCATTACATTTTCACATCTGAAGATTGGAACCCAAATATCCATCCAGAAAAGTGGAAGTCCCACCCCAGACAATGATAGAAAAATACCCCATGCCACATACAGGGACATGATATAAAACCCAGTAACGGTCCACAAGGAGATTATCGACAATCTGAGAAAGCATCCAAATATGCCCGAGACATCTATAAGAAAGTGAAATAGCAGTATGTAGAATAATAAAGCAACGGATAGAGTACCGACATCCATTGTTCCAAATACAAATTAAAGTACCCAAAATACTTGAACAGAGAAAAATGCTAATCATGTGAGGAGTGTGATATGTCCAAAATATAAAAAGACCATAAGACCATATCAATAAACCAACAACATAGACCAGCATCGCTAGTTTTGAAGGCAGAGTGATAACCTGTCAACACATAAAATAGTATCTTAAAGTGGATACAGGAAATGTGCAGAGACATGTACTGTTGATTAACGCCTCACACAAAAAGAATCCATGATAGAGAAAAAATATGTATAAACCCAGGGTCGATTGTATGTTCTGGCTCGCTTGTTCCCGGAAATAAAAACCATCTGTAGAAACCCAGGCTTGCTTGTAAGATCAGGCTCGCTTGATTCCAAAATTGGTAACCATCTGTTGCATCCGAGATGTAAGGTTCAGGCTCACTTGTTTCCATTAGTAGCCCACTACAGCATCCACCCTGTTCATAGCAAAAAGGTTCATGTAGATATACAGAGAAAGAGTATAATACGTAGACCATATAAACATGGCTCTGTATTTCAAAAAACAGGTTTAAAATAGAAACAGGGCAACATTTTTTTTTTCCAATTGTTATGAACATAATTCGACCATGAAATATTAATATAATAAACCACCCCACAGCGCTTCGACTATAAACAATCATATAAACATGGCTCTGTATTTCAAAAAACAGGTTTAAAATAGAAACAGGGCAACATTTTTTTTTCCAATTGTTATGAACATAATTCGATCATAAAATATTAATATAATAAACCACCCCGCAGCGCTGCGACTATAAACAATCATATAAACATGGCTCTGTATTTCAAAAAACAGGTTTAAAATAGAAACAGGGCAACATTTTTTTTCTAAGTAAAGTTAATCTATTAACAGTGGGAATAAAATTACAGCATGACCGAAGTCAAAAACATTGCCCAGACTTATGGAAAATTTGTCATCAAAAAATCAAAAAAGAAGACTGCCCTCATACGGGGAAACTAGTCTTGAACGTTTACAGAATTCAAAAATATTACAGAGGTCCAGCACAGTAATATAATCTAAAACATGCCCAATTAAGTGGGCCGCGAAGCAAGAAAACCAAATTAACCAAACTACTCCTCTGGTGGTTCCTCGACGATTCGGCACCATCCTTCGGAAGGTCTAGGATCGCCAGGTGCTATCTCCACATTCGTGCCACCGCTCCCCTCCTAAAGGCCCGAATGCTGGCTGGATTTTTCTGAGCTCAGACCTGCCGGATGGGTGCATTGTTCCTCCATTTGGGCCTCCTCACGGAAAACCACGGTTATTGAAGCTGTGATTTGTGCTTGGTTCAGAGAGAAAATAAAGGAAAAAAGCGCAGTGTGCATTGTGGGAGAAGGTGAAGCGGTGGGGAAAGGAGGAGCAGGGGAGCCCATACGGTGGCCAGATCCTAGAACCCGACCCCGCCCACTCCTAGTGTTTTGATAGCGACCTGTGTAATAATCACTAGACTGGGAAGACGACTCGGTTGAGGGGTTGGTGGGAGCGCGCAAGAGTTGACCTCTAGTGATCCCCCTGCGGCAACACATCCTTTGACGTAGGCGAGGCATGGGTGCAGTCTCGGCGATGGAAGCAAGGCCGAGACGAAGAAGAAGGATTCCACGAAGCGGGGAGAGAACGGACACGAGACCGGACCAAAAGAAATGTAGATATGCACCAAGGTCTAGAAGCGAGTTCGATTTAGCCCACTTCTCCCCTTCTCGTCACGGTGAAGCGGCGTGTAATCCAACAACGGCTCGTACGAAAAACCATAGCAAAACGCCATTTTATCGACCCGACTGCAATGCAATCGAAGAATGCCCGTCATAATTAATCTCTCATTAATGAGAGCCGAAGGCCGGATCATATTGGAGCATGCAGAATCGCTAACAGGAGTGGAGGTCCGATCTTGAACAGTGTTAAAACTTAATGCAATTTGATGTGAAAACCTTGGAACTTAAATTTCGGCTAATTGAACAACGTTAAAACTTAATGCGATTGATATGAAATCGCCACATCCAGGTCCCATCGCCTTAAATTCCATCGAATGCACCCGCATCCGGGAACATGGAAACTTTTGATTGAGGACACGTGGCAGAAATTGATTGGAGCGGATCTTTGTTTGGGCCGCTTGCGCAGTGGAAATCCAGACTCGAAAAATATTAGGGCGAATTTGATAAGAAATTCGCGTCACAACTCTCCCTCCGTACACCAGCCCAAATTCGAACCCGAAAAAGATTAGGGTAGAATTCATTTTGTTTTCACGTCACAAAATTGGCCAACGTTAGTAGGCTATTTTGGAACGCGAATTTGGTTTGAATTATGGTTTATCGCCGTTTGAAGTCTGGCGGGCTCGACTTAAGAACAATTTTGTTTGTTCCCATCTTATAAAATTTGTGTTGGTTTTCTTTGATAATACACATATTTATAATAAATAATGGGAATACCACACTAAACATGTGGAAAAGTTATATAAATTATTGAGAACAATCATTTTTATGTAAAAATATCCAAACGTGCTTTTGGGAAATAAGAATTCGAGTATTTGGTTCATTTTGTTTTAAAGGAAGGAGTGAAGTTGGAGCCTCAAAAGATGCAAGCTATTACAAAATGACCTATTCCTAAAAAAATCAAGGTTCTTAGAATATTTTTTAGACTTACATGATATTATTGATAATTTGTTAAGAATTATGCATTCATTTCAAGTCCACTCACATATCTCTTGAAGAACATATCATTTATATGGAATGATGAGGCTACTTTGGAATTCTCTCTTTTAATGGATGCCATGTCTTCTACACCAACATCGGTTGCACCTACTTTTGGTAAAACATTCATAGTAGAGTGTGAGGCACTAGGACAAGGAATTTACATAACATTAACACAATAAGGGATATCATTGGCTTTTAAAAGGAAGGAATTCAAAGAAAATATTTGGTGAAATCTACGTATGAAAAATAAATGGAAGCAATATTACATGCAATAAAAAATGGGGATAGTATATCATTGGGAGGTACTTTAAAGGCAAGATATACGATGATAGCATAAAGTATTTTTTGAAGCTATGATTTTCATTAGAAGATTAACAAAAATGAGGAGAAAAAATGCAAAGTTTTAATTTTGAGATAATCTGCAAAAAGGGTAAGGAAAATTTAGTACATGATGCTCTTTCTAAAATAGAAGAGGCCTCAAATTTATATCCAATTACATTTCTATTCCTAGGTGGCTAGAAGAAGCTTGCCATAATGGAAAAATGACAATAGTACTAAACAAAAACTAAAATTTATAAAGGATGGGATGAACTCTATGAAGCATTGGGAGTGAAAGAGAGATATACTTTGGTGAAAATGTAGAATATTTTTATGCACACAAGCATATTTGAATAAACAAATATTAAGGGAGTCCCATGTCTCTCTGATGGTAGGACACAGGGTTCCTTAAAACATCTCAAAGGATCAAAAAATATATTTTGGAAGGAATGAAGAAAGATATTCAAAATTTTGTAAGAGAAGGTCAGGTTTGCATAATAAATAAAAGAGAGATAGTAAAATCTCTAGGGTTACTTCAACCATTCCACATACATATTCAAAGACTAGAATATATATCAATAGAATTTATTATAGGTTTACTGAAATATAAAGGTAGGTATTACATTTTTATGGTCATTTACATAGACAAATTTTGTAGATTTTTTTTGTAAATCTCAAAGTACATAAACAACAAGCAAGTGGTAGAAGTGTCTGTGAAAGAAATTCATAGTCTTCATGGTTTTCCTAAAGTAATAGTAACAAGAAACTTTTGGAAATAATTATTTAATATGAGTGGAGAAACACTAGCTGCCATGGGATCTACATATCAAACACAATCAAATGGTCAAACAAAAATAGTTAACAAATGTTTTTAAGGTTATCTACAATGTTACTCTTTAGAAAAGCAATATTAATGGATGAAGTGGGTTCGTCAAGGAAGAATGGTAATATGATACTACCTATCACACATCTACTAAAATTTCCCCATTTAAGGCCCTTTATGGATATCCAACTCCTAGTATCTCATACTTTTTGCAAGATAAGTCCAAAGTATAGGAAACAGAGTCACATATAGAAAATACTAAAGAAAATTTGAAAATTATTATGGAAAACCTTCAAATTGCATGAAACATGATAAAACAACAAGAGGAACAACATTGAAGTGAAAGATAATTTGAGGAGGGTAATTGGGTATTTTTTAGATTATAGCATTATAAGCAATCTTCATTCAAGAAAAAGAAGAATAAAGAATTAGCTCAAAAATGTTATGGCCCTAAATAATTATTCATAGGATTGCACAAGTGGTATAGAAGTTATATTTTCCTTCTTCTTGCATTCATAAGGTTTTTAATGTATCTTGCCTAAAAAAGGTTTTGGGAAAAAATATGCCAATGTAAATAGAACTTCCAAAATTAGATGAAGAATGAAAGTTGATTCTTGAACCACAAAAATTTATAGATAAACATTCTGTATCTCTTTGACATATAACCATTATGAAGTACCTAATCAAGTGGAAGAATATTCCTCTAGAAGAAGGTACATGGTAAAATGATCAATTTGTGATGAAATACCCACAACTAAAGGGTTCGTTTGAAGTTTTGACAAAGGTTTTGTTATATGTTTTATATAACGCGCGGCGGAATAGTTTTATTGTTTGTTAAGGTCCCACACAGTGATCAAATTTGAAGGGCAGGTCCGAATTTCAATTAGAAGGGCATATATCTATGTCGCCCTTCCATAATGAAAAGCTTTAAAAAAAAAAATTCAAGTGACCACAATAAATTATTTTTACATTTCATTTTCAGAAAGACAAAACCATCATTCTTTATATTAATAAAAGACTGTTACATATACAACAATGAAGAAGGCTCCATATTTCATTGCTTAAATATCTCATTGGCAATGTCAACATAAGTCTTGAAGACACTATTATAAGAATTTGGATACATACCACAGGGATATAGGAGATTCTTATGTGTCAGATTGTGTAATGCAATTTTGACTTTGTCTCACAAGGAGCAGCAGCATGGAGGTCTGGATTTTTCTTATAGAACTTTATTATTATTATTTGAAACGTTGTTTATAGATATGAATACAATAATGAAATTATGAGCATGGTGGACAATTAGTCAAGCTCATGATGCCAAACCATGATGATGTGAGTTTGGAATTTAACATTTTTACATGTTAAAGACAAATAGTCAAAATCACTGACAACTTAGTATGCCATAGTTAATAATCATTCCCTGTTCACTTTTGTTAATAGTTTTATGTCACACGATGATCTCTCTTCTCTGGCATTTACTTGTATTGAAGATCACTATTCTAGGAATAAGGAGTTATTTTCTCCAAAAATAACCATAGCCAAACATTGACAATGCATAAAGGATATATTTCTATGCTTCATAAGTACATATTTTCTACTTCTAAATCATGTCTTGGAAGTGGTTATTTTGCTAGAAATTATTCACCAGTTGGTTTCATACCAAAGTCTTTTTCTCATTTTCAGCATCCAATACATGAAAAAGATAATGGTTTAAAACAACATAAATATTTGAAATTTTGCAAGAATTGTCTGGCACACTTTGAATATGAATTTTGAAGTCAAGTGCATGATGCTGTATAGGATCAAATGTCATTTTCAATACCAAATGTTTCACAAGAAACTTCTCAACATGCTACCCTGCAGTAAGGATTAAATGACAATATTGCATCAACTATTTCCATAATAAAAGTGCACCTCAGCCATAAGACTAAACAACTACAAATTTTGTAGATCTAACAAGACCACACAATCAAATGTATTCCACAAGGCCAATACTGTATGAAAAATGAAAAGGAGTTTGCAACCAAAAATACCTTAGGCAACTAATTAAATTAGATACACCAAACCATCAGCAAAAAGGAAAACCAGCCTACTCAAAAGGCAAGCGTTTACCTCCTTTGACAAAATTTTGAGTTCCGAAACAAGGGCCTTTATTGTCTTGTCAATGCCCCTAGTAATTTGAATGGGGTTTGCACCTGCTACAACAACCTAAACAAAAGGTTTCATTTCAAATTATTTTCCACAAATTTAAGATACAACCATTGTCAGTTTTGTATTTCCTAACAAGCTCATAAATTTTGACAAAAGAACCAAAATTTTTTAATACCTGATAGCAATTTTTTCACTCAAAAACTATCTTAGACTCAATAAGCCCAACCAAAAACTAAAAAACCAAACACCATAAGACCCTACAAAAATGAATAGAGGATCTTAATCCAGTACTATCGACAAAAAGTTACCTTTACACCCTCACTTATTAAACCCTGTGCTGTTGAATTTTAACTTCAACTGCTGCAGCAGAAGGACGGATGCAGCAACAACATTTTTTTTTGGAGGTTGCTTGCATGCCATCCAGAAATTTAATTCAACATTTAAAATTTCTGCAAGTGTTTTTTTGTAGACGGCCACATCAATATTTCTGTATAGGATTGTATTTAAACACAACATCCAACATTAACGCAATTCACCAACCAAAAATTAAACAAACAGAAATTTACCCGCTAGTTTTGTAAATTCAAAAGGAGGACACGTGGAGCATTAATATTGGATCGCATGAAATTGAAGGGAATCTGAAAACCTGAAAACCGGACCCGAATTTTTTATAAGGCACATTGGATTGAGAATTCGCGTTACAAATTAGGCAGACGTCAACATCCCATTTTGGAATGCGAATTTGGTTTGAAATTCAATCTATTCAGACTTTTGAAGTCCGACGGAAAGGGTTCTTTAATGTTTTGATAGTTTAATTTTATATATGCTTTAATATATACATATGTTTTAAACATATGTTATATATATATCATATGCGAAATGAAAGGTGGGCCATAGAATTTAGTTTTAATTTTATTTTTTTTAAAAGAGGGTTTATTATAATATGTTTTGTATGTTACGGCATATAAAAATAAAAAGGACAAAAAATCTTGGTAGTTTTTTTTATAGACAGTACGTAAATTTTTTATTACACAACAGTGTGTAAAAAGTGAAAGACTGAGTGTAACTTTTTAAGTGTGTATGCACAGCATTGTGAAAGTGAAAAACACAGCAGAGTGTTTTAGAGATAGAGTATGTTTTTTTTGAACAGACAGTGAGTTGGTTTTATGCACTGCGTTTTGTAGCAGTCATAATTTTGTAATCCCTCTCAGTGAGGAAGAAGTGTAATAGTTTTTTTTTGAGTTATTGAAGGGAATAGAAGTTTGTTTTCAAAGTATTGAAACTATGTCTCCTGTCAAAGAAATTTTTATTTTCTCTGTGTTAAAAGAAGGGAGATTTATTCTCCATTCATTGTTCTGGAATTTTTCAATATTCCAACATGTGTAAGAACAACAGATGTTGTGGTTCCATCCCCAGCTAAATCATTTGTCTTTGCCGCAGCTTGCCTTACCAACTTGGCCCCAATATTTTCAACTGGGTCCTCTAATTCAACCAATAAAAAAGCCAAAACCATAGCATTGAGATACATTTCATTACACTATCAATAATAATAAAATTTGACTCAGCCATAACCCTTTCCTTTTATTGTTGTGAAAAGCTTTATTCATTACTCTAATGTGGCTAGTCCATAGGCCAAGTAGACCACTGGGTAACAAATATGTTTCCTTTCACCTTTCAGTTTTCAAATTATGCCTACCAAATCTAAGACATTTAAGAGGAGGAACTAATACAACGTTAAAAAGAAACCAGAGCACACATCTACAAATTACCTCCTTAGCTACTGTCACACCATCATTAACTATTTTCGGAGAACCATGCTTGCTCTCCAAGACAACATTTTTCCCTTCGCCCCAAGGGTGACTCCAACAAGATCAGCAAGTTTGTTCACACCGCCTGCAAGAAAAATTGACAATGCTTTCGGTAAGTGTGCAATTGAATGCCAGACCATATGCCAAAACAACCCTCCATGAAAAATTAAAATAACACATTAAAATCGAATATAAGTGGACAAGGAAAGATCCACCACAGTGAAGTTTCATGTGCAGGTGACCTTCCTTTAAACATAATTTTTTCTCTGACCTGCAATTTTTTTTCACTGAGCCATCCTTGTTGAAGTACAACTACTTTTCCATAGCTCTTTTATTAACTACCTTCTCTCTATCGCATAATCTCAGAATCCCTCTTCTGCTTGAGCGATTAAAGGAAATGGGTGAAAAAACTGAAAGAGAAGACAATTGTCTGCCATAATTATCAAACATTGCACCCAAATTCTTCCCCTTTCCATTGTTACCCAATGAGGTAGATGTGGCAATTGTTGTCATACCACCCAAAGTAGAGGCCATATTCTCCTATCCTGAATATAGAATTACAAGATCTTCATATGAGTATGAACCTTAAAAAACATGACTCCCATTGCTAAAAACCACTTTTAAGTTGTAACAGGCAAACTAAACAACTATCGCAACTTTTGGCAACTTCTGGAGCATTAAGAGAGAAAAAACCAAAGAGAAATACAACCACAATCCTCATTTTAATGAGACCGGACTATATATTTGCATTAATATAATAGAAAGAAATCACGACTATATTAAGGCCACCACAAAACAATCTTTAACCAGTGTCTCTCGCAGCCTTCAGGTTGCCATGCTAGAGGTTGCATATTTTTAATTTAAATTCTTGACCTTTCGTGCCCATCTATGAATGCATCCAATGTGATATATACATCAAATGCTCCTTTATATCCTCAAAAACAAATTCCCTACTACAAGAGCACCAGTATTGATGGATCACCCCACACCATCCCACCCACTAGAAATGGTGAAAAAGGAAACCCGAGAAAACTTATGAAATATCTCAAGATGACTATATGGGTGGTTCTTATGAATCAACCAACCATTTAGAGCATGCTCATCAATCCAAACAATGAGTATTATGTGACGAATTTCTAAAGCTATGTTAGAGAAACCCTAAACTCTCACTGAAAAAAATAAAAATATACTCAGCAACAAAGATGATCACACTCTGGGTAGCCCTGGAGGCTATTTGGGGGTGATGAGTCCAATAGGTCTCAATTAACTGTTGCCCTCGCCGGGGAATACTATTGCAGTGGAATTTGATACTATTTTGGATGTTGAATTCCACTATCCTAATCGAAACTAGTACCTTCAGCTCCAATACCTGTTCACAAAAGAGGCTGCCATAGTCATTCATGCATGCAGAGAGGGTGAATTGCAGGCATTGCAATAGGAGGTGTTGTTGTTGTTGCATTGGCCACTAGATTGTTCAATGTTTGTCTGGTTCTGTTACAAGTGCAGAGTATTGAAAAGGACAAACAAATTTAGTTCAAATATTGTGAAATTGCCTCGGAAATTCACCTACAAAGAGCTCAGCAATGCTACAAAAGAATTTTTTTGAATGTGATTGATAATCGATAATTGCAAGCAAGGGTAATCCCCTTGTGAAACCCAAATTTCTGAGCATTTTCTAAAACCTGATGACAGAGTCATTGTAATGAACAAGCGCCTAGGTCCATATTATGTCCAAATCTACCAAGCACCAAGATCTATAAAAAAAATCCACAGTATCTGCGAACTAAGAAGAAGAGGCAGAAAATGTATTATGCTTACCTGTTCGAATAATGGTTGGGGTTTACGTCACGACAAAAATTTGACAGAGCCCATGTAGCATTTCTTATCATTGAAATTCTGGCAGTATCATTCAACTGGGCAAGCACCTGCCTCAGAGCTCCATGACTGAGGGCAAGATCCCTAAATGTTGCAGAGTCTCCAACAATATTTCCCAAAGCCCAGACAACCTTACAGGAACACCAGTTGAACTCAATGTTGGGTACTAGTTTTTTAAATCAAATTCCAAAATTATAGACATATAAATATAGTTGGGAAGAATTGGCATGCTCAAACAACGAGGTGATGCAGGAATGACATGAGGGAGAAAATATCAGAAAAGCCCCAAATCTGGAGAACTAAAGCTCATCACCAACCTGAGATTGACAACTTTACATGATGTAACCTATGAAATCATAAATGGAGAAATAATAGTAACAATAAAGTAACCTATGTAACAATAAAGTCGGATTCATCCTGGGAGTGGTAATGGGAGAAATCATAGTGAACAACAGGAAACATGCAGAGTTGCTTACAATCAAATAGATGGAAAAACACATACAAAAAACCTAGATAATAATCATGAACAAGCTTAATATTGAATTATGAACTGTAAAGGAACTTACAAAATGTGACATTACGAACCTGGTCAAGCGCACAAGCAAAAATATCCTGGACATGACCCTGGTTGACAAGTTGTATTGTTCATGATGCAAGAGGATTTGTACCTGCACTGCCAAGTCAATCAAAATCCATCATTATCTATACAATAAATAAAAGTAATTGATGTAGTATTTTTTACTCTAAGATGCATTATTATGATAATGTTAGAACATATGTTGAAAATGTAAAAACATACCTGAATAAGCTCCTCTTCGTTTCAAGAACAATTTATTGGAGTCGCATGAACTTGGAACAAGCCTCCCACGATCTGAAAGAGTAGCAACTAAGTCAACAGTGACTTTTTTGTTGCTATGCTGGATCGAGGGAGGTTTGCTCCAAGATTAAATCGCTCCAATAAATTATTCTCTACTAAATTGATTGTCCATAGCTGAAGGCCAAAAATCTATTGTCAGGTTGATATGTGTCAATACACTTGGTGTATTAAGCCTGTGGAGTGTTGATAAGCAGTTGAATGTGGGCCCAAAGACGCCATACGGTTATCATTGAGTTTAAGCCTAGGCCGAGGCTTTGTTGTAATGTTCTTGACATTTTATGGAGGATGCAAATATATTAATATATCATAGTTAATATGAATTTTCACAAGGGTGTGCGTACAGGAACTGTATATGAGACTTAGATGGGGCCGAGCGATGTTTTATATGTGCGCTGGAATTTTAATGCTATTATAATAGAATTGTGATCGATATTTCATAGAGTATGATGTTTGATTAATATATACTATGGGTGGTCGAAATTCTGAGTTGCGATCGGATGATTATTAATCATTGTTGTATAGCCCGAAGATTGGATTTAAAATCAAGGTTTATAAAGCATGAATTGGTGTTGGTTTTTAAACCATTGGCAAACGCATATATTATATTCAATCGAAGTTTATATACCAAGACGTGGACTATTATAAAAAATAAAATGGACTGAAGAGTTTATTAATATTGTGGGACCCTCACGAATCACATCGGAGAAAATTATGGCAGTGGAACATGTTAATAAAAGTTCTGATTGCGATTGCGATGAAGATGCAGACCCGATGGGTTTATGAATTGTGATTCATACGTGTTTGAGTTCCGACATCAAAGTAGGTAGAACATCGGAGCATTCTATTGAAAGCTGTGATTGCGATTATCGCATCGGGTCTTTTGCAAATGCATCAATCACAATCGGAAGTATTTATTTATGATTAATCACATCGGCAAATAGAAAAGAAGGGTTTATAAAGATATGGGGATAGAACATTTCAAAGGTTAGCGTTGGGGTTAGAATATGAGAGCATATTATATGTGTGGTATTGTTTTAGGTTGAACCATATGATAACAATGAAACCTCCGTTTGAAAATTGTATGAAGACTTAGTTTTGGGGTTGATAAAAGGGTATATTATATGAAATGAGGGGTTTATGACCTTTGAGGAAATAGTGAGATATTAAATTTCCACACTCATTTAAATTGCCAGCTCAGACAATAATATGGAGGTGTACTCTGGTATGAATTGAGAGAGGTATATATACTATTGGAGTTAAAATCTGGGGATGCATTCTTCTATACATTGAATTGAAACAATAGATAGGGGACTGTGGGTTTTACCGGCCATCATATAGTTTTCATAAAGGAAATGCGTCTTATGAAGATTGAAAAGTTAAAAGTTTTGCAAGGGTCCAATTGTAATATTCAAATGATAATTCGATATATTATATGTAGTTGTGGGTTGTGCTTTAATTCCGGGAACATATATTTATTAATATGCCGAATACCATTGTGTAATGGAGAATTCCAATGACTTTCAAAGAGCGCAAAAGTGTGGGTCCCGACATATATGATTTCATAATCAAAATATAAAAGGTATAGAACGTTGGAGGCGCATTATGGATTTTATAACAAGGTTTAATCTCATTGAGGCAAAGAACAAAGTTCCCGCATATACAATTTGTTAGACATGGTTCACAACCATAAGATAACCTTGGGAAGAAAAGGCCTCTAGATATGTTTATCGAAATTGTCGGATTAGTAGTTGTATATATATTGTAATGCAGTTATATATGTATATACAACAGACACACAATTATTGTGAACAGGAATATGCACAGGAATGAATTTGACAGGTGTACGAGTGCAGAAAACTGGAGAATATGCAGAAGAGTGTGAACAGAGTATGCAGAACAGTTAACTGACAACAGTAGAAAAGACAATACCAGCAAGCCAAGTGCTAGAAATAGGACTAAGTGAAATTGATATATGTAGCTGAAAAATTGAATGTAAATGTTGTAATTGATTTTTTATTGTTTGTGTGCATTGGCAAGTCTCCGGAGGAAAAAAAAAATCCCACTGGAATATTGAAATTAGTACATATTGTTGTATTTTTTTTTAATGAGTTGGCAAAAGAAATGAGAAGGCAAAGAGGCATGGTTGTCCATTTCGAATTCCCTGAGGAATACAAACAGTCTTAAGGAAATCTCTATAAATGATATCACCTTGATATGCATAGAGAGGTTAGAGAGAGTGAGGTAAGAGAATGCAGAAATGAAGCAATAAGACAGAGGAGAAGGAGGAGCTGATAGAGAATTCGAGAAGATGCTGAGATGATGTAGGGAAGATATGAGGACTGATGGATAGCAGAAGAGAAGGTTTAGAACAGAGCTGATATCCAAGGTAAATCATCAAGTGTTTTTATTTTGAAAGAGTAAGGAAGTTGGAGCTTCCCTATCAAGTTATAGCTTGATAGATGTCAGTTGTAGCTGACTGAGGTAGGAGCCTCCTGTAGGTTGGTGCCTGCAGAAAATTGATGGGAGTTGGAGCTTCCTTGCAAGTTGTAGCTTGCAGAATTGAGGTAGGAGCCTCCTGTAGGTTGGTGCCTACAAAAAATCAGTGGTGAGAGGGATTTGTAGCTTGCCTTTGCATCACAACAATAATAAGATGTGGTTTTCTCCCTTTATGGGTTTCCACTTATATCTAGTGTCTCTGTGCATGATGTTTATGTGTTGATATGGTTTACATCATTTGCTTAATACTTGTTGTTCTCATATTAAGTCTGCTGTTACATTACATTAATGCTTGCTGCTCACATTATAATATTACTCACATATTAAGTTAAACATGAAATGAAGGTGTAAATAAGTTTTAATGAAAAAGTTTTAAAAGTCCATGAATGTGTTAAATTGATTCACCCCCCCCCCTCTCAGTTTAACTAAGGGTTCAACACGATATCATTTGCAAGAAGGATACAAGGAAAGACACTAGGAAGGATATAAGGAAGGACATGAGATAAGGATACAACAAGAGAAAAGGGCCAAGAAAGAAGGAAAATTTCTAACTAGACCCGTAAGGTAAATTACAACTTTAATTCAATAGCTTTAATTTTCTTTGTCTAAAATAAAAGTGTGCTACGTCATATCTGACTTCAAGATTTTTATGATAGGTTTCCTGACACCTCGAAGGCAACCAAAGATAGGATTGAAAAAAAAGGCCATCACAAGCTAGGCCAGGGTGGCTACTTGAAATTAGCCGCAAGAATTGTAAGTAGCTAAACATATTATAATTAATTGTATCGCCTTCCAACATTTTTGTAATCCCATCAAATAAAATTAAAAATACACAATCATATAATGTGTGGTGATGACTTCGAACAGAAGTACAGAGGAAGATAAAAATATCGCCTATCTCCGACTTATCAAGCCGTAGTTTAACGTCAGGGGCAGGAAGCTCGGGGCAGGTCCTAAGATCCCCAAGATCCAGAACGCCCGATAAGGTAAAACATTAACCTTTCAATATGTTTGTTTTCATCCATAAATTTAATGTCTAAAAACTTTGTTTAAATCAGGGGAGCAGCACTACCGACGAGGCAAATAACCCAGTTTTAGAGCTAGACGTAGATGTTCTTCTCGTTAAACTTGATCATTGTAGTGGGGACCAGGCCGACAATGCTACTATTGGTGAGGGTCATGACGGTAATTAATTTCCACTTATAATTTTTTCTAATTATACTTTGATGGTTGTCCTTATAACGTTTTTGTTTAAATGACAGAGAATGTTTCCCTTGAGGATCTTACTACTAGAGAGGAAGATAGGGAAACAGTCCCAATGGTGACAACTGGTGCACCAGGTAAATAATATCATTGCAATTTTTTTAATTAATATTACCGAACTAGTTCAATGATATTTAAAAAATGACAATTAAAATTTAATATTATATATTTTTGTAGGCGATGCCCCGTCACTAGATGAGACCGCATATCGGAAAAGGGTCGAAAGGCACGAAACAGAGCGTAGCATGATGATATTGATGATGTAATTAAGAGCTTTAGAAATAGGAAGAAGAAAAATAAAATTTGATAATGTAAAATATTGTATTATTATAAGACAAACGTTACCATACTTGGAACATTTTTTGTGTTATATAAAAAACTCATTTATCATACTATTTTTATTTCAAGCACTAATTTCAATGTTTCCTTGCGTACTTTTTGTTGCATTGTTTTTTTATTAGTTGTTAAATATATTTTTTTATGCTCATGAAAGTAAAAAATGAAATATAGATTGGGTATTGGGGAATTGAGAGTGATGTGAGGGGGGGGAGGGGCCATAAGAGCTTCCACATTCACGTGGTTGGCCCTGTTTAGTAGAGAATAATTTATTGGAGAGATTTAATCTTGGAGAAAACCTCCCTCGATCCAGTGTAGCAACAGAAAAGTCACTGTTGACTTAGTTGCTACTCTTTCAGATCGTGGGAGGCTTGTTCCAAGTTCATGCAACTCCAGTAAATTGTTCTTGAAACGAAGAGGAGCTTATACAAGTATGTTTTGACATTTTCAACATATGTTCTAACATTATCATAAGAATGCATCTTAGAGTAAAAAATACTACATCAATTACTTTTATTTATTGTATAGATAATGATGGATTTTGATTGACTTGGCAATGCAGGTACAAATCCTTTTGCATCATGAGCAATACAACTTGTCAACTAGGGTCATGTCTAGGATATTTTTTCTTGTGCGCTTGACCAGGTTCGTAATGTCACATTTTGTAAGCTCCTTTACAGTTCATAATTCAATATTAAGCTTGTTCATGATTATGCTTACAGACATAATGGAAATAAACTAGCTAGGGTGTTGGTAGCGTATCTCTGAGAAGAGATGTGGTGGCTACAGACCTCTGAACTATGTTACAATGAGGCTCGAGGGCCTATTTATTATTTAGAAGCAATGGAAATCCTGAAACATCCAAAAAAATAACCCTAGGAGATGAAGCTCCAAAACTGTGGGTCCTGTTTGGGTAAATTGGTGTTTCAACTTCCTTGGGACGTAACTTTGGCATCCGATCTCTGTTTGACGCGCTCAATAGCTTTTTAGAAATATCTTTCCAAGGAATACAACTTTTTATGTGAGAAACATTGGTCCATGGTCCCATGCTGCTCCCAGGTTTCCCAAAAAACATCATTTAGGGCCTCAAAACGGCTCCGAAAGTTCAAAACCCAAAAAACTGCTAAAAATAGTAAGTTGTGTTGCAACTTACACTAGTACATTTGGGGGAAATTCGATGCTTAGTTCAGTCTCTTTTGACCAAATGTGAGAAATTTCCCAAATGATTTTAATCCACTTTTGGCTTTGTCGCTATCTGAATGGTTTAGAGAAAAGTGTCGCAATACCGACACTTAGACACAGTGTCGCAATTGCGACATTTGCAGGAAGACGTCACAATTGTGACACTATGCCCCAAACCGTCGCTATTGTGACGGCTGCCTCCAAACGTCACAAGTGCGACACAATGTATAAGTGTCGCAATTGCGACATTTGGAGTCAGCTGTCGCAATAGCGATGCTTTTTCCGTCGTCGGTATAACAACACTTATATGTGCGCTACATAAAAATGATTTTATTAAAAAATACGACACTTATATGCGCGCTACATAAAAATGATTTTATTAAAAACTACATTAATATGGAAATATCTTGCGCATTAGCCCTCGACATTCGCCTAGAAGCTCTTGCATCGCGCGGCATTCGCCTCGGCATTCGCCCTCGTCTCTTTGCAAAGCATTAGCCTCACCTCTTATGAAACATTTCACCCCCTCGGCTCTTGCAGAACAACATTCGCCCTCAACATTCTTCTCAGCTCTTGCAGTGACATTACGCCCTTGACTCTTTTAAAGCAACATTCACCATAAGCTCTTGTGAGAACATCATTCGCCTGACTCTTGCAAATAGTGAGTTCTTCTTTTGTAGGCCCTTCCCTCCTATAGTGATTATTCTGTTTGGGTTTTTTGGTCAATTCCATTAGATTGTGTTAGGCTATAGGGTTCTCTCTAGATGTCTTCCAATGTTCTTTCGGATGAGTTTCAAAGAGGATTTGTAAGATGTGTTTGTGCTTGCATGAATTTTACTCCACCAGTTTCATGAAGTTTAAGATATGGATTTTAGTTCGACAAACTCATCCATCTCAACACCTAGTAATGAATTTCCCTTGGTATGATCTATGGCATTTGAAGAGGTGAAGTGTGAAAGTAGGGAAGAGAATGGGAGATCGAAAGTCATCAACTTTATCACAAGGGTGGTAGTACTCCGGATCGAAAGTGATGAGCTTTGGATTCTCAGTTTTGGGATTTTCGATATATGAGTTCGATGACTTATGCAAGGTCAAAATCCCATACGAGCCATATCCAAGGTCAATGTTGAGATCCATTCTCATATAGATATGAGTCCGCGTATATAGGGTTAATATCATCATCATGTGCATGGAAACCGAATGGTTACAAAATGTTTGTGATTGTGGTTGTATTAATTATTACCCATTTACGGTAGAGCAGAAACACTAATATGGCGTGAGAGCCTTTACAACAGGCAATGGAATTACAGCTGCTTCATCAATAACCAATAGCTCCACTTGAGAAAATATTTCATAGTCTTGGGGCTAGATATACTGCAGAGCAAAAAATTGTAGTTATCATTCGTGCTCCAATATATTAACATAATTTTTACATTGAACTGAAGAAAGGGAAACAAGCAAATGCTAGCCATCATACAATGCTTTGACATAAGAGTTTTGAGTGACATACTTGAAAAAAAGAACTCATCCACTGATATTTATAATCATTTGAGTTATTCAAGTTAAACACAATGTCCAGAATCAAGATTCAATACCCTCTATTATCTTCATCACCCAATACAAGATTTAAATTTTTCCCAAAGAAACGCTTATTAAATTGGCAGCCATTATTTCTCCCTGCTTTAAAAACCCTACATTTAAATGAAAACAAACATTGCATTTCAACTACAAAAATATATTAGTGTTCAAGTGTACATGTGTGCATCACTTGTGTAGGGTATTCCTTTTCCACTTTCACATTATCCAAGAATGTGTACAATATAGTTCATATTTTTTGTGATTTAGATTATCTTGAAAAAGGAAAGGTAAATTATTTCCCATGGAAAAAGAAGGTTTTCCCTTTTTACTACTGGAAATGGTACAACAAAGTTCCATTTCTACCTAAAACTCCTATGAAACAGGAACCAAATAAAGGCCATGTCCTCGATGGATATCATTTGGCTTTGAAAATGGCCATTGCACCGTGTTGTTTCTTATATTACATCACGATAGTTTCTTAGGTAATTTCTTGTTTCTTGAGATGAAAAACAACCAAATAAATTGTGAAGATCCTTTCAATAAATAAATGACCATTTCTCAATCATATCTCAACTATTTGTTATTTTATTCAGTGGTTGCTTAATTTGAGATAAATTTGACACTTTTATAAGGAATATAACATAAAAACACAAAATGGGAAGGAATTGATGAGGTAGATGACCTTTAGTTGTTGTCAATTAAGAATTGATAATACACGATGCATGTTTTGTACTACAAACTAGATTCCTTCCTGGAGTTAGGACACAGAGTATTGAATCAAAGTTGTAGTTTCTAACTTCTTGTATTGGTTCATCAATCTTGAAATTCAGACATTGCATGTCTTCATTTCTTCATGTTTGAATAATTTGCATTATATTGTACAATAGGAAATTAGGAATTATGATTATTATTACTTTATGGATCTGTTAAGTTACTTTTAAGTTTGCATGGTTTAGTGTGAAATTATTCTTGTGTGCCCCTAGGCCTAGGTGAAGGAATGCCAAGGACTGAGAACCATAGTTTTTAAATGGTATTGTTTCTTATACCCAAAAACCCCTCAACATAACTTCTTATTAGTTCTTAACAATAGTGTTGTAAACAATTTGAGAATTGATATAGAAAAATCTTGCACTTCTCAAGATAAAGTCCTAAAGCTAAAGTGTGATACCATGTGTAATTCAATAGCCCCATTGTCACCTCACCAACCTCTTTTCACTTCGGGCTAGCTCTCCTCCAACTCAAGGGGGGTTCTCCCTGGTAGATGTTAGGGATCTAATGGCCCAACCAAACCAAGTCAAGAGCCCCCTAACTCTCTATCTTTACTACTATCAATCAAAATATTGAACAATAGGGTCAGACATGCATCTTGAAGATAAAATTGCCAGGGTATTTTTGGGTAATTTCAAAGGGAAAGTCCCCAAACACATATAATCAAGGAATTATAATGTGATTTCAAACATTAAATATCAACAAAATCGTTTAAAGGATATTGAAATGAAAAAGGTGATGGAAGATAGAAAGTGCCTTACTTAAATGCTCTAAGGATTTTTCAATAGTTGCTCCAAAAGCTTCACTTCAAGGCCCTTCAAGATCGTCTCCAAAAATGCTATACCATCAACTTCAACAATGTTGCTCCAAAAATGTCCTCAAGGTCTTCACAACAAGTTTACTAGAAGTTGCTCCAACAATATATTCAATAGGTCTTCATTGTCAACTCGTCTCTTGTTTGGGTGCCTTAATGTGCAATGACATGTTTCCAGGACTGAATTCAATGCAAGGCATATTTGAAACTCTAACTCTGTCTTCCGGTGTCTTATTAGAAATTATTTCAGTTTTCATTTTGTGTTTTCAAGTTAGATATTCTTTTCAAGTTTTTACATTTATAATTTTATTGCAATGTGGCAGACTGATTAGGGCAGTACAGGAACAACCCCGAGACGGGATGATCGCGGAAAGAAGCTAGCGGAAGAACATGTAAAGTGCCAGCATTGCTCCATCTTCAGGTATTTTATTTATTTACATAATTGAAATAATATTAATTTTGTTCAAATATGCAGACACCTAGCCATGGTACGCCTGATGATTCCCTGTTTGAGGAAGAGCTTTCGTCATCCCTATCTCCAGCGCTCTTGTTGCGAAAAAAGGCATGAGATGCAAGGTCGGAATTTAATACTTTGATAGATGCGACTCAAACACCTGAAACAGAAGAGAGGATAAAACAACTTATGACCCAGCTAGAAACATATTAGGTAATAATAAAAAGTCAAAATGATATTTTTTTTGTTCTGCATGAGATGAATTGTGATAGTTTGATTTTTAATTTTTACATTGACTAAACTAACAAAAAGTTCTTTTGTATGTAGCGTTTTCTGGCACTTGCTGAACCCGGTTTTGGTGGTAGTGGGACACAAGGGCAAGAGATTTCCCAGCAACCCTCTCGTACAACTTCTACTCCTTTAGGTGCCAGCCAGGAAACACACCCTGCCCAAGCAGACACCCAGCCAACCGCTGAATGTGTTGGCAATGATGAGGCTGATATGGCCAACTACATTATTGCGTTTCCTGGAGCTACACGTGTCAGCTCCATAGGGACCATTAATGGCATGTTTTTGGTGAACGATGAAGGTGTCCCTATAAAGCACGTACAACTCCCAGGTAAATTTTAATATTTTAACTATTTCATGTACTCTATCTAAAACATATTTATCATGATTTTTATTTTTAAATTAATGATGATATCTTTTTGTTTTCTGTGTAAGAAACAATGAGTTCTACAGGTTTTTGGAGAGCCATGCGTTGGTAATTTTTGGCCCAACCATACGCACAAGGTGGAATTCCCAGAATTCCAACCTGAAAAAAGAACTTCTAGATTATCTAGAAGCCCTTTTTGGGGTCGACACATTTGACAAAACATAGATTTCTTGGGTAGCCGGAAAATATTTGAAATATACTAGAGACACCTATAGGACGCAATTGCAATTTAACCCTGATACGAGCGTCCTCTCATAGTTCCAGAGAGTGAGTGGACAGCACTCATCCATGATGGAAAAGAGAAAAGGGCAAAGAAAGAAGGAAAAATGCCAACTGGACCCGCAAGGTAAATTACAACTTTAATTCAATAGCTTTAATTTTCTCTATGTCTAAAATAAAAGTGTATAAATCATGTCGACTTCATCCTTTGATTCTGGGTTTCTTTGACATCTCGGGAAACTGACAAAGCTAGGATTTAAAAAAGGGCCATCACAAGCTAACGGTGACTACTTGAAGTGTACCAAGAATTGTCTGGTCGTGCTAAACATCTTATAATTAATTGTATAAGCAGCACAACGTTTTGTCGTCTGTCAATGTGATTAAATACACAATAATATGTAATGTGGGGTGATGACTTGAACATAAAGTACGGAGGAAGATAAAAATATCGCTTTCATTCCGACTATCAAGCAAGCCAGTTTAACTTTTCTAGAAGCTGAAATGAGGTCCAAGATCCGAATGCAGTAAGGTAAAACATTAACCTTTCAATATGTTTGTTTTCATCCATAAATTTAATGTCTAACAACTTTGTTTAAATCAGGGGAGCAACACTACCGACGACGCAAATAACCCAGTTTTAGAGCCAAATGTAGATGATCCTCATGTGCAACCTAATCATTGTAGTAGGGACCAGGCCGACAATGCTACTATCAGTGAGGGCCGTGACGGTAATTAATTTCCACTTATATTTTTTCTAATTATACCTTGATGGTTGTCCTTATAACGTTTTTTGTTTAAATGACAGAGAATGTTTCCCTTGAGGATCTTACCACCAGAGAGGAAGACAGGGAAACATTCCCAACGGCGACAACTGGTGCACCAGGTAAATAATCTCATTGCAATTTTTTTTATTAATATTACCGAATTATTTCAATGATATTTAAAAACTGACAATTAAAATTTAATATTATATTTTTTTGTAGGTGATACCCCATCACTGGATGAGACCAGACATCGTGACTACGCAACTAGGTTAGCAGTGCGGGTCGAAAGGCACGAAACAGGAGCAGAGCATGATGATATTGATGATGTAATTAGGAGCTTTAGAAATAGGAAGAAGAAAAAAAAAATTATAATGTAAAATATTTTATTATTATAATACAAACGTTACCATACTTGGAACGTTTTTTGTGTTATATAAAAAACTCATTTATCATACTATTTTTATGTCAAGCATTAATTTCAATGTTTCCTTGCGTACTTTTTGTTGAATTGTTTTTTATTAGTTATTGAATATTTTTTTTTATGCTCATGAAAGTAAAAAATGAAATATAGATTGGGTATTGGAGAATTGAGAGTTATGTGAGGAGGGGCCATAAGAGCTTCCACCTTCACGTGGTTAGCCCTGTTTAGTAGAGAATAATTTATTGGAGCGATTTAATCTTGGAGCAAACCTCCCTCGATCCAGCGTAGCAACAAAAAAGTCACTGTTGACTTAGTTGCTACTCTTTCAGATCGTGGGAGGCTTGTTCCAAGTTCATGCAACTCCAATAAATTGTTCTTGAAATGAAGAGGAGCTTATTCAGGTATGTTTTTACATTTTCAACATATGTTCTAACATTATCATAAGAATGCATCTTAGAGTAAAAAATACTACATCAATTACTTGTATTTATTGTATAGATAATGATGGATTTTGATTGACTTGGCAGTGCAGGTACAAATCCTCTTGCATCATGAGCAATACAACTTGTCAACCAGGGTCATGTCCAAGATATTTTTGCTTGTGCACTTGACCAAGTTCATAATGTCACATTTTGTAAGTTCCTTTACAGTTCATAATTCAATATTAAGCTTGTTCATGATTATTATTAGAGGGGGGGGGGGGGGGTGAATCAATTTAACACATTCATGGACTTTTAAAACTTTTTCATTAAAACTTATTTACACCTTCATTTCATGTTTAACTTAATATGTGAGTAATATTATAATGTGAGCAGCGAGCATTAATGTAATGTAACACAGATTTAATATGAAATAATAAGATGAAGCAGATGATGTAAACCATATCAACACTTTCACTCTATGGCCGTATAGAAATGGGAAGACCGTGGAACCATAAAAAGAGTAGAAAACCACTTCTTATTATTGTTGTGATGCAAAGGCAAGCCTACAAATCCCTCTCACCATCGTATTTTTGTAGGCACCAACCCACAGAGGCTACTACTAATTCTGTAGAAGATACAACTCAAAGGAAGCTCCAACTCCCATCAATTTTCTGCACCAACCTACAGGAGGCTCCTACCTTAGTTAGCTACAACTGACATCTATCAAGCTATAACTTGATAGGGAAGCTCCAACTTCCTTACTCTTTCAAAATAAAAACACTTGATGATTTACCTTGGATATCAGCTCTGTTCTAAACCTTCTCTTCTGCTATCCATCAGTCCTCATATCTTCCCTACATCATCTCTGCATCTTCTCGGATTCTCTATCAGCTCCTCCTTCTCCTCTGTCTTACTGCTTCATTTCTGCATTCTCTTACCTCACTCTCTCTAACCTCTCTATGCATATCAAGGTGATATCATTTATAGAGATTTCCTTAAGACTGTTTGTATTCCTCAAGGAATTCGAAATGGACAACCATGCCTCTTTGCCTTCTCATTTCTTTTTCCAACTCATTAAAAAAAAATACAACAATATGTACTAATTTCAATATTCCAGTGGGATTTTTGTTTTCCTCCGGAGACTTGCCAATGCACACAAACAATAAAAAATCAATTACAACATTTACATTCAATTTTTCAGCTACATATATCAATTTCACTTAGTCCTATTTCTAGCACTTGGCTTGCTGGTATTGTCTTTTCTGCTGCTGTCAGGTAACTGTTCTGCATACTCTGTTCACTGTCTTCTGCATATTCTCCAGTTTTCTGCACTCATACACCTGTCAAATTCATTCCTGTGCATATTCCTGTTCACAATAATTGTGTGTCTGTTGTATATACATATATAACTGCATTACAATATATATACAACTACTAATCCGACAATTTCGATAAACATATCTAGAGGCCTTTTCTTCCCAAGGTTATCTTATGGTTGTGAACCATGTCTAACAAATTGTATATGTGGGAACTTTGTTCTTTGCGTCAATGAGATTAAACCTTGTTATAAAATCCATAATGCGCCTCCAACGTTTTATACCTTTTATATTTTGATTATGAAATCATATATGTCAGGACCCACACTTTTGCGCTCTTTGAAAGTCATTGGAATTCTCCATTACACAATGGTATTCGGCATATTAATAAATATATGTTACCAGAATTAAAGCACAACCCACAACTACATATAATATATCGAATTATCATTTGAATATTACAATTGGACCCTTGCAAAACTTTTAACTTTTCAATCTTCATAAGCCGCATTTCCTTTATGAAAACTATATGATGGCCGGTAAAACCCGCAGTCCCCTATCTATTGTTTCAATTCAATGTATAGAAGAATGCATCCCCAGATTTTAACTCCAATAGTATATATACCTCTCTCAATTCATACGAGAGTACACCTCCATATTATTGTCTGAGCTGGAAATTTAAATGAGTGTTGAACTTTAATATCTCACTATTTCCTCAAAGGTCATAAACCCCTCATTTCATATAATATACCCTTTTATCAACCCCAAAACTAAGTCTTCATACAATTTTCAAACGGAGGTTTCATTGTTATCCTATGGTTCAACCTAAAACAATACCACACATATAATATGCTCTCATATTCGAACCCCAACGCTAACCTTTGAAAGGTTCTGGCCCCATAGCTTTATAAACCCTTCTTTTCTATTTTCCGATGTGATTAATCATAAATAAATACTTCCGATTGTGATTGATGCATTTGCAAAAGACCCGATGCGATAATCGCAATCACAACTTTCAATAGAATGCTCCGATGTTCTACCTACTTTGATGTCGGAACTCAAACACGTATGAATCACAATTCATAAACCCATCGGGTCTGCATCTTCATCGCAATCGCAATCAGAACTTTTATTAACATGTTCCACTTCCATAATTTTCTCCGATGTGATTCGTGAGGGTCCCACAATATTAATAAACTCTTCAGTCCATTTGTTTTTTTATAATAGTCCACGTCTTGGTATATAAACTTCGATTGATTATAATATATGCGTTTGCCAATGGTTTAAAAACCAACTCCAATTCATGCTTTATAAACCTTGATTTTAAATCCAATCTTCGGGCTATACAACAATGATTAATAATCATCCGATCGCAACTCGGAATTTTGACCACCCATAGTATATATTAATCAAACATCATACTCTATGAAATATCGATCACAATTCTATTATAATAGCATTAAAATGCCAGCGCCCATATAAAACATCGCTCGGCCCCATCTAAGTCTCATATACAGTTCCTGTACGCGCACCCTTGTGAAAATTCATATTAACTATGATATATTAATATATTTGCATCCTCCATAAAATGTCAAGAACATTACAACAAATCCTCGGCCTAGGCTTAAACTCAATGATAACCGTATGGCGTATTTGGGCCCACATTCAACTGCTTATCAACACTCCACAGGCTTAATACACCAAGTGTATTGACACATATCAACCCGACAATAGATTTTTGGTCTTCAGCTATGGACATACACACACACACATATATATATATTCCCTTGGATTAAAACCCAATTTATAACACTGCATACGTGAACTTAAACATTCGACCATTGGAATAACTCGACAATTGATTCAACGCATATTCAGGACCCACACGCATTTCTTGCATTAACTGTTGAACAGATCCAACGGTCCGCCATATGTAATTCTCCAACCCAAAATCCGACGGAATAAAATGAATATCGCGCAACCAAAGCACGCAGGTGTTAATATTCAACAATCGCGCGAATCAAGTGGTTTCACAATACCACCTTAGGCCACGTGTCGGCCCAAGACCCTGATCACATTTTTTTTGACAAAATTGATTACCACCTTTGCCCAGCGCGAGACCACTGGTTTCTCGAAGCCGGTTTTATTGTGCCTTTCACGATTCCATTCCTTATCTTTAGAGTTCCTCTCTCCGCGTTGTCTCAACGTATAATACTTCTTTGTTCTTTCTTAACATCCAATGAATTGAGCCTCCCGTTTTATACAAACTTTTCAACTACGCATTCAATAACTGGAATTCTAATCGACTTCCACCTGCAATGATATCCGACCCTTACTAATTCCTCCTTTCCATTCTACGGGGTTTCAATTTAAACCTCAACAGGACTGGTTCTCCACCGACCTCTAACTCCTCAATACATACGTTCTGCACAGGCAATTGTCACCAAAATGGGACTCAAGTGCTTGTTTGTTGTATGTGATCACTAAAGGATGAATTGGTTCTATTGACTTCACAAAGAACCAACTAGGTTCTTATAGACATGTAAACAGGGTTCAAATGTCCTAATTAAGCAGATACTATACTTCTGTAAGCAGAAGAAAGCTCTTCAAAAGCACTTTCCACCCGAACCCAAAAAATGTATCCCTAATCAATTTCAACAAATTCGATATATTCACGGGTTATACTCAATTCCACTTCCTTCAACGAGATCGACCATTTCAATGGTTGATTTTCTTCAAATGATATGAATGCAACTCATATTAATTACTCTAATTAAAACATAGTCACCCTTTCAACCAATAACATAGGGTTCACTTGTCACCGAACTCAATGTTCCTTCTCCAGTACTAGATCGAGAATGCATACATAATTCACACAGAAATTAAGTTGATCGATACAGGGTTTCATCTCAAAGCCTATTTTGGAGGTTACCATATATCTATTGAATTCAGGCATATTCATTACTCTGTCTCTCCAGATCTGCTATTAAATGGCCCTCTTCTACTGTCCTCACTACTTTGCAGCACCACCTCATCTGTCTCCTGCTGCCTTTGTTCCTTCTATGTTGCCTCTGCCTCCTCTCTGTTGCCTATGTTCTCTGCTACTTTGCTTCTCTCTTTGCCAAGTTACTGTTTCAGATGCTCCTCCTTTGCCATCAATGACAACATTTCCAATATATCGTTCAAGGTATCTTTGATGAAAGTCTTATCCTTGTGCCAACAATAGCTATCTTTAAGATTCCTTATCCCTCACCTTTGATCTAATACCATGTTGATAAATCAATAGGGGCAATAATTTGGATGATTTCTCTTTTATTGATAATTACTTGTGAATTTATGTTGGATTCTTTATTACTTTTATTATGTTTTTTTCATCAAATAATTACCAAAACCATAAATTATGAAGATCACGAATAAACAATGAGCACAAGATATAGGCTCCAAGCCAAGGAAAAACCCCTCTAAGGGGAAAACCCATAAAGTTTTTTCTCTTCATATAGAACAAGATAAAATGAGGAATCCAAGACCCAAACAACAAGACCAAGGCCTTCATCAAGACCCAAGTTAACCTCCTCCCAAGCTCTTCCAGCAAGACAAAGTCAACTCAAGTTAAAACCTTCCAAACTAGCTTTAGCTTTAGAATTTCAACTCCTAGCTTTAAAATTTTAGACCTATACTGAATTTACAACTTCGAACATGCAACAATTTCAGAACTTCGCACGTGTGAGAGAAATAGGGAATATTTAAGGAGATAAACTTCGAATTTCTTCTTCTTTCTCTGTCCTGCTTCCCAACTTCTTCTTCTCTTGTATTATCACACTTCTTTCTTTAGGGATCGAACTTACTTGAGTGGTGCTTCAAAAAATTTCGAGCTCTCTCTATTTATACACATACAAGAGGTCAAATTGCCCCTTTCTAGGCAGACTTAAAGAGGTAGGGCCGACTTGGTCTTGTAGAAACCAAAAATATATTTTTTACTCAAATAAATTTATTTTTCCATTTTATCTTCAAATTCCAAATGTGACTTGACTCTAAGACGATATTTTGAATTATGACAAATATTTTTTTGACTCAATAAACCCTAAAAGCATGAAGAACATGTCTGACCTAGATGACCAAATATTTTGAGCATGAAACCCATGCTTGAAAAATAATATTTCTTTTTCTTCTTTTGATATGTACATGAGATATGCAATAACATAAGTACAATAGAAATTATGAAGACTGAACCTAGTTACATTTTCTAACAATTACAACATATCTACTACACTAGGTTAGAGATCACCTCACAACCGAGAACAAAAAAAAAAAAAACAACTTCAAACTTTATTTAAAAAAAAAAAAAAAAAAAACCTTTAAAGTGAATTTGAATAAAACCAAATATACAAAAATTGAAAGGAAAAAAATGAATAAATTGAATAAATAAATAAAACAAAAACCAAGCAACTAAAGGGAAGAAAATTATTGAAATCACCCATCTTCCCTCCTATGCCCACAAACTCCACCATTTTCGCTCCCCTCGCTCTCTCATTCCCCCCCACCCCCCTCGCTTTCTCATCCCTTTCCTCCCCACTTTCCCTCTCCATTTCCTCACATCCTCCATAATAGGCCAACAAGTGATGGGTTTAGAGCCTACCACGTTTTTCTCACTTTGCAAGCTACAAGGGAGAGAGGAAGAGTGGGGATGATTTAAAAAATGGTACAAGGGAGAGAGGAAGAGTTGGGATGATTTAAAAAATGGTGTAGTCTAAGTTATAAATGAAAGTTTTTTTTCATTGAAATCTGATGATACAATTTCAAGAAGGATTGTGATTTTTGTTGTTTAAAATAATTTTTTGAATGTAAAAATGGATTTAACACCCTAAAAAACCCTTGAGACACTCAAATTCTAAAAATTAAACAAATTAAACTCAAGTTTTTAAAAATATATGTTGCATTTTGATTAAAATTAACCAGAAAAAAATACCCTAAAAAAAGTATTTTCGTCTATTAGTTAGACTACATGTTAAAAAACTACCATTAAACTATGTGTTCAAAAAGTACCCCTCAATTATTTGGATTTTGTTTTATTTTGTATTTTGTATTTTTTTAATAATAATTAATTGGAAGAGACTAAGAAGGGGGAATGGTAGGAGAGGAGGGAGCAAGGAGATAGGGGGTTGTAATTTCAAGAATTGTCCTTTAATTGATTCCTTGGATTTTGGGTTTTACTTTTATTTTTTAATTGGTATTTTGTTTTAGATTTTGTATTTTTTGTTTTTTTTTTCAATCTATATTTGGTCTCCTTAGGTTTCTAATTATATTTGAATTTTTATTAAAGAATATATTTATATTATTTTTCATTTCATTTTATTTTTTATTTTTATTATAATTGGAGTAATACAAGTATTTAAAGATTTTTTTATTTTTAAATTTGTTTATATCATTTTAAATATATTTTTATATGTTAATTAAAATAAATCAAGTAATATCATTTTTAGTTTAAGATTTGATTTACATTTTTAATTTGTGATGGTATTAGTGGTCAAGGCCATAACTTCAATTAAGTCATGATTTTAACTCTGCAAATAAAATTAAAGCTACTAGAGGGATCACTTTTGAAAGTAAGGTCAACTTTTTGTAATGGTATTAGTTGTCAAGGCTATGATTTCAAACATCTCACAATTTTAACCACCACCAAATAAAAGGTGCTACTAATATCACCACTTTGTAAAATGGGGATAAAAATAGACAAAAATGCAACCTTTAACAAACCAAAAAATCTAAAGAGTTAAGTTGGTAACTTTGTTACGCTTCACGCAACTTATACATGTTTTTTTAAGGATTTAAATTGATTTTGAAAAAATTAACATAGTTTTGAAGGATACAACTTGAATGGGTCTAATAATTAAGGCATGTGTTTCCTCTTAAGAGGTAACAGGTTCAAAACCAGAGGGGGGATAGAGTATGTATGCCTTTGTAGACTTAGAAGTTAAATCGTTCGCGGAGGTGGGTCACTTGTCCCACAAACAAGGGGGTCTCATACACCAATTTGGTGTTTGGATCGACCATGACTTTTAAAAATTAGAATTTATCACAAATTTTTCTAAGATCTCAAATATATTTTTGGGACTCATTGCATTTCTTTAATTCCAACCAACTTGTGTGTAATAACCAACTTGTATGTAATTTTTGTATAAATTGACCTCTCACACGATTGAACCTTATCCCATTAACTTCAAAATATCACCTATTAACTTATTAATCTCCTTATATGAGCTCCCATCCAAAATTTCAGAAATAATGTACCTTGAATTGATCTTTTTTTTTTGTCAGCAAATATAGGCCTCCTTCTATTAACTATTTAAATGTGTACATATAGTGATCTACCGACACACCGAAAACCAGACCGAGATTGTCCAAAATTACCAAAACATCTCCGCCCATATTGGGAAACCGGAGGAAAATCTAGCCTGATGGCCCCTAAAAAAGGTAGAAGAGCCACAACTCCAACTTGTACCCAACTAAACCTGCTAAGAATACGCACTATAAACATTACTGGGCTAAATTCACATAGATAGATTAACACAACAAAAAGGTCTGAGGCACCTGATCAGTCCCGATCCTGGTCCTCACCTCTCGGGCTTTCCAAATCATGCTTAGTCACGTTTTCCTCTTCTTCTCCATCCCCGACAGCTTCTAGCAGGAGCACACTGTTAGGCCGCAAAATGTCAAAATAACCAGCCATGTCCAAGGTGTCCTGCATTTTTCCGAGGTTTTTGTCCAACAGTTTCCTAATGCTGCTGATATTTTCCCTGATCGCCTTCCCAATTCTCCTCCTCTCGTGAATCAGATAGCTCAAGAGGATGCTCGACACCCAAACTGGGTGCATCTCGACCCCCCCCCGCCCGCATTCTTAAGAATAAGTGACTTAACCAACTCCGCCTCCAATTTTGAAATGACGTTGAGGTCCTCGTCTTCATTCTCTGCAAAGAATAGGACCTCCAAATTGAGTCTGCCACCCCAATTCTCCGACTGAGAAGAATGAGGGGTTTTTCCACCTTTGGACACCACTCCGCTGTCGCTACTTGTTCCACGACCACGCATCGACGACCCTGAAATGCGCGACCCGCCATCGCCTTTTCCAGAAGAGAATTCCAATGGACCCTAGCCACAACCGCTTGCTTAGCTCCAGAGACCCCTCCACCTCTCTGCTCAAACACACTGTTGCACCGGGATGAAACAATACCAACCCTGCCCCTCCATACACAGATATAAGCATCCCGGCCTCCACAACCTCCTGTACCTCCTTCCCTCCACCCTCTATTGATAATAACTACACACGCAAGTGAGCTAGGAAAGAGTTGGTACCTCCCTCCCTCGAGATCCTACACCCCCATCATGTCCACCTCCATTATGTTGTACTACCAGCTGCTAACCTCTACCACTGTCCTTCCCCCAATTAAACTGTCACCGCCACTCATGCCTACACCCATGTTGCAACTTGCATGTGGCATTCGCATTCTCACCTCCATGGTGGGCACGTGACACCCCTCCTGCCGCCCAGGGTCCCTAGTCACCTGCATCTGAGAAGTACCTTGAATTGATCCTAAACATATGCCCATAACAATATATGCAATAAATGCAATAATGTAACAATGAGACATAATCATGAGACTTTGACAACAAGCAACTAAACAACAAATAATGTTGATTAAGATCCCTTTAATACATAGAATCACCATAGAATATGATCACATTCATCACCATCATTAAAATTCCATTTATTTTGATGATATTGGTTCTACATCATTAATTGAAAAAAATTGATGTATAAATTATAATTTTAGTATTGTATATTCATGTTAGCATTATTTACAAGTTAAATCAAGTTAATTTTTAGCACAAATATAAAGACAATAGTATAAAATAAAATAGTCATTTCTTATATGATAACAAAGCATATGATAAGCCCTGAGGGTTAGCTAAATTGGTCAAGGTCTCGTTGCTAAAAGCACCTTGCCATTGGGAGGTCATGGGTTCAATTTTCCTCGACACCCATGGGGTTAGGCTCGGATTAGTTTGGTCGGGGAGTGTGGTGCCTTCACATGGACCTACCCAAACTCTTTCCTTAAAGAAGCACAAAGTATATGATATCTAATTCTCAATAGTTAGTAAATTTGGTGTTAAAATAAATGCACAATGTATCTTATATGGGATGATATAATAAGACAATTGCAACAAAAGAGGGCAGTGTTTTTGACTAAGCATGAAGAAATATGTGGAAAAATGCATAGCTACATGCATGGAATGTCAAATGTTAAATGTTGAGATATATATCCAGTTGGATTGCTATAGACACTTCCCATTCCTAAGTGGGAGTGGGAAGTTGTTTCAATAGATTTCTTTACCAAGCAGCCCAAAAATGTGAAGCAACATGGTTCCATCATGGCAGCGGTGGATAAGCTCACAAACACTTCCCATTTTATTTTAGTGAAGTTAAAAAATAAAGAAGAAAACATCGCAGAGATTCACAAGAAGGAAATTTCCAGCCTATATGGTGTACCTAAGTCAATAATATCATAGAGAGATCCTAAATTTAATTCAATTTTTGGAAAGGATTATTTAAAGAATTTGAGACAAATTTAAATTCTAGTACATCATATAACCTAGAGTTAGATGAGTAGACATAAAGGGTCAATAAGTAACTGAGGACATGATAAGAATGTACCTAATAGACAAGTCATTCAAATGAGAATAGCATATGCATTTACTTGATTTTGAATATAACCAACCTAGATCCATCTTAAATTCGTATCTACCAAATGACGAAAGGGATCAAATCTCTTTGCATGTTAAGACATTTTCATCTCAAGAGATTTGATCCTTCTCGTAGCTTGGTAGATCTATATTTAAGATGGATTTAATTCCCCCTTAAATTGGCTATATTCCATATGAATACCATGGGAAATACCACAGGTTCTCATAAACCTAGAGCTAAAAAACTATCGGTAACTTGACCAAGTCAAGTTTATCTTAACTACCCAACAAAAATTAATACAAAAATAATAATAACTTAGAATTTTTATTTTAACATAGGGTTATTTTTATTTTTATTTCAAGTTTACCTTAACTACCCAACAAAAATTGATTAAATAATATTAATAACTATAATTTTTGTTTTATTTTATTTTTATTGAGTCAAAATGTTTACAGGACAGGACATTACAACATCTCTTGCATATTGGAGAGTACCTCTCACAACAATTAATTTTTGTGAACATAAAGCGATAAGAATAGAAGTTTTATTTATTTATTTATAGAGTGAAGATCACATTTCAACACTACTCATTTGTTCCACGTTCATGGTTAAGGCACATACTTAACTAAGAATGAACACACACCTTGATGTGATAACCTCCAAGAAAATGTGTTTATAAATACCAATTAATTAGAGTTATATGTGTGTGTGTGTGTATGCAAATTTCCACGGGGCCTTGGATAGATGGTGTTTGGGTTATTTGTTAAGGCATTACTTAATGTGAAGTCATGGGTTCAGATCCTCACCCCAATTAGGGTGATATTGGACATGCAGTCCTACCAAACTTATATATATATATATATATATATATATATATATATATATATATATATATTGTTGAAAATGCAACAAGATGATGGAGCTTAGTGAAATGAAGTCGCCTTCACTAAGTGGGCCCGCAGGCTAATTTTGGCGCAAAGTCTATTTTTAGACTATGTCTATTTTTAGACATATGGATCATGGTCTATGAGTTGTAGGATGCTATTTATGGATGATTGGTCATGTTGGTAAAAATAGATGGACCTCTATTTTTAGACATTGGGCGGAATCTATTTTTAGACTGGCGGGCTAAAAATAGAACAGTCGAATATTATTAACCCTTAATAATATTTAGACTATAAACATTATCTTATCCCTTTGGAGCACTTCAGTTTGATGCTTGGATGTGGCACATGCAGCTGACAGAAGGAAATACGCTTTTCCTAAGGGTTAGTTGAGCTATTGCATGGTTGACTTCAATTAGAACTCATGTGGCAGAGTTTGGTGGAGTTGATGAGACAGTTGGTGGAGTTGTGTTCGGTTTAACTTAGTTGAACTAGTTGTATTTAGTCTAACTGAAAAATACACTAGTGATGAGTGGTATGAATTAATTATTAATTAATTCACTAATTATTAACTCATAAATCAACTAAAGAATACATCAGTTAACTGCAATGCATGGACAGTTCAGTGGAGACCAGTGTTAGAGGTGGGTGAAAGGGTGAGTCTACTATCAGTTGTGACTATAGCTGTGCATGAGATTTGCACACACATTGATTGAGATTGCCAATGAGGATTGCGGAGTACAAGCGAGTGGGATTCGAACTTGGATCTCATCATTATTCATCTTGGATTGCGCAGTAGAGGCAGGCAGACTTGTGGAGGAGATTTGAACTTATGACTTGTTCATCTCAGAGCTAGTTTTGTGTGTAGCATGTGAGATAGTGCTGAGAGCTGTGAGGAGCTTTGTGCTATGTATTGTTACATGTTCTCTATCATTATAATATACAGATAGTTGGGGGTTTTCAGCTGTATGCTTTCCCCATTACATACTGTGTTATATGTGTGCTTGATTATGGTTTTAATGTGCGCATGTGACTGCTTCTAATTCCGCAAATTGATGATCAATTGTAGAAGAGGTTATGTATTATGCATGAAGCTTAAATAGTGTGTAATCAAGATAATCTCGGTGAATAATTCAGCTATTATTCAAATTTCTACATGGTATCGGAGCGAAATTGATCATCGGATCTATTACATTGATTACAATTTATTTCGGTAGACAGAGTCTGTAAGCGAGCCAGGTAGCCTCTGGATCCATCCTTTCTTTGAAAGGTGATAAATCCAGTAAATGCCCCTACAGTCAATCTTTGTGCTAGAAATACTTTGTTCTCACAGATCAGAAGCGGTTGAGTTTTGAGCTGGTGGAATTCAAATTTGTAACAGTGTTTTCTTGGTGTCAAAGTCAAAATGTCTTTCAACGGATTGCGATTGGAGTATGCCCTTGAGGGCAGCTCGAATTATGTTGCATGGAAGAACAGGATGGAGGCGGTGTTAGAAGATAACGGGTTGAAGGAGTTCATAGATGTTGAAGTCCCAAAGCCTACTGATGCTGCTCAAGTTGAGGCTTGGCAAAAGAATACAACAAAATGTCGAAGGATTCTGTTGGAGGGCGTGAAGGATCACATTGTATCCAGCCTGCATGGAAAAGCTTCTCCATACTTGATGTGGAAAGCGTTGACAGATTTATTCCAAAGCAAGAGCGGCCAGAGGAAGTTGGCGCTCAAGGATAAACTCAGAAACATAAAGATGGAGAAAGGTGACAGTATACCCAAGTACCTCACGAAGTTCACCCAATGCAGGGATGAGCTGGGAAGTGTGGGGGTGACTGTAAATGAAGAAGACTTGGTGGACTTGGCTCTCCTTGGTCTTCCGAAGAGTTGGCATTCCTATCAGGACTCTGTCAATGGTCGGGAGAAATTGCCAGGATGGGAGCGACTTTGGTCGGATCTCATGCAAGAGGAGATAAGGCGGAGTACCAGGGATGGATCTTCATCAAAGGCATCTAATGAAGAAAATTGCGCTTTGGCTACCAAAGCAAAGAAGGGGAAGAGCAAGAAATCTTCTCATTCTGGTGCGAAAGGCAAGAAGTAGGACATGTCCAAGGTGAAGTTCTTTCACTATCACCAGCACAGACATTATCCCACAAATTGTCCGCAGAAGAAGAAAAATAAGCAGGCTGCTGGATCTGTAGCGGGAGAGGCCTTAGCCTCGTAGTTTGAGCTGGATTTTTCACTGATCGCATGCTTGGTCTCAAGTGTGATGGGATCAGTATGGTTCTTGGAAAGTGGTGCGTCTTTTCACATGACAGGAGATCGAGATTTGTTTTCAGATCTGGATGAGAAAGATCTTGGAGTGCACATCGAGATGGGCGATGATGGTAGATACAGTGCGACCGGTATTGGTACCATTTCCTTTGAGAGGGAGTCTGGTAAACCCCTCGTATTGAAGGAAGTGATGCATGTTCCAGGATTGAAGAAGAATCTGATCTCTGTGGCGATGTTAGAAGACAAGGGGTATGATGTTGTCTTCAGCGAGGGAAAAGCTTTCCTGCGCAGTAAGACAACTGGAGAGACCCGGAAGATAGGGGTTCGAGTCAAGAACCTTTATCAGTTGCAAGTAGATGGCTGCGCAGCAATGGCATGCAAGGCGGAAGGAGTGGTGAGTCGGGATGATGGCGAGCTGTGGCACCGGAGATTGGGCCACCTTCACCATGGAGCTTTGAAGATACTGCAGCAGATTTCTACTGGGCTTCCTAAGGGCACTCTTGCGCAGTCAGATCAGTGCAAGGGGTGTACCTTAGGAAAATTTGTGAAAGCCACCTTTCACGAGAAGGATAGTCGCGCCACAACGATCCTTGAGAGAATCCACACAGACGTGTGTGGACCTTTCTCAGTAGCTTCGACAGCAAAGCACAAGTACTATGTGATCTTTGTTGATGATTTTTCTCGGAAGTGCTGGATCTTCTTCATGCAGAAGAAGAGCGAGACATACTCAAAGTTCTGTGAGTTCAAGGCGCTGGTTGAGAAGGAATCGGGGAAGCAGGTGAAGGATCTTAGGAGCGACAATGGTGGTAAATTCATCTCTGGTGAATTCAAGGACTTTTGCAGCGCAAAAGGAATTCAGAGAGAGCTCATAGCACCCCATAACCCACAGTAGAACGGGGTTGCTGAGTGGAAGAACAGAACGATAATGGGTGTTGCACGGGCGATGTTGCATGATCAAGGCCTACCCATTCACTTGTGGGCGGAGGCATGCAATACTGCAGTATATGTGCAGAACCGTTGTCCTCACAAGATACTTACGAGCCTCGAGGAGGCGTTCGGTAAGAGGCCCGATATTTCATTTGGAGTATTTTCGGTTCACCCCACACATTCATGTACGAAGGGACGCGGTGAAGAAAGCCGGAGCCGACCGTAGGCTGATATTTGTGGGGTACACCGATACACCCCACAACTACGTGTGTATTTTCCCGTACGCTCTAAGACCGTCAGGCGACGGATACCAAATTTCCTCAGAGGGATAAGCCGTGAAGTGTTCGTCGAGAGGGAGCCACACACTTCCACGTGTATGAGGAGCTATTAGTTCCCAAGGATGAGCTTCGTACGGGATCAGCCACAAGAGGAGTTCATGGAGTGGGCAGTGGAGACCACCTGCGTGGCCAACTTTCTGTGGCGTTGTACACACTACGTGTCGAGCGATCGGTTCAAGGTGCAAGAGAAGGTTGTAGGACCACCACGCACGCGTGCGCGCAGACGTGACCGGATCGTTACACTGGATACATGGCTCTTGTGAGAAAATGTGTCATGACAAAGCCATCCTCTTTTGAGGAAGCTGTGGAGGACCCCGCATGGGTAGATGCCATGGTGGAAGAGTATGATTCGATTGTCAGAAATAGTGCATGGGAGATTGTCCCAAGACCGGAGGGGAAATCAGTGGTGGGTTCAAGATGGATCTACAAAGTGAAGCAGGCGCCTGACGGGAGTGTGGAGAAGTACAAGGCAAGATTTGTTGCCAGAGGCTTCTCACAGATAGAGGGTGTTACACAGTAATTTGTCACCGTCCCTACCATTCCCCGTCCCACATAATGGAGGACCCATTTTGTGACCTGTGAACATTGTCATGCCTTGAAATCATCATCAATGCATTCCTCTAAGCATGAGCTTCAATTTCCCTAAAGACATCTCCTTGCAAAAAATCATGAAAACATATCCTTTTGCATTGGCGCGGGCAGACAGTTCATCACTCGCGCCAATAGGGAAAATCCCACAAAGAGGCCGCGCCAACTGGCGCTCTGTCCCAGAGCAGTAGTCGCGCCAGCCAATTTAAGGAGTGTTTTTTAAATAAAGATGGCGGAAGTTGAGTTTCAACAAACTCAGAAACCATTGCCTATCTTGAGTTGGGAGGTTTGGTTGCGGGAGTTCTATGGAAGGGAAGTGGTTTTTCCACCTCCCATGGAACCTTCCTTGTTGATAGGGCCAATCCCACAATAATAGGGATCCCAACTCCCTCCTTCCCCATCTATAAAAGCCTGCTCAATTCCATGGCAAGCTAGTCTGGAAGTGCCTAAGCTTTGAATCTCCAAATTCCCAAGAGCCTTTGTGCTGTAAGAGCCCTCTTCCTTCCCTTAAGGCCGACTCAAGTAAGGAGACTATCATCGAGAGACTTTGGAGAGGTTTTCCCTTTCCCTGGCGAGCTTTGCGAGAGGTGAACGACTGGAGACCCATCCGAAGGAGACCACGACGTCAGAACATTGGTTGTAATATCTTTTGATTGTTATTTAATGAATGATTACGATTATGGTTCCACTCTGTTTTCGATTATGTTAATATGAGTAGTATCCTTTCTGACTGATATTTAGTTGCATATGCTGGATTTTATGCTTGTATCTGTTTGTTTCTTGCATGTGCAGGTGTCCATCCGCGGAGATCGTGGAGGATCGTGATCTGCCGAGGCTAAGGAACGGGAACACTCTCTTCTTCCAATCGTAGCATTGGATTCCAGGTAGGCCTCCATCTTTGGTCTTTTCATTCGTAACTAGGAACTTGCGTCGTAACATTTCGTGATTGTTGCTAGACCCCTGCTGGGCTAGTACGGATCACCTCTGTCCGCAGAGGGGATTTACCTCCTCAACAATTTGGCGACTCCACTGGGGATCGTCCAGATTTCACTGTCTTGTTTAGATTGTCTCGTTTTGATTGTTTTATGATTTTCCTTGCTTGGTTAGCCTTCTGGGTTGGGTTCTTTTGCTGTTTTTGCTTCTTGGTTTGCTTAGTGTACATTGATCTGCTTCTAGAGTAGTTCTTTCTTGTTTTTGGCTGAGAAACTCGACTGGCGTGCTTTTTAGCCCGACAGTCGCGCCAATTGGCGCATGTTGCTTTTGTATAGCCCGCGCCAATTGCTTTCTGGCGCCAATTGCAGCCTTACAGTCGTGCCACTCCTGTAGGGTTTTTGATTTTGCTCAGTTTTGAGCTCTCTGGGTCTGGTCAGTGCTTTTCTTCTTGATTTTTTGACTACCTGAGTGTGTTGGAGTCCTGTTTGACTGGGAATTTTCCTTTGTCCTTTGGTTGTTTGCTTTTATCTATCGATTTCATGTTTTAAGCCCTAGGGCATCTAGTGGCTTTGTGTATCGAGCCCTCCTTGGGAGTTTTGGTGTTTCGTTTGTCCAGTCGACTCTCTGATTGCTCCTCCGCATCCTCTTAGTAGTTGTTCACTTTTTTATTGCAATTTTTGGGTGATTTCTCATTCCTTAATTCAAATTTCATTTGGTCTTGCTTTGGGCCTAGATCACACGGTCCATTGGAGCCTTTGAGTCTTTTTCTTGGTTTTGAGAGACTTTGGTCGATTTGGGATCTGATTGCTTGTGTCATTGAGTGAAATTTGTTCGTTTTTCTCTCTCAATATCGTTTCTCAAGTTGTTCCGTTTGTTTTCAGTTTGTTTAGTGCATTTAGCTATCAAACGTTGAAAATTACAAAAAAAAATCTCTTGTGCTTTTGGTTGAATTAGTGCAAATTGAAATTTTTCGATTTTACTAGTGATTAGTGATTTGAATGAAAAGTTTTCAATTTCATCAGTTGCATTAGAGATCTCATTGTTTGTATTCCGATCATTTGGTTTGTGTAAATACTCTCAACTCTTCTGTAGCTAGTGTTCATCAAACGAAATGGTCTACTGTGGCATGTAGCTTTGCATTTAGGATTTTTTGAAATAATACATTCGTTAGTGCCTGAAAATTGAAACCTAATTGAAGATCAACTTTAAAATCTATTCAATTAACCTAAGGCAGTATTGAAATCTAACGAAACATATTTAGAGGTCTAGGCTAGAGACGTGTTCCGGAGTCTTTAAACCTAGCAGTTGTCGTTCGCCTTTTGGCTTTAGACAGCGCTAGTACGGACTTGTGCTCCCCGTACCGTCGCGTATATAAAGGGAGACCCCTCTAGGTTTTCAATCCTTTATCCACAGGAAATCGAGTCTGCCGCCCTATACCCGTGATACACCGAACACAGCATTCGGGGAGATTGCCTGCACGTACGGAAAGTCCTTGGTTGATTTCTTCTTCATTATTAAAACCAAGGTGTATATTGCAGTTCACGGTTATTTGGTACACCCTTTGTGCCTAGTTTTCCTGAGCAGTCATTTGGTCTTTTTTGACTCCCTAAATTTGAAAAGACCGTCAAGCGCTTGTCCTTTCACGCTTGTGTCAAATCTGAAAGAGATAGAGTCATCTTTTTATCGTTTCTCGACTCTTAAAACATGAAACGGTAAAGTTTCTTATTTTTCAATGTGGTAAAATTAATCACCCATGATTATACGCCCTGTTAGATATTGCTTGTTGACCGTTTGATCGTGTGTCTTGCCTCTTTTTCAGCCCGTGTGTGTGCTTGCTTCTTTTTCTCTGGTCTTTTTCCACAGTGGCGGAACCTTCGGTTTCGTCTACTGGTAGTCCTTACACGGACGATTCTTCAGAGGCTTCCCAATCCTCTGCTGAACCACAGTAGCCTATTGTTTCCGAGTTTCTTGACGGGGGACTGGTTCTCGCTGAGCAACCCTTTGGAGGACCAGTTGAGTTCAATTGGCCCTTTTCGGACCCTGTGTCTGAATTGAGATTAGGAGCTGATTTCCTTTCTCTTACATGGGGTTCGCCCTTTGTCGCTGCTGTTTTTCCTCCTAGTCCTCGCCGTCTTTTACGTGATTTAACAGCAGGATCAACCATGAGTGATTCTGGTGAGGAAATCCCAACGTCTGGTGAAGACTATCAGATCTTCCCACGAAGATTGTTTCAGGGAGACAACTCTGAGCTGGCTGACATGTCAACAGCCAGTCCTTCTTTACCACAGGGATACAGATCTCTGGGTCAAATCATTTCCGCTGCAGCCTCTATGGGAGTGTCATCTCCTGCTTCGAGGCCAGCTGCTACTACACCCGGGGTGTCTCCTCAGACGCCCGTTACTTCTATTCCCGTCCGGCCCACTGTCTGTGTGGCCGCCTCTTCTCCTGTTGTCACGGCATCCGCTGCGAGGGCTGTGCCAACTCCTGAAGATGTTTATCTAGCGACTGCTATACCGGAGAATATTTCTCCGGAGGAGTATCGGTTGTCTTTGCAACAGCCGAACGCTGAGGTTGGACCGTCCTCCCAAGATCCTAACCGTTCTTACTTTTCGCACTATGCACAGGACGGTACTCCCGTGTACGCTTTCCCAGGTCAGTATGATGAGCACGGGGAGATTTTACGTCTACCCGCTCCTGAGGCTTATCTCTATGCTCAAGGTTTACCTTATAACCAGGCTTATAACCCGCAAGGACAGCGTTTCCAAGGCCAACTTGCGGGCCAACCTGGCTATCTTTATGATCCACAGGAGCAGCCCATTCAAGGCTATCCTGTCGGCCAACAAGGGCCATCGTACGGTCCGCAAGGACAGTATTATAGCCCTTCTGGTCAACCTGTTCAGCCTCAGCCGGGGTATCAACCGGGACCGGTCTATGGTCCTGGGGGGCAAATCCAGCCTTCTTTACCGATGCAACCGTAGTATCCTGTTGTTTCTAACGTTGCATATCAGCCGGGACCATCCTATGGTTCTGCTTCAGGTCAAACCGGTTTCCAGCAAGCACCTGGTCCTGTTCCACCACCAGGCCAACCGGTTCATCCGGTACAACCCGGTGTCCCGCCTCCAGGCCAACTGGCCCATCCGGTACAACCTGGGGCTCACTTACAGCCAGGTCAACCTGCGCAACCGGCGCCGCCTGTCTATCCGGGTCAACCTGGTCATTCAGGTCAGCCCTCTCATCCTGGTCAACCTATTCACTCAGGTCAGCCCTCTCAGTCGGGTCAACCTGTTCATTCAGGGCAGCCCGCTCATTCCATTAACCCTGCTCAGCAGCCGACTCATTCAATGCCGCAGCCAAATCAACAGCTGCGCCCTACGTATCAGGCTCCACAGGGTTCCACTTTTCAGCAGCCTACTCATCCTCAGAGTGGTTATTATCCTCATGGTCAATCTCAACCGAATTATAACCACCCCAGAGGCTCTCAGTATTATCCTCCTCCACCCGGTTTTACCTATACTCAGCAGCCAAATCCAAACGCTGCTTACACCAGGCCAACATATAATCAGGGCCCATACCCTGGTTATCAGGCCCCACACTCTGGTTACCATCATCAAAATCAGTCTGGTTACATGACCTACACACCCTACGGTCAGAATCCTGCGGGACAGAACCCATGGGGGCAAGGATATTCACAACCATTGTGGAGTACAGGTAACGGTCCTCATCCTGGGTCTAGCATGCCGGTCAATCCGCCATTGCCGTTCCTGGCCACCTTGGAGTTGCCGGATGTTTCAAAGTTGACCAATGATCCGATTTTACATAATCCATATTGGCCGCCGATTCCCACCAAGATACCAGGTGATTGCCCCAAGTTTGAGGGAAAAGCTGGAGAGGACCCCCAGGCGCATGTGATGACGTATCATCTTTGGTGTTCGTCTAACTCTTGGGTCGACGATTCGATTTGCCTGCGCCTCTTCTAGCGTACTTTAACTAGAGCTGCTGCTAAGTGGTACATAGAGTTATCCCACGGCATTTTCCAAGATTTCAATTCTTTAGCCATGGCTTTCCTCACGCACTTCCAGTTACCGGTTCATTATGAAGCCGGGATGCACCTCCTGACTTCTCTGAAGTAGGACAAAGCCACTCACATCTCTGGTCACATTCATGAGTGGCGGCGCCATCGTAGACTGATCAAGTTTCACATACCTGATCAGATACTGACTCACTGGTTCACCACCTCCTTTGTGAATAAAATCACTCAGGATATTGCGATGGGAGCGTGTGTGATGGAGGAACAGGCCATTGCGCGTGCCCAATATCTGGATCTTGTATATTCTCAGTCCGGCACGCTTTATGATATCTTGCCTGATGCCCCGCAGTCCGGAACCTCTAAGGCTCCGCCTACCCCTGCGGTGGATGGTGCCATTGGTTCTGTCTCTCTGAATTCAAAGAAATATTCGAATGGGAAGCAAAAGTCTAATTCTTCCAACAATTCTCCTACTAATCCCGCCCCGTCCGATTCTAGTAAAACTGCGGAAGTGAATGCCGTTCAGGCCAATCCTATGGAGAAAACTTCCAAAGGGAAAAAGAAGGGCAAAGGCAAATCTAAATCTGATGCCCCGAAACCAGAATCTAAATCTCGTACTGAGGATGGCTCTCAGCGTAAACTGAAGTACCCTTGCCTCATCTGTGAAGGGGACCATTATACTAAGGATTGTCCACGACGATCCGAGGTTAGTCAACTTCTTAAGGGCCCTAAAGGGACTCTGGCTATTTTAAAAGAGCCATTTCCATCTCAGCAGACCCAGATGGTCGAACAGCCGTCACCATTTGCACCGTTTGGGTCTCAGGTTTTCATGGTGAAGAGTGTTGCACCTATCTCTGTCGCTACGCGGTCGAAGGATTACAATGAATTGCGGCAGGCACCCAGGAAGGCAGTTGCGGATGGGCCACCTCCCCCACCTGTCTGCAGTCCGTTGGAAATCGAGAATCCTACTCCTGAACCCGTTGTGAAGCCACCTCCTAAAGGTGTCCTTCGAAGATCTTCTTATAATCCAAATGCTCGTGCCGCTCAACATTACAGCATTGTTGAGGATTTGGCACAGGCGCCGTCTGCCATGTCTGCGCTAGAAGTTCTTCAAAGTTGTCCTTCGCAACGGAAGGCTTTATTGTCTGCGATTGGGGGCATTGATCCCGCCGACTCGAGTCTTCTCACCTTCGATTTGGAGAATTTCACTCCCCGGCTTCCACATCAAATCGCTCTGATTATTCAAGTCGGGATTAACGGTCTGAACATTCATAGGGCCGTTGTGGATGAAGGTGCATCTACTTGCGTTATGTCCTCCGCTTGCTGGAAGGCCATCAACTCTCCAGCCCTTTCGTCATCCCCTAATGCCCTTGAGGCATTTGATGGTCGGGAATCTAAACCCCTGGGCGTTCTCGAGAGTCTAGCGATCACATTACAGGGAAAAACTGTCAACGTAGAAGTGGAAGTGGTTGACGCTAAACTCAACTACAATATACTTCTTGGCCACAGCTGGACCCATGCCATGCTTTGCGTGCCGTCCACCGTCTTTTGATTCATTAAGTTCCCTCATGAGGGCAAGATTGTCACAGTGGATCAGTTGTCATTTTTCACCTCTACCTCTGAGAACAACGTGCCATACGTGGATCAAATTCCGAATCCCCAGACAGTGTAGGACCTGGTCTCTTCAAAGACCCAGTCCTCATGGGTATCTTTCTCGCACCACCACCGCACACTGCTCAAGTCAACATGATGTTCAGGTCTGATGACCCCTGGCTTATTCCTACGCCTGAGCAGGTGTTTGAGTTTGGAGAATCAATGCCCTTAACGCCAGTAGATATCAAATACTGTGAAATTGTTGTTGCATCTAATCCTCCACCTCCTCAGCATGCTCCTTTGAGCATGGCTCTTGACGTCTACTCTCAATCCCCCTGGCTTGGTCAGGCTGATTCACCTGATCCTCTCAAAGAGACTTTTCCTTCCGATGAGGCTATCATTGAAACTATGTCTCTTGAGGAGCTGCCTTGGGGTGATGGACATCATCGCTCCTCTTTTATGCCTAGGTTGGGGGCAATAACTGACTGTCTGGAGCGTTATGCTACTTAGGTTCCTACCCCTCCTCTTCAAACGCCCATTTTGACGCACGAGGTTTTTTCGGAGGGTAACCTGAGTAACATTACTCAAACTATCCCAATCAACATCTCCGTTAAACCGGGGATCGTTGAGAATATTCACGTGGGTGTGACTTGTTCTCCCGATGAGATTCAAGTCTATACTGAGCTTTTCAAAGAATTCAGAGATGTTTTCGCATGGTCTTACGAGGAAATGTCGGGGATTGATCCCAGTATCGTAGTGCATGAGATTCCAACCTATCCAGGTGCGAAACCTGTGCACCAACGCTTACGCCCCATGCATCCTCGGAAAGCCGCCGCCATCAAGGCAGAAGTTGAAAAACTTCTGAACGCAGGTTTTATTTATCCCATCCCCCTCACAGAATGGGTGTCTAACATTGTCCCTGTCGATAAAAAGCAGGGTACGATTAGAGTCTGTGTGGATTATCGTGACATCAATCGCGCCTGTCCAAAGGATAATTATCCCACTCTGTTTATAGACCAGATCATCGATGAATGTGCCGAGAGTGAGATCTATTCCTTAATGGACGGTTTCTCAGGATATAACCAAATCAATATTGCACCTGAGGATCAACACAAGACCACATTCATCTATCCGTGGGGTACTTTCGCGTATAAAAAACTCCCGTTCGGCTTGAAGAACGCTGGAGCCACTTTTCAGCGTGCGATGTCCTATGCTTTTCATGACATTCGCCATATCGTTCAGCCTTATCTGGACAACTTGCCAGCCCATTCGGGTAAGCGAGAGGACCATCCTGAGCATCTCCGCCAGATCTTTCTTCGTTGCAGACGCTACAATATCAGGCTCAATCCTCATAAATGCGTCTTCTGCGTTGATTCTGGTCGTCTTTTAGGATTCATAGTCTCGAAAGACGGAATTCGCCTTGACCCCCTAAGGATCGAGGCCATCGTAAATCTCCCATCACCCTCCTCCCTGTATCAGTTACAGAGTCTACAAGGGAAAACGAACTTTCTTCGACGCTTTATCCCGAATTATGCCGAGGTCGCCAAAGGATTCACTCGTTTGTTAAAGCAGAATGTTCCCTTTCATTGGGACGAAATTGCTCAGGAATCCTTTGAGAAGCTGAAGACGTTGCTTGTCAATGCTCCGTTTCTTCGTCCTCCGGACTACCACCGCGACTTCACTTTATATCTAGCCGCCGCATTTAGCACCATAGCCATGGTCTTGGTGCAGGATGACGATGACGGTGATGAACATGTTGTTTATTACCTGTCACGGAACATTCTCGATCTGGAAATGTGTTATGCTCATGTCGAGAAGTTGGCATTAGCAGCAGTACACGCTGTACAACGCTTTCGCCATTACATCCTTTTGCGTACGATAACAGTGGTTTCAAACTGCAACCCTATGACGTATATTCTTTCTAGACAATTACTGGGGGGCAAGTACTCCAAATGGATTGTGATCCTACAATAGTTTGACTTAAAGTTCACTACTGCTAAGTCAACTAAATCACTGGTCTTCGCAGATTTGATATGTTCTCTCCCTACGGATTCTGCTCCCTCACACTCTGAAGACCATATACCGGACGAAACGCTTTTCCTCATCAGTACTCGTGACCCTTGGTACGGTGACATAATAGTGTATCTTCAGACCTCGACGTTTCGGTCTGAGTTGGATAAAGCTTCCCGCCGTCGGATTCGGCACTAGTCCCAGCCCTACCGTATAGTAGGAGATACCTTATACCGCATTGGAGTAGATTCGGTGCTCCGGCGATGCCTAACCTTGGAAGAGGCTGAGAAGGTCCTAAATAACTGCCACAGTGGCGCCTGTGGTGGACATATGTCCGGGTATGCTACTGCCCAGAAGATTCTGCGTGCAGGTTATTTCTGGCCTTCCATATTCAAAGACTGTATCACTGCAGTCCGTAAATGTCATGCATGCCAGATATTTCAGCGCAAGATGCGCGCGCCGCCTTTACCATTGCATCCTGTTATTACCGTCGTCCCTTTTGCGAAATGGGGCGTGGATTTTATGACGTGTAACCCTCACTTGGCCGGGGGGCATGCGTATATTATTGTCGCCGTCGACTACTTCACCAAGTGGGCCGAGGCGATGCCTACACTAGCGGCTGACGGGAAAACGGCTGCTCAATTTATATTCAACCACGTTATTGCACGATTTGGGGTTCCTCAAGCCATCGTCACTGATCATTTTCTGAGATTATATGATGGCGGAGATGACTTCAAAGTTGGGCTTGCGTCACGACAGCTCAACACCATATTACCCTCAAGCGAATGGTCAGGTTGAAGCAGTGAACAAGGTTTTGGTCACTATGCTTCAGCGAACAGTTGGTATTCACAAATCCAATTGGCATCTCCAACTGTTCTTAGCTCTCTGGGCATACCGAACATCTGTAAAGAGTGCAACTGGGTTCACACCATTTCAATTGGTGTACGGTATGGAAGCAACTCTTCCGGTTGAATGCGAGATTCCTTCGTTGAAATTAGCTGTGGAGCTTCTACCTAATACTTCTGCTGAAGAAGAACGTCTTCTGTATCTGGAACAATTAGATGAAACCCATCGTCTGGCTGCTTTGGTTATCGAAGCATAAAAGAAGAGGGTCAAAACTCATTTTGATCAATTTGTTTCTCCTCGTTCCTTTATCGAAGGAGACCTCGTCCTCCTGTACGATCAAGCACATGACAAGCTTCGAGCCGGTAAGTTCCAGCCTATGTGGCATGGGCCCTATATAGTAAAACGTTTTTTGAAAAACGGGGCCTACGAGCTTATAGATTATGAAGGAGTTCCGCTGGCACAGCCCAGAAATGGGTTGTACCTCAAAAAGTACTATTCCTGAAGTGATTTCTTGGTGTGGTGTGTGTACATAGGTGTGTGATTTTCATTTGTGTGCATGTATAGTGTGGTGTGCTTTGTAAACATATTTCTGCTGATTGGGTCTTCCTGGTTGTGCAGATGTCTATTCATCCATTTGTTGGTTTCGGGGATGGTGCCTCCCGCAGTACCAAGAATCTGTCTTCAGCAGCCTGGGTAATCTATGATCCTGCTGGTGAGTTGGTCAACCTGCAAGGAGTGTGTCTAGGACGTACCACGAACAACACCGTGGAATATAGTGCTGTGTTAGAATTATTAACCGAGGCAGTAAACCTTGGTATCCGTGAATTGCTCGTGTATCTAGATTCGCAACTTGTAGTGTTACAACTGAACGGACACTATTCGGTAAGGAACCCGTCCATCTTACGTCTGTATCTGCGTATTCGATTACTGGAAAGAAATTTTGACTACATTACATATCATCATATACCTAGGCATTTGAATACATTAACAGATGCAGTAGCAAATTTGGTATTAGACAGACATTTGCGCAATTTGTAAATCATCATCACATGTAAAGAAAGATCCATCCAGAAATAGATATGTATGTATATATAGATATCGAAATGTTTACATAGAGTGTGTCACATAAAGTCAAAATATACATAATCGTCTTAAGTACATCCGGAGACGATACGTCTCTCAAAAAATAGGTGTGGTATAAATCCTAAGAGCTAATCTGCATGGTGCTCATGATAGCATGTGACTGCACGCACTAAGCGTCTTAGGATTCGGTGGATCCGACTTGGAACTCCCACCGTGTGACGCTGGTATGCCATCGGTACGTCCGCCAGCCGAGCATAGTCCGGGATCCCTCGGGCAATGCCCTCGAGATTCTGGATCAACTCCTCTCCTCCGGTGCCCTCTCCCTGAGGATCAGGGGCGAGCTGAGTCCGCCGTGAGATTGGAGACATCCCTGCTAGTCTCTCAGGTCCCACATCTTCATACATATATAAAATGTGTTAGGATGAATGTGTATTAACAAAAAAACATAAAACATAAAAAATTAAAAAACATGAGGTCTTACCCAACTCCTCGTCCCAGTCATCTCCTTCTGGCAGTGGGAGATCTGGGTCTCTGATGAAGTCAGTTCCTGCATATGGCCAGTCCTCCACTACAATCAACTGGCACCGTAACCACCTAAAGAACTCCGGCCTCCAGGACATCTGTTGGCCGCCTCCAGCTCTGGGCATTAGTGCTGCCCAGCGAGCCATTCTTGGCTGTCGTGGTATCGGATCTGCTACTGAGGCCCCTTGGCCCTGGAAGATTGGTAAGCGTTCCAGAATGAACGATACCAGGATGGAACCATAGCCAAACTGTTTCAGTTTAGCTTTTTTGCATTTTGTGAGCTGCCTTTTCATATTTATTGTTACTGCTGTTGCCTATTCAAACAGTAAGGGACTCATGCATTCTGAGGCCAGCAGGAGTTGGGCCTTTGTGGCCTCGTGCGGTGCCTGCGACCCTGCAGCCCGCGTGATGGTATGTAGGACAACTCTCAATGCCAGATCAGGGATAGTGTGGATATCCACCTTCTTGCTCCCTGATCCCATTTGTGCTCCTCGGCACACTCGTGCCATCACTTCTTCCATCTTCTCGCCATATGGTCTACTTCCAGTCAAGACAGGGATTAGACCTCTGCGAGACAATCCGGTGATAAAATACACATCAGAAACCTCCAGCTCCAATACCTGATCTCGCAACCTGAACACTTGTTCATGTTCATCCCAAATACTAATCAAATACTGGAGGAGCTCGGGCTGAGCTCGTAGACAAGGTGTAAGGAAGAACTTCTTCAGCCCACAGTTTCTGAGGGCATTCATGCAAGCCTCACTTTGGATGGCCTGTTCATCCTCTTCTCCATGCTCTCGTTCTTTCCATTCAATCACCATTTTGCTTGATTACCTGCATCCATATGGTCATAAACCCTTAGTTAGATCTCTGGTAGGCCTCAAATTCCATTCAATTTGGTTTAAATATCGAATTTTGAGGCGGAATTTTAGGTTCGGCCGCTGGCGTGGCTGTTTTGTGAACAGTCGTGCCACATGGCGTGAGCCCTTTGCATAAAAGAGCCAATTGGCGCAGGTCCGTGCCCGATACCCGCGCCAATGAGCGCGGCCCTAAAATTTCAAAAGTGGCCACATATGACTGATATACAAGGGAAAATTATTAAAAAATGGATGAAAATGAAGAGCAGGGAAGCGCCTCTTACCTGTAGTAGACGAGAATCTGAATAGTCAACTGGATCTGTTGCAATCGCCGTCAGAAGTTTCCACTCCAAATGGACCACTGTTGTTTTTTACCAAGGTAAATAGTAAATGTAATTTTATTTTTACCATTTTTTCATATTTATAACTTTTTGACATAAAATGAGTTTTAAAAAGTTATTTTTGTCAAATATTTTAATATGTTATGTCGAAAATGGGTTTTACGCTTGCTTGGTATGTGCAGCAGCAGGTTTTTGCGACTTTAACGATGGAAACGAGTTGTATTTTATACTTTTTCGGACTCGGTAAATACACGAAAAAGTCACTTTGGAGTCATCTTTCAGCTCTTTTCTGACTCTCTAAACATGAAAAGATCGTCGAGGCCCTTGTCGTTTCGATCTCGTTAAAATGGACACGAATCGACATCTACCCAGTATACGTTTACCCCTTTTTCGGGCTGGGATAGATTGATTACGAAAAAGGAATACCCTAGCCTATCGCGACTAGGAGGTTTTCTCGGATATTGTTTTCTACCTTTTCGGGTCCGAGGAACTATCTACGAAAAGGGACCGCTGGAGTTTACTTTTCTGCTGTCTTTTCAAACTCTCTAAACATGAAAAGACGCCGAGTTCTTCCTTTGTCAGACTCGTTAAACCCTGATGACATTGGATCTAGTCGAAATGACGTTCTCCGAGTTTCTCCTTCCTGGGACTCGTTAAATGCACCAGGATGGATTCGCTCGAAGGGCGGACTTATATCACAAGCATATGCTATCCCCTTCAAGCTTGTTATTAAAAATAATTGGGGTACTCGCCAGAAATGGTGGGGGAAAAATGGAACCATCGTCGTTGTCGTCGGCAGTATGTCGCTCTCGAACATGGCACTTGTCTGCATTCGTGTCGGGTTGGGGACATCTCATCTCGTTGCTTCACTTTGCCTCCGTGGGTTTGGGTAATCCCTTTTGACCTCTCATCTGCTCACTGCCTCGTCACCATGACCTCTGATCCGTTGATGTCAAATACTGCCAAATTCACTGTCGTGCCGGTTATATGTTCAAGAGAAGTTGGCCTCTGCAAATATCAACCTTCCTCTGATTCTCATACGATCCTGATTCACAACAAAAACATCATGTTCCTCTGTCTCGTGTCGATGATGTGGGAAACATTATGGCCCGCCTTCGGTCAAGGTCACTTCCTGTCGACTTTAGCTCATTATCCAGGAAGCTGATCTAGAGACTCCTTTATGGTACCTTGGAGCCTGCATGCCTCAATGGCAGGTTCGTCGCATTCGACGTGAGGTTTTCATCATTGGCCTCCGATCGAGTGATTCTGCAGGTGTTCGACGCCAACTCATTGATTCACACGCCGTAGATTGTACCTGTAGTACCTTGAGGGCCATTGTCATTATTGGTGGTTCCTCTCGCGTCTGTTAATAGCTCTCATCATTGGCTGGTAATTAGACGATGTTCTTGCATGTTCGACTTCAGCTCACATATTCGCATGCTTGAACTTGTACTTTGTTTGGGTCGAGATGGAGCGCAAGACCCTGAATTGTGTCTGTTGTAATCCAGGCTGCGATTGTGGATTATTATCATTATGTATATGACTCACTGATTGGATGGCTGCGACCATACCTGAGTCTATTTATTTGATCCTTGCTGGATGGCTGCGCCCATACCCTGGATCCGGATTATAGTGTACTCTGTTTCGGATGGCTGCGCCCATACCGCATATACATCATGTACTTGAGATATCAGTTGTATTTTTCTACGCAGGTTTTCCGATGGCGGGGCTTCAGTTGAACATGTTCTCGTAAAGCATTTCACCCCTCTCTCTCTCGGGCCTCATACTTTAGGGGGCATCTGTTACACAGTAATTTGTCACCGTCCCTACCATTCCCCGTCCCGCACAATGGAGGACCTATTTTGTGACCTGTGAACATTGTCATGCCTTGAAATCATCATCAATGCATTCCTCTAAGCATGAGCTTCAATTTCCCTAAATACATCTCCTTGCAAAAAATCATGAAAACATCTCCTTTTGCATTGGCGCGGGCAGACAGTTCATCACTCGCGCCAATAGGGAAAATCCCACAAAGAGGCCGCGCCAACTGGCGCTCTGTCCCAGAGCAGTAGTCGCACTAGCCAATTTAAGGAGTGTTTTTTAAATAAAGATGGCGGAAGTTGTGTTTCAACAAACTCAGAAACCACTACCTATCTTGAGTTGGGAGGTTTGGCTACGGGAGTTCTATGGAAGGGAAGTGGTTTTCCACCTCCCATGGAACCTTCCTTGTTGATAGGGCCAATCCCACAATAATAGGGATCCCAACTCCCTCCTTCCCCATCTATAAAAGCCTGCTCAATTCCATGGCAAGCTAGTCTTGAAGTGCCTAAGCTTTGAATCTCCATATTCCCAAGAGCCTTTGTGCTGTAAGAGCCCTCTTCTTTCCCTTAAGGCCGACTCAAGTAAGGAGACTATCATCGAGAGACTCTGGAGAGGTTTTCCCTTTCCCTGGTGAGCTTTGCGAGACGTGAACGACTGGAGACCCATCCGAAGGAGACCATGACGTCAGAACATTGGTTGTACTCTCTTTCGATTGTTATTTAATGAATGATTACGATTATGGTTCCACTCTATTTTCGATTATGTTAATATGAGTAGTATCCTTTCTGACTGATATTTAGTTGCGTATGCTGGATTTTATGCTTGTATCTGTTTGTTTCTTGCATGTGCAGGTGTCCATCCGCGGAGATCGTGGAGGATCGTGATCTGCCGGGGCTGAGGAACGGGAACGCTCTCTTCTTCAGATCATAGCATTGGATTCCAGGTAGGCCTCCATCTTTGGTCTTTTCATTCGTAACTAGGAACTTGCGTCGTAACATTTCGTGATTTTTGCTAGACCCCTGCTGGGCTAGTAGGGATCACCTCTGTCCGCAGAGGGGATTTACCTCCTCAACAGAGGGGATCGATTATGAGGAGACTTTTGCACCTGTCGCAAGGTACTCTTCCATACGGATGATCCTAGCTCTCTCAGCGCAGATGGGGTGGCACATCCATCAGATGGATGTGAAGACTGCGTTCCTCAACGGAGTCATTGAGGAGGAGGTGTACATAGAGCAGCCCTAAGGTTTCAAGATCTTTAGTAGCAAGTCGCATGTGTGCAGGCTCAAGAGAGCGTTGTATGGGTTGAAACAAGCACCTCGTGCTTGGTACACATGGATAGACAGTTATTTCACCGGACTTGGATTCTCTAAGAGTGAGGCGGATCCTAACCTGTACCAGATTGTGGTGGAAGGTAAGTTGCTGATCATTGTACTTTATGTAGATGATCTGATTTTGACGGGTGATGAGATGTTGATACTTTCATGCAAGGAGGATCTTGCTAGAGAGTTTGAGATGAAGGACTTGGGCCTCCTTCATTATTTCCTGGCACTGGAAATTTGGCAGCACAGTGATGGACTGTTTGTTTCTCAGGATAAGTATGCCCAGGAGATACTGGAGAAGTTCAACATGCATGGCTGCAAGCCTATTGATACTCCTCTTCCTGGTGGTTGGAGGAAGGAGGATGCTACTTCGGCGGAGGTAGTGGATGCCACTGTTTATCGACAGTTGGTGGGGTCGCTTATGTATCTGGTCAATACACGACCCGATATTTGCTATGCTGTTAACCAGCTTTCGCAAGCTATGGTTAAGCCTACCAAGCTCTTCTGGAAGGCAGGCAAGCATGTATTGCGTTATCTTAGAGGCACATCGGGATATGTCTTGTGGTACAGACAGGAGGATGAGGTGAAGCTATGTGGCTTCACGGATGCAGATTGGGCAGGGAGCCCAACGAACAGAAAGAGCACATCTGGAGGATCTTCAAAGACGGCCCATGTACTGGGGGCCGGGTACAAACAGTAGCGCAGATCCGTGGCACTCAGCTCACAGGCCGAGGGAGTATGGCGTTAAGCTCGGGTCGATGCGAGGCTGGCCTGGATTAGGAAGATCCTGGTTGGGTTGTTCGGGTCACACTTGGAGCCTACTGTGATTTATTGTGATAAACACAGTTGCATTAAACTCTCAGATAATCCAGTATTTCATGATAGATCCAAACACATCGACATCAGGTACCATCATATCAGAGATTGTGTGCAGTGGAGAATCATGTTACTTTCATACATTCCCACAGAGGATCAGGATGCCGACATCCTGACGAAGGCGCTCACCAGGAGAAAGTTCGAATTCCACAGAGGCAGGATAGGGGTTGCAGATAATCCATATCTTGCTGAGAGGGAGTTTTGAAAATGCAACAAGATGATGGAGCTTAGTGAAATGAAGTCGCCTTCACTAAGTGGGCCCGCAGGCTATTTTTGGCGCAAAGTCTATTTTTAGACTATGTCTATTTTTAGACATAGGGATCATGGTCTATGAGTTGCAAGATGCTATTTATGGATGATTGGTCGAGTTGGTAAAAATATATGGACCTCTATTTTTAGACATTGGGAAGTTTCTATTTTTAGACTGCTGGGCTAAAAATAGAACAGTCAAATATTATTAACCCTTAATAATATTTAGACTATAAACATTATCTTATCCTCTTGGAGCACTTCAGTTTGATGCTTGGATGTGGCACATGCAGCTGATAGAAGGAAATACGCTTTTCCTAAGGGTTATTTGAGCTATTGCATGGTTGACTTCGGTTAGAACTCATGTGGCAGAGTTTGGTGGAGTTGATGAGACAGTTGGTGGAGTTGTGTTCGGTTTAACTTAGTTGAACTAGTTGTATTTAGTCTAACTGAAAAATACACTAGTGATGAGTGGTGTGAATTAATTATTAACTCATAAATCAACTAAATAATACATCAGTTAACTGCAATGCATGGACAGTTCAGTGGAGACCAGTGTTAGAGGTGGGTGAAAGGGTGAGTCTACTATCAGCTGTGACTATAGCTGTGCATGAGATTTGCACACACATTGATTGAGATTGCTAATGAGGATTGCGCAGTACAAGCCAGTGGGATTCGAACTTGGATCTCATCTGAATTATTCATCTTGGATTGCGCAGTAGAGGCAGGCAGACTTGTGGAGGAGATTTGAACTTATGACTTGTTCATCTCAGAGCTAGTTTTGTGTGTAGCATGTGAGATAGTGCTGAGAGCTGTGAGGAGCTTTGTGCTATGTATTGTTACATGTTCTCTATCATTATAATATACAGATAGTTGGGGGTTTTCAGCTGTAAGCTTTCCCCATTACATACCGTGTTTATGTGTGCTTGACTATTGTGTTTATGTGCGCATGCGACTGTTTCTATTTCCGCATATTGATGATCAATTGTAGAAGAGGTTATGTATTATGCATGAAGCTTAAATAGTGTGTAATCAGGATAATCTCGATGAATAATTCAGCTATTATTCAAATTTCTACATATATATATATATATATATATATATATATATATATATATATATATATATATGCATAATTACTATGATAGTAATTTAATTGCATTTCATTGTCAAGTAATGCTCACAACATGTTTTTAGAAATTTTAAATAATGATAATAAATAAATAAAAATATTATTTATTATTTTTGCAAAGGGAGCATACTAGAATATAAAATAGTCACTATTTTAAGTTTTAACTATAATTTTATTTGCTAAACATAATTTTTAAAAATTAATCTAAATAATAATGTATTAATAGTAATTTAGGTTGAATATATATATATATATATATATATATATATATATATATATATATATATATATATATATATATATATTATTATTTTTTAAAATTGTAAATTAATGAAAATTAATTATTATTTTAAATTTAATTTCTTGTAGTCTAAATAATAGATGAAGTGAAATTTTGGCTAGAATATAGCAATACAATTTCAAGCAAGATAGTAATTTGAATAAACAAAAACTAGATATACGAGGGGAAGGAGCTAGGAGCTAGGGTTTCTCGATTATGGCGCTGGGATAGGGTATGGTAGCAGGTCCTTACAAAAACATCTGCGGGGAAAAGCGAGGACAAAAGGGCCTTGGTCAGTAACGATGGTAACAACGTCTAAGGGGGGGGGGGAGATTCCTCCTATAGGAATGTCACGTCAGGGGACAACAGTGGTAAGCATTCAGGTCAGTCTCGGGGAGCGGTTCCTAACTCTGGGCCAATTTTGGGGGTGCAATGGTAGGCGAAACAAAGGGGGAAGTGCCTGCCACGAGCCTCCAAAAAACCCCATTTTGTAATACCTGCAAATAAACTAGATCATTACAAATATTATACGAAAGATCACCCTCTTATTTGCAAGTTTATAGGAATTTGGCCCACGGAAAAATATTTACTAAAATGGATCCAAATTAAGTGGTAGCCAAAAGGACATATTGATGTAAAGTTTGGTGCCAGAGGGTTTTTTACAATTATCTTTACTAATTTGTTAGATAAGGAGAGGGTTTTTGAAGGGGGGCCGTATTTTTACTATAATGTAGGCTTGTTTCTAAGGTAATGGGAAGAATGCTATAACCCGGATCAGGAGCAGTTCCTTTCGGCCCCTGTGTGGGTTCGTCTATTCTCCTTACTGATGGATTTTTGGGACACAGAAATTCCGGAAGGCATTGGTAACTCGCTTGGCAGATTTTTCAAGATTGCAGAAACAACAAGAAGAGGAAGGTACACATTGTTTGCTCGCATCTGTGTTTATATGAATATCACTGAGCCTCTTCCTGAGTCCATTGAACTAGAATATGCAGGGGAAGTTTGGCAGCAACTGATTGATTATGAACACATCCTGTTTCGGTGCAGAAGATGTCATGAGTATGGCCATTTTTTTAAAACGTGCCCTCTCAACAAACCGGAACAGCCAGAAAAAAATCAACCTACAGAAGGTGAAGGAGAAAAGGAAGATGGGTTTTGAATGGTTAAAAGTAAAAGAAAGCAAGGAAGATAGCAAGGAAATCACCTAAACTAGCAAAAGCTACAAACATAGAGCCAAACTAGGTATGAAGTTTTACAAGAACAAGTAGAGGGGGGAAAATATGGAGATCCAATGAATGAGGAGAACCCAGTAACAATTCCTGCTAAATCGGAAAAGGCAAAGAGAAAATCTCCCTTAGAAGGCCTAGACCAAGAGGAAGAACAACAAATCCGGGAGTAGGCAGAAATGGAGATAGATATAACTAAGGATGAACTCAGTAAAGAGGAACTTGTCATGAAACAACTACTGCAAGAATGGAAAAATTTGGATGATAGATTTATCCCTGAAGATCAGAAAATTTTGTACAAGGAAACCTTTGAGCAATACCTAACTACATAGGCCAAAAGAGAAGTGGAATTAGCTAGCTAGATGCCTACACATCAATGAACTAGTCAGGATGCATCTTTGAAGTCGAAAACAGGTAAAAAAAAGGGAGGAATACACTGCAAGAATCGATCCAAACGGTTGGCGAAATGTTGGTTAACTCTGGACATATAATACCGCTCTCAACGATATTCTAGAAATTACATAAGGTTCCTTAATGATAGTTATCTCCTGGAATATAAGGGGCCTTAACAAAAAAGGGAAACAAAGATACTTACAAGAGAGGTTGATGAAAGAAAAACCGCAACTGGTTCTTCTCCAGGAAACAAAAATGTCTATGGAACGCCTGGAAGACATAGTGAGTAGAATGAAACTAAGTTATGAAGTCATGGCAATAGATGTGACAAGGAGTGCATGAGGTATATAAATTCTATGGAATCCGATGGAAGTGCTGGCTGAAGGTTGGATAGGCCTACCTCGGATACTAACAAGAATGTTCAGATTAATAGGAAACAAAGAATGGTTTTTAGTATCATCAGTCTACAACCCTACCCTTCCAGGAGATAGACAAGATTTCTTTACAAGTTTTATAAGTCTTAAAATATTAAATCAGGATAAATACCGGGTGTTTGGAGGTGACTTTAATATGGTGACTAGTGCAGATGAAAGAAAGGGAGGAACATGCAGGCATAATCAGGGGATGGAACAGTTTAGTGATCTCATTAAAGATCTCCGACTGGTGGATATTTCGACTTTCAATGGAAAATTTATGTGGAATAATATAGGGGGGGGGATCTCATCAAGTTGCCTCACATCTTGACCGGTTCTTAGCCTCACAAGAATTTGTCGGTCTGGATGTCTTCTACGAGGCATCTATCCTGCCCTGTATGGGGTCAGACCATTGGCCAATTCGCTTGGAGATAGATATGAAACAACAGCAGAAGAAGCGGTCGTTCATATTTGAAAGCTTCTGGCTTAGAGATCCCTCGTTCATGACTAAAGTCTGTAGCTGGTGGGAGGACAACAGACTAAGAGGAAGGACCTGCATGCATACGTTTCAATTGAAATTAAAGGATATCAATCAAAAAATTTGAATATGGAACAAAACTGAATTCGGTAATATTCATAAGGAGAAGGAAAAACTCCAAGGGCATATGCAACAAATCCAACAAAAAATGTTTTTAATGGGGAGATCCCCTGAGTTGATAAAAGAGGAGGGAGCTCTTATTAATAATATTGAAGAGCGTAGAATCTAGGAAGAGATATTATGGAAGAAAAAATCTAGAATACAATGGTTACGAGAAGGAGAAAAAAACTCTAGCTTCTTCCATAAAGAAATGATACAAAGGCGTCAACATAATCAGATATTATCTCTCAAAGTCTCGGAAGGGAACCGTCTAGTAGAATATCAAGATCTGGAAAAAGGACTGGTAAATCATTTCAACAAAATTATAATAGAGCCAAATCCAGACATGATGGAGGCAATTAACTGGATAAAGCAATATATTCCTGCATTAGTCAACAGAGACCAGAACCTTGCCCTCCTCAGGGAAATAACAATGGAAGAGGTGGAGGATATAGTGAAAGATTAGCCCAAAAACAAAGCGCCTTGTCCTGACGGCTTTACTGTCGAATTTTACGAAGCGTCCTAGCCCTTTATGGGAAAGGACATTGTGGAACTGGAAGAGGAATCCATAAGAACTCGACAGGTACTTCCTGCCCTGAATTCTACCTTTCTTACTCTGATTCCTAAGCAAGATAAATGTGATACTCCTTCCAGGTTCCACCCTATTGCTCTGTGTAATGTAATTTATAAAAAAAATTCTACTGTTATGGTTAACAAACTCAAACCTATTCTTCCTGCCCTAATCTCCCCGGAGAAAACTGGGTTTGTAAAAGGTAGACAAATCCTAGATGAGATTGTCACTGCCCAGGAAGCTATTCATTCCCTTCTCTCTCTCAAATCCAAAGGAATGCTTATTAAGCTTGATCTGGCTAAAGCCTATGACCGCCTAAACTGGAAGTATCTGTAGCAAATTTTATTAGCCTTTAGATTCGCTCAAACATGGGTTGAATGGATTCTCTCATTTATTACCACCCCTTATTTCTCTATCCTTGTAAATGAGACTCCTTCCAACTCTTTTAATGTAACTCGTGGCCTGAGACAGGGAGGCCCCATGTCCCCTACCCGTTCATCTTAGCTGCTGAAGGGTTGGGAAGGTTTATTCAACATAAAGTTAGAGATGGAACCCTAAAAGGCCTTAGCTATGGGGACCTGGTCTTACTTTGTCACATCAACAATTTGTTGATGACATAATGTTGTTATGTCAAGCCACCCTTATGGAATGTAAAACCATCATGGAAATTCAAACTGTTTATGGCTTCTTCTGGAACTTTAATCAATAATGAAAAATCCAATGTTTTTTTCATTAAAGCTATGCCCCAATCCCAAAGGTTCCTGGCTCAGACTTTAGGGTTTACCATGGGGATTCTTCCAACTAAATATCTCTGAATGCCTTTATCTGTTAACTCCCTTAAAACTCCCTTAAAATTAGTGGTTGGAAAGCTCTAATTACTCGAATTCAAAAACGTATGATGAATTGGTCTTTTAGGGCGCTAAATACTCCTAGTTGAGTCATCCTTCTTAGATCTATCCTTCAAGCTATACCTATATATCAATTGTCTGGTATGGCAGTCCCGAAGACAACCTGCGCGGATATGGTCATTATGTTCAAGAAATTTCTTTGGTAGGGGGCTCAGGAGAAGAGGAAATGGGCACTTCTATCATGGGAGAAACTCACCCTCCCTAAAAGTAAAGGAGGTCTACGATTACAGGATCTACTCATCCTTAATCAGGTAATGGGGGAAAAATTGTTGGGGTGTTGGCTGCAAGGAGGCTTGGCTCTATGGGATCACATATGGGAGAGGAAATATGATATGACTTAGACACCAAGAGAACATATTCACTGGCCTAATATACATAGGGGATCAGGTATTTGGAACCTTGTAGCAGCTAACAGAAACTTGGTTAGGGCTCACAACTTCTGGGAGATCAGAGAGGGGAATGTTGCCAAATTTTGGGAGGACTCCTGGAAAAAGAGGGAAAAAATCTTCACAGACTGGATCTGGCGTAAATATTTATGTTCACTTGTCACACTCAAGTCAAGGAAGTGAGACACTACTGGGATGATCACAATGATCACTATGGAAACATAAACAATAGTGGCAGGCAGCTTCGAAAACGCAGCAATGGCGAAATTTTGACAAATAAATTCAAACAAGAAAGATACCCATTCAAATAGGAAATTATATATTACGGTGGGGGTATAGCCCGAAAGGCATGTTCACAATAAAAGAAGCGTATCAGATACAAGCTAATAATGTTGAAATTTCAGAGAATAGATTGTGGAAAAAATCTGGTCCCTCAAGAACGGGCCGAAAATAGAACATTTCTTATGGCTTGTAGGGCATGGATGAACCCTTACCTGGGAATAGCTAAAGAGACGAGGGATGCATGGGACGTCCTGGTGTGTGATGTGTGCTGAACAAGAGGAAACCCTTGAACATCTGCTCAATACCTGCCCAATAGTAGATCAAATGTGGACTAATCTTAATAGCCTATTCCATCAATCAGATCAAGATAATCAAAGTCTATGACAAACAATTGAAAATTGGAGAAAGGGGGGTTATCAGAGTCCAGTACAAAACAGAGCATGGACCCTAGCAGTGGGATTTTTACTATAGTCCCTATGGAAAGAGAGGAATAGAATAATATTTCAAAATGTAAAGATGAAACAATCATAAATATGGCAACTCATCTTAAAAGGAATAAGAGAAACCATCCTAGCTGAAAAATGGACTCATGAGGACTGGATAGTCTAGGGCACAGAAGCTAGAATTCTTCACCAGTTAAACCTAAAGGAAGATATGCTTGCACCATCCTCCTGGAAACAAAAAGTAGTAGGCTATGCAATAAGAGATGTATTTATTCGGCCACAACCAAGATTCATTAAAATTAATTATGATGGGGCTTCAAAAGGGAACCCAGGACAAGCAAGGGTTGGAGGCATATTTAGAGATTTCACAAGGACAGTCCTAAGGATTTTCGCTATTGATCTAGGATATGCAACTAACAATGAAGCAGAACTTACAACAGTGAAACTAGACCTTGAAATTGTGCGTCGAGAATAGTACAATAGAATAGAAATTGAGGGAGACTCTTCCATGGCCACTGGAGTACTAAGAAAGCTTCAACAGGGCGGCAGCTGGGAACATATCAATAAAATTTGGAGAACAACAAGGCTAGTGTAGTAAATTAAACAAATAATGGGAGAAATCCATTATATTGTTCCCCACCACGTTAGGAGAGTGGGCAACGAAGCGGTGGATTGTTTAGCAAATTGGGCCTGCAACAATGGAGATCAGCTCCTAGATCAACCATGGAGGTAGGAATTGGAGCCATACATGAGGGAGCTCTGGCGCATAGTGCAACAGGATGGTAACCATACTGGTCAGGCACAAAACAACCCCCGATCAAGGTGGCTAGCAGCAAGGAGTAGGCCGAGAAGACATGGTGGTGAAATGGGAATGCTATGTGTTGAGGTAGGACGGAAACATGGCCACCGTATGCAAGGAGTGCCAAATATTGGTCGGCGGGGTAGTGGAGGGGAAATCTCCCAAGTGAGAATATAATTATATTAATAAATTTGTATGACAAGCGACTAGAAAAGTGAGAGATGATGTCAGTGTTTTGTTGGGATAAGGGCCAGAGGAATGTTTTGGGGCAGGTTAAGAACTATGGCATTCTAACTATTCTCATAATTTCACTCTGCTGTGAAGAATTTGGCTCCTCTTGCACACCCTCTGGAAGAAATCGTTGAAGAAGCTGGTGGACGGCATGGGTGTTTTGGTATGTATTCGAATTCCTCCTTGCTATGCAAATGAATATAGTTTCAGAATTTCGCAGCATGTAGGTGAAAATTTTAGTTTTTTTAGATTTCTATATAATGGTTTTTCCAAGGTTTGTAAAGTCTGCAAGGTTGGAAATGTATGTAACTCTAGTGGTAGAAGTCTGCATCACCACTGCGGTCTTTGTTATGTAAGGATAGAGAATTTAAAAATTGCTACTCTTCCTCCTCAAGGGATTAGAAGCCATGACGAACCTGTCCGTGGGTCTGCCTAGGAAATAGTCTGCATGCAGGTCAATGATGTGAATGTTTGGGAGGGTTGAGTCTGGGAGGGTAGTGTTGTTCTCTCAGGTGTGGGTTCGTGGTATTGTAGTCTGTTGTTGAATAAGGCAGCTAGCAGTTTTGAATTATGGGGATTAGATATATGGCGGGCATGCAGAATTTGGGTTCTTGGTAGGGTTGGCATTTGTTTGTTTTTCTATGGGTCATTGTTACTTATGCTAAATATTATACCTCTATTCTAGTTGGGGGTAGTTAGTATCTTAGGTAGGAAGGCTAAGGGTCAAGGCCAGATTGTTTTTACAATGCTGAAGGGTCAAGGCGCCCCTGGCTGCTATCCATTTGCTGCATTACCCAACTATTGTAATTTCAATATCCTGCAAATTAACTGCCTTGGAAATTTCTATCATGTTGTTGCTCCAAGAGTTTTCATTTTCTTTCTAGTCAAGATGGTTAAGAAAAACAGAGGAAGAAAGGCCAAAGTGGACAAAGGCAAAGAAACAATCTCAGGCCTACCAGCCAAGAGAGGCCGGAAATCCAGCAAAGAGCTCATGGAGCCCTTAATTCAGACCTTTGCAGAAGAAACACCCTATTCTTTAAAATCTCGTATTTTTGGATGGGAGATAGAAGCCAGAACTAAAATGGAAGAGGATGATGAATTGGAAGTGAAAGAATTACAACATATGATTGACGATCTGGGGCATACTCGTGGGAGAATCTCATTGTTTTAGCACTCAATCAGAACATTTTGGCTAGTAAAATGTCTGCTGGTAAATGCCATAATGTCAATTCAGGAAACAAGGGAGCCCAGGTTAGTCTCAACCCCAGCAGAGATTAATAGAAACATCTAGGAAATCGACTTGCGTCAACTACATCAATATGCCCGTCTTGGCAGAATGGAGAAAGACATAAAATCCATGCAACAAGTTGAAATGCCAGGTTCCAGTGTCAAATATCCGGCCCCGGTGGAGTCAGATGATGACTAGAGCTATCAGTTCTAGTTTTTTAGCGGTTAGCTTTACTTATGTATTCAGTAAATGTTACTTATATATTTTGTAAATGTTAGTATTAGTAAACTTTGATATCAGTTACCTTAAGACTCTTTATAGGAAATTAAGGAAGTATATGTTTTGGATGGCGTACAATGCACTTAGATGGCCAACAGACTTGGTTTCCTTCGGGCAGGTTGAGGTCTAATTTTTGTATCTATTATGCCTGTTTTTTATATTAATAGAAAATGGTAAGGAACTACCAAGCTTACAAAAAAAAAAGGATAGTAATTTGAATGCATAAATGGATTATGCACCCTAAAAAACCCTTAAAACACTTATATTTGCAAACTAAACAACTTAAGCATATGATTTTTAAAAATTTGTACTGGATTTTGAATCAAATTGACCAAAAAAAATGTTTTGAATATAACCATTTCATCTATTAATTATACTTCCCAAACTTAATTCATAATTTTGATTTAAAAAAATTTCATAATTTTTATTTATTAATCCGTTTATAAATTATAGTGTTTAATTCTCTATTTGGTTATTTATAATTTATGAATTTCAATTATAAATTGAGAGAGAGAGAGAGAGAGAGAGAGAGAGAGAGAGAGATTTGTAATTATTGATAAAGTGTTTATTATATCTCATTTGCATTTATTAAATTGTTAATATATATAGTTATTTTTTATATTAATTTTTTTAATGGACCAGACACATAATTTGTATAATAAATTTAGGTGTAGTCTAACTTATAGATGAAATAAACTTTTTCACCGGAATTCGCCAAAATACTTCAATACATTTTCAAGGTTTTTATCTTGTTTAAAATATATTTTTGAATTCATAAATGGATTCAACACCATGAAAAACCCTCGGGGCACCAGATTATACAGATCAAACAATTTAAACTCAAGTTTTTAAAAAAATTCGTCGAATTTTGATTAAAATCAACTAGAAAAAATGACGTGAAAATGGTCATTTTGTCTATAAGTTAGACTAAGCTATAAATTTATTACTATGTTAAAATTTGATGGTCAAATTTAACTACCCTACATTAATATTAGTTATTTTTTATTATTTTTTCTTTGTAAGCTTGGTGGGACTACATCTTCATCATGTCCAATATATTACCCCAATCGGGGCGGGGAGAGAATTGAACTGATAAATTCACATCAAGGAGTACCTTAACAGAGCACCCATCATCATCTATCCAAGAACCCGTGGACTATTTTTTATTAATTTTAATTTATTTTAAAATATTATTAAATTATGTAATTTTTAATTTCTATTAAATTAAATTATATATATCACTTGAGTCTATAACTTACTAAACCATTCATTTTTAGTTGTTGGATTTTATTGTGTTAAAGTAGCTTTTGATAAAAATGTTATCGCTCATGGTTTGGTTATAGCAGATGGCTTTGTAACTTATATTTATTTAATCTATTAGTTTTTTACTATGGTTTTGTACTTTATATTTATCCAATTTATTAATTTTTGTTTGCTATATTTTCTTTTATAAATTAAGATGATCATCACACATCATTGTTAGGTGAAATTATTTTGCATTATATATATATATATATATATATATATATGCTTCTCGAAATTTTAAAATGTTGACAAACTTTCCTACATTACACTTACAGATATCTCCTATATCTCTCCTATACCGGGTTGTAGAGCACTTGAGTGCAACAATGAATATTTAGGCATCATTCAAAATGAGCCGATTTGAAGCAATGTATGGTATAAAGTGTAATATTCTAATGAGTTGAGACAATCTGGCAAATAGATTAGTGATTAGTCTTGATATTCTAAAGTATATGGAAGAACGAATGGTCAAAATAAAACATAATTTGAAGGAAGCTGGGGATAGGCATAAAAAAATATGTAGACAAAGGTAAGGCATCCAAATAATTCCAGGCAAGTGAACATGTATTTTTGAAAATGAATCCAAAATTATTAATTTTACTAAAGCTAGCAAGTTTTAGCTTGTGACTCCTATACAATCATAAATTCATAGTACTCCACCTTTGCATATTTCACATTATGGGATATAGTAGTATCGTGAGTGTGTTTCTAGTACCTATTTCCCTCCTCCTTGTCTTATCTATCGATGAGGTGTTAAGGTGAGATTCAATGAGGTGGTTTCAATAATTTATTATATATTTGTATCATTGAAATGAATACAGTGTCAAGAATACAACATGAGGCCTTTTCCACCAAGTCATTATATCTTGTCCTATATTGTAAGTTTTATTTCTTAACATGGTATGAAATTTCCTTAACTCTCAAGGGGCTTGTTAATTCCTATGTAGTTTTCCATGGAAAATAAGAAATTGTGATTCCTTCATGGTATTTATCCATTAGATTTATAGTCAATAAGAAATAAGTAAGAGAAAGTTCTTCCATAGCAAGAGGAGCCAACATATCAAGAAAATAAGTCATGATGTGTACAAGGTCATAATTCTCTCAAATTTTTGTTGGTTTCACTGAACATTGTTTTATTATATCTCCTCCCTTCCTTAAATTAACACTTTGAAACTACTATATTATATATACTGAAAATATTTTTCTTTAAGAATATGCATGTGTGATCCCAAAATTTGAAAAAAATGGAAGAAGCATATGTAGGGCAATATAAATTCTATTTGGTCATGATTGTCGATTAGAGATTTTAAATAAATCAAAATTGCAACTTTTTTATTCAATATCTATTTTAGATCATATTTGTTGTCTAATGTAGATATATTGATGTATAATTTCAATTGATTTTCCATTTTCTTGTAATCAACTACCAAGATGGAGCGATTTACATGAGAAACCAACAAATTTCCTTTTTCTAGCTATTTCATCAACATATTTTGATCATTCTTTGAGCTCTTTCAATCATGATAACAATTAAATCTAGTTGATCTTCCTCAAATATCTGCAGATTACAAATAGAAAAATATATGAACCCTATAGAAAGAAAGAACCTTCATTTTCAAAGCCAAAGTTAAGGTTGATCATACAAAATTGTTGTGAGCATTAGTTGATTGGTAGCTCTATTGTATTGTCAATCCAAGCTAGTGTTGCTTGCAGTTCATTGGTAATATGTAATTCACTCCAACTTAAACTTCAAAGGCTACTCCAAAGATACCAGGATACCTAAATACCCAATGATCTAAAGTTCTAGGACCAAGAATATGATTTTATCTACCAAATTTAATCCTATTGTAGTGACTATAGATTTCTCAACTTCAAGAGCCCATGAATTTTCTATGATTTGGTGAAATTTTAGGCATAGATTGATATATTCATAAGCATTATAGTCATGTTTTCTTGCAGTCTATAATTTGGAGAGTATATATGGTCAACAAGATATGGCAACACGTTAGCTTGGGCTATCCAAGTGACAAGAATATATCCCCATTCGATTAAAAACCATATATAAAAAACAACTTTCTAGGCTTCTTTGAATGATGATGACAACCTTAGTAGATTCATTAGTTATTCTACAGTAATAAAAATTCACATTCATCTCCGAAGGGTTCAAGGGCATCAAGGGTTTCATCTAGAATACACAAATTTCTTTATCATTTCAATTGGAAATTTATTTGGATAATTGAACATGAGGCCTTTGCTGACACTAAAGATATCATGTTTCCACATATCTAAAATCCAACATATGTAATCTATCCATATGAGAGAGAGAAGGATTTTCTCTACACTTGGAACAAAATATTTCTCACATCTTTGCTAGAAAACAATGTTCCATTCATACATAATATAAACTATACACAATGATGATCTCTCATGTGATCTTAATTAGTATATCTGGTTCTTTTGGTAATTAATTTGAAAAGGAAATATCAGTGGATTTAGCAGCCTCATTTAGGTATGTGCATTGCATGGCTCTTTTTATTCAATTATAAAACCTATTGATCTGAAAATGGAACTATTTGTAAATGTTGTGCAAAGTATCCATTTCCATTTAATTAAGTGTGCAAAGTATTCTCCATGTCTTGCAGGTTAAACAAAGTGTTTTTGGTAATTTTTTCTGAGTTTATGTGTGAGAATTTTTTATTTAAATTTATTGTTTAATATATCACAGTAGAAATATACAACAAGAAAAATTCACCATAGCATAACACAGCAAACTAACAAGGCAGTTCACCCCTCCTGGGCTACATCTGCCGATCCAAGGCTCCCCAATGGCATGTCCTTGCTCTATTAATTTTCTCAAAAATGGTTACACAGTGAAATATATGCCTAAACAAGCAAAAAAATCTGTGAATTTGACTTCTGAAGACAGAAATAAGCTAAAAAATGCTTTTGTTTAACCTCAAACAGTGAAGTACGACCCAATACAACTCCATCTCCCTGATGGCCCTAGTGGCCCTTTGCTCTTCCCTGAAAAAAACGGCTGAAGAACACCTCTGTTCACTCTGCAACCTGTCCCAAACACTCACGAAGGTCGAAGAAAGCCAAAATTGACTAAAATTTCATCTAGTTTGGTCGAAAATTGAGAAAGTTATGACCCAAACAAGATTTTTCCTAGTGGCACTAGAAAACCTCCTCCAAAACTTGAGGAACTCTAGTTAGCTCCACCAAAAGAGGAAGATAGATAAGGTTGGCAGAGCCGCACCGCTATTTTCAGGGTTACAATAAATGTTAACTGTCAGTTTAAATGCATTCACATGCTGAATTTTAGGAAACGATTTGTCACTGGCGGATAAGATTAAGAACCTGCGCCCTCGGTCACCGCTTACAGGTCACGTGGTTAGGGAGTTAGCACCTAGGTGCTAAAACATTTTCTCCTCTGGTTTGAATGGGACTTAGCCCTTGGTCACTGCACGTGGTCGCGGGGCCTACAACCCTTAGCCCTGGGGGCTTAAACCAGTTCTCCACCCGTTATAACAAAATGACATGACTCTGCATTTACCAATGACCTGACTCACCTCCGTTCAACATGTGCCCGTTGCCGTGTTGGTCAGGTCGACCCTGCCCAAGGAGTCAGGTCGAGGGTTTGACCCTCATGACCTTCAACCTTTTCAACACTTAAACCAATGGCCCGGGGCCACGTGGCAGCCTCTGGGCCGACCACGTGGAACCCTCTAATAGGTCCATATAAACCATATAAAAATGGAACTTTTGCCATAATATTTTTTTGCAAAATTTGACAAAATCATAGTCAAAAGTCCCATTTTTGGAGGTCATTGAGCAATTTCAAACCTTAGTAACTTTCACATATGACATCATATTTAAGTCTCATTTGCGGCGCCAGAATCGCAGCGACGAGGCCTTTCCGGTTGTTTAGATTGAAACCATTTCTGAGCAGTCCCATTTTTGAGCATTTTTTCGACTTGGACATGATCTCCTGATCACACCTCCCCATTGGGAAGCTTTTGGACCCCAAAATCCTTTAATTACCTGTTCAAAAGATGAGGGTACAGATCCCTCACCTTTTCCATCTCCATCCATTTTTCCTTACTCAGTTTGCTGCCTTTAAGACCAACCCGAATATAATCGATACTTGCCCTCCTCGAAGTGTGTGTCCTTCTGTCAAGGATAGCATCCTCTTTTAGCTCATCCAAAAAATCAGGCGATAAATCCTCTATGGATGGTAGCTGAATGTCACTTTCATGGTCAGCAATTAAATGAGGTTCATACAAACGTAAATTTTCCACATTCACAACAGAATACATTTGCATATATGAAGGCAAATCTAGTTGAAAATCATTATTTCCAACTTGTTTAAGCATCTTGAAAGGACCATAACAAATAGGCTTCAGCTTTTTACCTTATCCTTGCATTCTTTCCTTACTAATATGCAGCCATACCTCATCTCCTTCTTGAAACTTATGATCAATTCTGCGTTTGTCATGCCTCTCCTTGTACTTGCTTTGACTTTTTTCAAGCTGTTATTGAACCTGCTAATGTATGAGCTGAATTCTTTCAATGAACATGCGAGCTTTTTCAATGTCACTATGCCCATCAATGGCAACATCCTTCTCAAGAATGAAATCTAAAGGTGACTTAGGAAAATACCCAAAACAAGCTTCAAAAGGTGAAGTATTTGTAGAAGAGTGCTTGGCCCGGTTGTAAGCATGCTAAATGTAATGCAAATGCTCATCCCAAAGCTTGGGATGCTTGTTGAAATAACCTCTCAAAATATGTACAATGTACCTGTTCACTACCTCTGTTTGGCCATATGTTTGCGAATGGAAAGCAGTACTCTTCTTCAACTTGGTGTCCATCATCTTCCATAAATTGGACCAAAAATTCCCAACAAATCTAGAATCCCTGTCACTAAAAATAGAAGTAAGCAAGCCATAATGAACCCATACATGTTGAAAATATAAATCAACAGTTTTTTCAGCAGTTATATATTTCTTACATGGCATAAGAATACACATCTTGCTGCATCTATCAACTACTACATAAAGATAATCATGTTGCTTTCTAGATAATGGTAGACCTCCAACAAAATCCATAGAAACACTTTCCCATGGTCTAGAAGGTACCGGTAATGGCGTATATAAACCAAGCTTCCTATTGCTAGGCTTGCGTGTAGCACATAATGAAAAACCTCTAATGAAACGTGAAACACTATCTACCATGCGAGGCTTATAACAATACCTTTGTAAATGTGCCACCGTTTTGCTTATCCCGAAATGTCCAACAATAAGAGAAGAATGAGCTTCTCTCATGAAACTTAGTCTCTCCCCCTGTGGTATACATAACTTGCCCATATGAAACAGAAAATTATTATGCAAGTGATAATCATTCTCCTCAACATGATTTCCTTCACTCAAGTTAGCATACACATCCTTAAAATCAACATCTGATGCATACTGTTCTATGTAGCTCTCATGTACAATAGAATCATTTTTAAGTAAATTAGTAGCACTAATAATAGGCCTTGAAAGCATATCAGCAACTTTATTGAAAATACCTTTCTTGTACCTTATTACCAAGTGAAATTTTTGAAGGAAACCCATCCATCTGAAATGTCGTGATTGCTGCAATTTACTTTGCGACTGCAAGTACTATAAAGGCTAATGGTAGGTATGAACCTCTGTTTCTGTGCCCATCAAATAGTGTTTCCACATTTTGACACTTTGTACCAACGCACAACTCCTTATCATATGTAGGATAATTCACAACAGCACCATTAAATGTCTTAGAATGAAATGCGATAGGCTTACCATGCTGTAAGAGAACTCCACCCATGGCGTAATCACTAGCATCGGTCTGAATCTCAAATGGTTGTCTCAAGTTTGGTAATGCAAGGACTGGAGCTGAACTTATCTTCTCTTTCAAAGACTCGAAATTTTTCTGTTGCTTTCCTCCCCATTGGAAAGCACGCTTCACACTTGTCACTGCATGCATAGGAGCTGCTATGGCAGAGAAGTTAGAAATAATCTTCCTCCAATACTGAGCTGCACTTAAAAAAATTCTTACCTCTATAATGGATTTGGGAGTAGGAAAATTCACAATGGCTTCTACTTTAGAAGGATAAATTCTCAAAGCACCTCCTCCTACTATGTGTCCCAAATAAACCAAAGAAGTCTTTCCAAATTCACACTTTGGCATTTTAAGAAATAACTGATTTTTCTTCAAAATATCAAGTACTTTCTTAACATGCATGACATGTTCTTCTCTAGTCTTGCTAAAAATTAAGATTTCATCTAAGTAGACAATAACGAAATCATCAAGAAAAGGGCGTAATACATCATCCATTACCCGCATGAAAGTTGTAGGTGCATTTCATAAACCAAACGACATAACAAGCCACTCAAAGAGTCCCTGTTTGGTTTTAAATGTTGTCTTCCAAATGTCACTTTCTGCAATTCTAACTTGATGATAACCACTACGTAAGTCTAACTTAGTGAAATATTTAGCATCTTTCAGCTGATCTAACAAATCATCTATCCTTGGGAGTGGGTAACGATTCTTTACCATTATTTTGTTCAATGCCCTAAAGTCCACACACATGTGCCAAGTTCCATCTTTCTGTGGAATCAACACTATCGGTGACCCCCATGGCGAAGTGCTTGGTCTTATGAAACCTTTGTCCAATTTCCAAAAAGTCTTTAATTTGCCTCTTTATTTCAGCATTCTCCATGATAGACATGCGGTACATGCCTATGTTAGGAAGAGGAAAATCTTGTTGCAACTGGATTTAATGTTGAATCTCCCTTTTAGGAGGCTGCGCAAACCTGTCGGTTCCTGAAACATCTCATGATGTGCATCAACTGCATCATATAAATCTAATTTAAGCTTGGAATCACAATTTTCAAATGACTCATGATTCACATCAACCTTGGGCTTAACCATAAGAAGTACAAAACTCTTACTATAATTCACTAGCTTTTTTACCTGTCCCGCATTTACCATCACTATATTTGTCTTCTTGCGATGTGCTTTGAAAATAAACTCCTTGCCATATTTAAAGAGATGATACTTGTTTTCATGGCAATGGAAGATCGCTTTCCTGTCAAATAAGTAAGGACTTCCCAAAAAAATTCCTGATATATCAAGCGGTACTACATCAAGTTCAACTGTGTCAATAAAGTGTGCAGTAATTGCAAAACGCAATATGCACTTTCTTGAGACTTGTAAGTTTGCATCCTTGAATATCCACCCAAGTGGATAAGGCTTTGGATGTGGAATGGTCTCAAGTTTAAGATGTTTGACCAAGTCTTCTGATATGATATTTTCTTGTGACCCACTGTCAAACAGTGTGTCAATTTTTGTATGTTTTGAGACTACCCTCACATGGAACAATTCAATTCTTTCTTCCTCATTTGGAGCTTGTACATGACAATTTGAAGTACTAGTGCTTGGCTTAGCTTCAGTTTCATTTCCCTTCATACTCTTCAAACCCATGGCTACAATTTTGGTTTCGTCACCTGAATCATCACCTAAGTCTTGTGGTGTAGTTGTAGTAGCTGCAGTTTTCTTCTTTTCTTTGTTTTTGTCAAACTGAGTTTTTTTTTTCAGGATGAAGTTTCCAACAGTTAATCTCTTCATGTCCTTCTCTTGAAAAATGTTTACATATCACTTTCTCACCCTCCTGTTTGACATATGCATTCTTTTTGCCTTTTCCCTTAGAGGTTTTATCTTTGTTTTTCCCCTTAAAAGGCTTGTTTCTACCCTCATCAAAAGTGTTTTTCCCTCTAGCCTCTAAATGCGTAGCTTGTACAAAAAATTCGTCTAAACTAGTAGGATTGAACATAAGGATAGTATGTCTAAGGTAGCTGTGCAAACCACCTATATATTTCAAAAAATTATCTTGAATTTGTAAGTCTACCCCTAATAAGAGTGCTCTTCTCCTAAACTCTTGGGTGTAGTCTTGTACATTTTGTCCCTTAAGTTGTCTGAAGTTTTGCAAATTCATGATAGCCTTTTGTAAATGAGCTAATGGGTAAAATTTCTTTTTAATTGTAGTAATAAATTCAGCCCATGATAAAGTGATCTTACCATGCTTTTTAATTTCATCCTTGGTCTTGGCTTCCCACCATACCAATGCTGCTCCATCCATTCTCAAAGAGGCTAACTGTATCTTGGTGTCGTCATCATGAAGGTTCTATATCCTCAAGTAAACTTCCAATTGTCTTATCCAATTGTCAAGTTTCTCTGCATTGACCTCACCATTAAACATAGGCAACTCAAATTTAACATCAAGCTTTAAAAATGGACTTTTACTAGTGGTTTTAGACTTGTGAGATTGATTCATCGAAGTAGAGGATGACGATGTAGAGGAAGAGGATGAAGATGGGGATGGTGGATCACCATTACCTCCATGTCCTTTCTTTGTCTTGTCATCACTTTTATTTCCTCCTGAAGAACCCTCTCCTTCTTTCTGGTGTTTAGACCCTTCTCCAACAAGCTTATCATTCCTTTCTTGGTAGAGTATCCTCACCATCTCCGTCATGTCCAAGAAATCCTTTCAGAACACCCGTTCCTCTTCTTTGGGATCAATGTCTTCAGGAGCTTCTCCTTCTCTTGAAGCCATGCTTGAGGCTTCTTCAATGGCTCTTGGAGGTGGCTCTCTGGCTCTTCTTGGTTGAGGATTACTTTGTGCACTAACCAAGTGTCCTTCACCTCTCTTGAGTTTAAGCCTAGTAAGCATCAAAACTTGCAAACAATCAACTATATCTTTGCAAAAGAACAAATGCAGAGTAAAAATCTAGCTTTGATACCAACTGATCTAAAAATGGAAATATTTCTAAATGATGTGCAAAGTATCCATTTCCATTTAATTAAGTGTGCAAAGTATTATCCATGTCTTGCAGGTTAAACAAAGTGTTTTTGATAATTGTTTCTGAGTTTATGTGTGAGAATTTGTTATTTAAATTTACTATTTAATATATGACAGTAGAAATACACAGTAAGAAAAATTCACCATAGCATAACACAACAAATTGATGAGGAAGTTCACCCCTCCTTGGCTACATCTGTCGATCCAAGGCTCCCCAATGGCATGTCCTTGCTCTATTAATTTGCTCAAAAATGGTTACATAGTGAACTATATGCCTAAAAAGTAAAAAAATATGTGAATTTGACTTTAGAAGACAGAAATAAGCTAAAAATGGCTTTTGTTTCACCTCAAACAGTGAAGTACAACCCAATACAGCTCCATCTCCCTGATGGCCCTAGTGGCCCTTTCCTCTTTCATGAAGAAAAAATGGCTTAATAACACCTCTTTTCACTCTTAAACCTATCCAAAACACTCCAGAAGGTTGAAGAAAGCCAAAATTGACTAAAATTTCATCTTGTTTGGTTGAAAATTGAGAAAGTTATGGCCCAAACAAGATTTTACCTAGTGGCACTAGAAAACCTCCTCCAAAACTTGAGGAACTCCAGTTAACTCCACCAAAAGAGGTGGACAGATAAGGTTGGCAGAGCCGCGCCGCTATTTTCGGGGTTACAATAAATGTTAATTGTTAGTTTAAATGTGTTCACATGCTGAATTTTCGGAAACGATTTGTTGCTAGCAGATAAGATTAAGAACCCGCGCCCTCGGTCACTGCTTACAGGTCACGTGGTTAGGGAGCTAGCACCTAGGTGCTAAAACCTTTTCTCCGCCAGTTTGAATGGGACTTAGCCCTTGGTCACTGCATGTGGTCGTGGGGCCTACAAACCTTAGCCTTGGGGGCTTAACAGTTCTCTGTCTGTTATAACAAAACGACACGATGACCCGACTCACCCGACTCTGCGTCTACCAATGACCCAACTCGCCTCCGTTCAATGTGTGCCCGCTGCCATGTTGGTCGGTCGACCCTGCCTGAGGAGTCAGGTCAAGGGTTCAACCCTCATGACCTTCAACCTTTTCAACACAATTTTAAACCAATGGCCTGGGGCCACGTGGCAGCCTCTGGGTAGGCCATGTGGCACCCTCTAATAAGCCCATATAAACCATATAAAATGAAATTTTTTCCATAATATTTTTTTGCAAAATTTGACAAAATCATAGTCAAAAGTCTTGTTTTTGGAGGTCATTGGGCGATTTCAAACCTTAGTAACTTTCACATACGACATCGGATTTGAGTCTTGTTCATGGCGCCAGAATCGTAGCGACGAGGCCTTTCCGGTCGTTCAGATTGAAACCATTTCTGAACAGTTCCATTTTTGAGCATTTTTTCGACTTGGACATGATCTCTTGATCACCTATGTATTTCAATATTACATATAGGAATAAATTTTGACAAAATAGTATGACAGTACAACTAAATTGGCCATATCATCAAAAAATACAAGAATAATGTCAAATTATTTTAAAATTTTGTTTAATCTACCTGTGTTCATCTGTGTTATAATGAACTATAATTTTAGTCATATATTCGATAAAAATTGTGTTCATCGATTATCCAATGAAAATTCAATTGTGATAGAATATCATACATTTGACTGTGAGTAGATTTTAGTTCAAACTTTGGGTATATAGGTTGGAGTTATTTCGATGCTTGGTATTCAACTTATTTTGTGTTGAAGCCTCAACCTCCACTCCAACATCAACAACTTCAATTCTTCCACTTTGTACGATTATAAATATTTTACGTTTGTGGATTTTTAATTCTTCATAGAAACAACTCCTCCTTGTTCCTTTACGTACCTATTGAGTTTTCCATTATTAAAGGGTCTCGCTAGGTAGGTTGGGGCTAGATTCTATAAACCCCTTTTCATTTGCAACTAGTTTTCCTTTATTTTGGGTCAAGGGAAATTTTCTTCTCAATTTAAAATTTCATTCATAATGAAAGGACAAGGAGCTATAATGGTTGTAGTTGCAGGAATTATGTGTATTATGTTTTTTTTTTTTCAGCCAATCATGGTGTTTGCATGAGTGCTACTTCAAAAAGAGCGAGTTTTTGACTTGTTAGGGCTTGTAGGTCTTGTTTTATTTTATGGTGTTTTGAAATTTAATTTGGATTTATATGGATTGAGTATTCTATGTTGCAACCCAAAATGGAATATGATTGAGTATTATATGTTGCAGCCCAAAATGGAAAATTCAAAGAGACTTGAGGCAACTTAGGATTCACATGACACTCAATGAAGAGAGATTTGCGTCGAGGTTTGATGGGCTCCACTTCATTAAAAAATTGGTAACTTCTCATAGATAGGGATTTACTATGATGGAATCACATTTTGGTTTGAGCAAGATTTGAAAGGGTTTTGATAGGGTTGTTTCAAATGAGGAAGTTTCATTAGATTTTGTTGATTTTTTACATTATTTTTCCTTATTATTTTCTATGTTACCCATGGTGAACATTTTAGGGTTCCCTGTGGGTCGATGGCTTTAGATGTGAAGGATATACCTTAGTTTTCGATCTGAAAACCAAGGAGAACCTTGTATTGTTTCTAATAATATGATCATGAAATGGTGAAAAAATGATATATTAATTGGAATCTCTTTCTAATCTAATTTATTTTTTGTGATACTATGCATGGTTTCTATACGATTTCTATTTAAGTTGTTATATAAGTGGTAAAAAATGTATGTGTGCTGTGGATTTTCCATAACTAGACCAAGTTTGATTCTCAATACTTTCTGTATGGTTTGTATGACTATCAAGTTTGATTTTCATCGACATTTTGTATGGATATACTTGAGCATTCAATTCTAAGAGAATCCTATATGGTTTGTATCATTCTCAAGTATGATATGTCTTCCCAAGTTCAATCCACAAGGCTTTCTGTATGGTTTGTATGACTTCCAAGATCGATCATCGGGGTAATCTACATGGCTCTAGGTCAATAGAGTCAATTTCGATCCACAAGTTATTTTGTATGGTTTATATTTCTCCCAAGATCGATCCTCGGGGAATTATGTGTGGATTTACCTAAGACTCAACCCATGTTCATTCTCAATACATTATGTATGGTCTGAATGGCACCCAATTTTGATCCTATAGGTGGTCTATATGAATCTACCACGAATCCCCCATAGACTAGAAGGTGTCCCAAGGGAGTGGCCCCACTCCCACCATAAAATGATAGTTTTAGTAAATAAATGTGTGATTTTATTATGGTAAAATAATTGTGCAGATACAAGGAAATTAAAATTCTTTACGTTTTTTATCTGGGTCCTTCTCAGATAACCCTATTGCTACGGAAAATTTAATGGACATATGTAAACATTTCCCTAGAGCTTAATTTTTGTAGAAAATAAATTAATACTTAATATATGCAAATATTTATAGATTTGAAATTAAATGGGGAGAGACTTGTAAATAAGAAAGAAAGCATTGCATAATGAAAAAAAATGCATCCCTTGTTGGTCTAAGAAACATAGGTTGGTGTGGTCCTAATTAGGGAGCATGATAGCCATATGCCATGCTTGGATAACCTAGTATGAAATATGTTTCCCAAAATTTGGAAATAATAACGAATAATAAATAGATAAATGTGTTACTAGATATGTTACTCTTGGATGTTTCTTTGTTTTTGTTCTTTTTTTGGGATGTTTAGCATTTACTTCTACTTCTACCTAAGGCTTTCGACTCATTGGGACAATTAAAGTGGAGATATTTAATCTTGGATGTTGTTTCTTTATTTTTGTTTCATTATTAAGATGTTTAGAAATTACTCCTACTGCTTCCTAAGACTTTTGTTTTTGTTCTTTTTTGAGATGTTCAACATTGACTTGTACTTTTACCTAAGAATTTTGACTCAATGAGACAATTAAAGTGGAAACATTTACTCTCGAATGTTGTTTTTTTTGTTCTATTTCATTTTTGGTATGTTTAGCATTTACTCCTATTGTTTCATAAAGCTTTCTAATCAACAAGGAATTTAAAGTGGAAATTTTATAGTCGTAGACACAATTTCAAGATGCAGGCCAAGATGCATACAATAATTGTATTCAACTCATATTTTCACACATTACACAACCCATAGAGAAGGGAATGAGCCTAAGTAGAAGGTATATATATCCCAAGTCCAATTTGACGTTGTAGATCATGGACCCATATATGTTTATGTAATCTTCATGGCATGTAAGGACATTTATGGTACCTTAAACTTTCCCTTAAGCTTATGTGGGGTACAAAAGGATAGGTGCTTTTATAATGGTAGAAATAATTTGAGGATGCTGGGAATATTATAGATTTTATTAGTTGGTCAGGATTTTTTTTATCATATTAATATTGCAAGATTGAAAATGTTTGTCACCTCATTTGCACTCCAAATGGATTGTGATTAAGGGCTTATGACAAAACTGTGGTTGTGTTGTTGGAACATGTTAATGGGAATTTACCTCAATTGTCCCAGGTTTGATTTCAAATATTTCAAAATTTGCACCTCTCTTTTTGGGAATCCCAAAAGTGGGTTGTGTTTAAAATATATATCATGAGTTGTTCGTTAGAACATGGTCCAACAATGAATCAATGGGAATTTACCTCAATTGGCCGAGGTTTTATTCTAAATGTTTCAGTATCCCCGCCTTCCTTGTTGGGAATCAAGTGACATGTCCTAGTTGTTTTAATGATGCTTTGGACAAAAAGGGTATTTTTTTTTGTTAAAATACAGAATCATGACCCGCAAAATAATTCATTTAAGATATTTTACAGTCATAGTAGTGTTTTTGTGATTCACTTGAACCAACTTGGTAGAAATGCTAGCTACATGTTGAAATCTAAGATATATCTCTTTATGGGATTTATGCCTTAGGTTCTCTAGGACGTTCGTTAATTTTTTTAGCTATGTACATTGCAAGTTGCTCCTTTTCAAATCTCGTCCTGTAAGATGAGTGAACTGTTCCGTATATGTAAGAATGTGATACATCCTCTTTTGTTAAAGGTCACATTGGTATGAACAGAGAATTGCCTCCGCAAAGCATATTAATCCTAACTCTAACTCTTGTTAAGTATGTTGTGTAGTAGGTATGGAGAATATTGTGTTGTAATAATGAGGTCCACAAATCATATGTCCTCAATATTATCATTAAAACTTATTAATTAAGTTTATGAAATGTTTATTGTTCTATTCTTACCCATAGATGCATTTGGATCTTATAAACTCACAATCGAAAGAAAGATAAAGGAGAAAATCAATGTATTAATAGTAAAACAGATCCATCTTAACCTTTGGATGCATGAAGCATTGACAAGGATCAAATATAATAAAGTACACATTTTTAAGGTTAACTGTGAATTTATTAAATATAAAAAGATCAAAGTGTTAACTGCGAAGAATTTACGCAGATTGAGGCGGTCGAGTTAGCATTAGATAGGAGACTTTCATTTGAAAATCAATGAAACTTCTATGTTTTCCATGAGATGGGTGGAATTGCGATATTGATCTATTGATCTACGAAAGGCAGCAGTGCATCTCTAATTTCCCTGACCCAGGATTGACACCCCGCGCCTCCAAATCAGAATGATAACATAGGCGACATAAGTAAAGCCGTTTGTAGTGTTCTGTGTTCAGTCGTGAGGTAGCGAGAGACAACTGGGGAGAAGAATTATAGTGGATTTTGTCCATCAGTTTGACGCGGATGATTTTTGCGTCGCCATGGAAGGGTGAAGCTCAGCATGAGTTTTGGTTAAGATAACAGGTTAAGCACGATCTGAAAGTGGTTGAAAATGGAAAATGTTAAAAATGGCAAGGAAATATGAGGTTCCCTGAAAACCAATTATTTAGTTCAAGTCAAAATTGCTTCAACGAACAAAATAAGAAATTTGGGTAAATGCAAAGCAATATTGGGTTATTTTAAGGTGTAGGTTTGCTCGCCTAAAAGGGGAACAAGGACAGAGACAAAAAAAGAAAAGAAAACAGTTCCACATAAAAAAATAAATAAGAGAAAAAATAATATAGAAGAGTCAACATTTTGAAGTTTCACATCCACCTCCTACTTGGTCATCGGATCTCTATGTCAAGGAACTAATGAAGGGCAGGAGAAGGCTGGAGATTTTGAAATCCATAGAACAGAGAAAGGATGGAAAAATTTCATAGATCACATTTGCAAATTGGTGTTCAATGGAAGGTAATAGAATTTAAAAGAACAAGTAACAATGTTACACAAGGCTCTAGAAACAGGAAAACGAGAATGGAAAAGCATGAAAACTGCGTGGTAAACCATGATAGAATCAAGGGCAACAAACAAGGATGTGATAATTTCTAAAGAAAATCAGGTAGATACACAAGTATCTAAGGAAACGGATGTTTTGAAAGAGAATACAAAAAGAAAAATAGGAAAGACAGTCCAAAAGAAATCAAAGATAGAGTTGAAGACACTGATGGTTACATAAGGACAAAGGAAGAAGAAGATGCAAGTGATCGTAGAGCACATGAAGAGAACACAAAGAAATAAAAGACAGGGAAACAAACTTTATTATCAGGAGAATAAGAGATTATGGGAGGAATGAAAGTACTCTCAATTTGACAAGAGACTTTCTGAAAGAGAAACTACGTCATTGGAAAGGGAAAATTTCCCAAGCAAGGAGGGTGGGGAAGATATGTGAAGAGAGTCATCGTCCCATAAAAGTCACCATGGAAAGCGTGCAAGGAAAACACCATCTCTTGAGCAAAAAGAAACTCTTGAAAGACTCACACTTCTTTCTAGTTGAATATTTAACCAACAAACAACAAAAGGAGGGAAGGGAAGAAGTGATGAAAATTAGGGCAACAAGAAATGAAGGTAAAAGGGCATGGTTGTACAATGGTAAAGAATTTATTGCAGTGTTTAGGACTTGGGACAAAACCGGGAAGCAAGCTGGCAGTGAAGAAAAAACAGAGAATTCGATAATAGGGAGGAAAACAACAAGAGAAACATGGATGAAAAGGGGCGAAGACTCAAATTTGAGTCTTATGTGTTAAACTGTGTAGCAGTCAAATCCCACCTAGGTCTACCTAAGTTTAGTTTTTGGAATTGTAGAGGCTACCCTTGGAGGAGGGGACCTGGGTTAGGGCTTATTGTGAAAGGTAGAGACAATTTGTCTCATAGAAACTCATGAACATGATGGTTGCAAAACTCTTATGTTTGACTGTTTTTTGAAGTTAGCAATTTGTAGCAAAAAATGGCAAAGGGTATGGTGGAATATTAGTTTTAGTGAAAGAAAAATAAGGTCGTCACATTCAGTTGATGAAAGAAGATGCAAATAAACAATATTTATGGTTCAAATATTAGAGAATGAGAATCACATAAGAATTGCAACATGCTATTTGTCCCCTCAAGTCTAAAAATTTTACAAAAATAAGGGTCTAGATAGCAAGGATCCGTATGCATCTTTAAAGAAAGATATTCCCGCGTACTCTCAGCAGGGAGAAGGGCTTTTAGTGGGCGATTTTATTGCTAGAACAACAAATCAACAAGCTAGTATTCTTTGCTGCAAAGAGGATCATAATCCTATTTGGCTCACTGAAGAGGAGAATCCCTGATGGGTGAGATGTTTAGAAGATGACAAAGTTAGCAATCATTTTGGAGAAGAGTTGCTTACACAGTTTAGTGCTTTCAACTTAATTATTTGAAATGGTCTAGACAGATGGAAAAGGTCTGGGAACTTCACTTGCAACACATACAATGGGGAAAGTGTCGTTGATTATGTAATTTGTTCACAAAGATTGATAGAAAAGATAGACGAAGTTAAGATTCGAGATCATAATTGGGACTTAAAATCATACCATAACCCAATTTATATAAAGTTATCGTGGGTAGAAGAAATGCGGCATAGGAGATAAAACCAATGCTCTCGGCAATCATTACCAAGGGGAAAAATTCTTCTAACACAAGAAAATTGTACTATATTCAAGACAATGTTGGAGAGATTAATTCAAAAGGAGAAAATTGGGTTCGAAAGCTTCAATGGTCATGATTTAACAAATATAATTCAAAGGGCACTTGAGAAGTGCAAAAGAAAAAAAAATAAGAAATCAAAATCAAATTGTTTCCTGTAAATTCTTGGTTTGATGAGGAATGCAATATGACAAGGGGAACCTTGAAAAAGGTAGGCAAGGAGAAGATGAATGTAAATTTATATAAGCAGATACTAAAAAGGAAAAAATATGAGTTCATGCAAACAAGGCGATAAGAGTTAATATATCTAGGAAAGAATAACACAAAGATTTTATTGTAGTAACTTCAACCAAGGAAGAAGCAAATCGAAAATAATATTATAGCCAATAAATGGTTTGAATATGCAAGACAAAACTATGAGAAAGAATCAAAGTTTGAGCCTCCCCCGAGGCTCAACACAACTACAAAGCTCTTCACATTACAGGAGGTGGAGATTGAAATTAAGAAGTTGAAAAAATGAAAGGAAAAATACTTGGTTGAACTTCAAGTAGAGTATATAAAATGGGGAATGAACACTCTTGCACTGCACATCATGGAAATATTCAACAACATCATTCAATAAGGATTCCCAGGAGTATGGACAACTAGCCTAGCAATACCCCTTTTTAAAAGTGAAGACATTAATAATCGTTCCAATTATAGAACCATTATGATCAATCCTTTGTTTGCAAAGCTTTTCGACGACATGGTAGAAAATAGAATCAGTAAGTGGGCAGAAGTAAAAGAGAAGAGGGCAAAAGGACAAGAATGTTTTAGGCCGAAACATTCTACAATGGATCATGGCATCATGTTGAGACACATTATTGAAAAGTTTTTGAGGGTAAAGAAGAAGTATTTTGTTGTTTCGTTGACTTCAAAAAGGCATTTGACACAGTCCTTAGAGATAAGTTGTGGCGCAGAATGGAAGAACTTGAAATCCCTTTGCATTATAGAGTTGTTGTCCATAGACTTTATGAAGAGGTGAAAGTCAAAGTTAGAACCTCATCAAATATTTCAGAAAGCTTTAGAAGTGACATTAGAGTCAAGCAAATTTTCCCTCTATCTCATACTCTTTTTGGTTTACATATTGATAAAATGGAAGACTGGATAAATTTGCAAGGTAGGGATGGTGTTCAGTTGGGGGAGTTTGTGATAAAGCTTATTTTATATGCTAATGATATTTTATTTATTTCTAAATCAGCCCATGGATTGCAGATGCACTGTATGCCCTTGAGCATTTTTGTAGAGCAGCTCGGATGCAAGTCAATAGCAAGACCAAAATAATGATTTTCTCTAATAAAACGAAGTAGAGTGAGCACATGTTCTTCTTTGAAGGCAACATTCTTGAAGAAGTAAATGAGTACAAATACCTCGAGATTGATTTCAACAACAAACTTAATTAGGAGGACTGCAGAAAGAAGAGAAGTTTTAGGAGGGTGGAAAGCATTATATGCTCTTCAAAATAGATGTAGTGAGGAAGAGTTATGAGATTGGAAAATGATTGAAATGCTTTTTGGACTCCTAGTTTGTCCAATGATGTCATATGGGTGTGAATTTTGGGCTAGCAGCACCGCTATCTCAAAATGGAAGCAAGTTCAAAAAATCCAAAAAATCTTGATCATGAGCAAGTTCCAAATAAAAAGTTCGGTACCTTATGAGATAATGTTGAGTGAAACATGAGAAACTCCCATCAAAGCAATTTCTATGGTGCGGCTCATAAAATATCTAAAAATAATTGAGAAAATGGGAGTAGGAAGATGGCCTAATGCTATCTTCAAGGAAGGCATGAGTGAAAGAAAGAAAACGTGGATGAGACAAAACTACACATGGATGCAAAAATGGAATATCTACCTCAATTCTTGTCCCAAAAATAGCAAGGAGCTAAAGAATTTTGTTATGGAGATTTTTCGTAAACAGGTATGGGGAAAAGAGTTGGGTAGAAAGAAGAAGTACGACATTGAAGAATTCAACTCTACGTATGATCTCCAACAAAAAGAGTACATTGGAGCTAACATTTCGTGGAGGAAAAAGGTTCTTATTTCTCAATTCATAACCAAATTGCATAAACTTCGGTTTGAAACAGGACAATGGAAAAGGCCTAAAGAAGCTTGGGAAGAATGGGCATGCCCATTTTGCACGTCTGGGGCAGTAGAATCGGAAAAACATTTCATTTTTGAATGTGATGCATTCAAATACATCAGAGAAAGTTATGGTAAAATGTTAGCATTGGTTTCTTGGCATTGTCTTTTCAGCGATGGGATTGTTGGAAGGGTGGGCCAGCTCATCATCAATTTGAATAAAAAAAATACTAAAATGCAAAAAGCGAAAAACATGGAACTCATAGTCCCATATATTATTTTTAGTCTCGTGGACATTAAAATATCATTTTTTTTTCATTTTTTTCTATCTACTATATGATTAGAGATTTGCCTAAATAATGTTATCAAGTTAAAGTAATAAAATGCCCATTTCTTGGGTGGGTACAATATTAATTGAGCAATTGATAACAACATGACTGATATGAATATCATTAAATATTAGATGTGTTGTGCATTAATATATTACTACTTAAATTAATAATCCATATTTAACACAATTGTATTGTTTTAGAGAAAGTGATAGGTATTCATTGCTCGAGATTATCATTTTTTTTTGAATAATTCTCATATTTTTTGAGTTAGTGTACATATTTGTATTATTTCAATATTATTATTTTCCAAATTAGGGTACAAATATGAATTCCTATATTATGAATTTTGTCCATAGTGTAATGGTGGATTGTTTTTTATTTTTGAAGTTTTTCCAGCCTGACTATGTAGGACGCTTATTTTCTCCTTCGATATTTGGTTTAATTTCATTATATTGTTGAGACCAAGTGCATTGATGTGAATTTGCCAAGTTTTTAAAACATTTTAGAACTTGGTGTTGAGCCTCGAAAAGATGGTGGTTTTAAATGGTTTTATGTAGAATTTAAGTGCTATAAAAATATCAAGTGCATTTTTGGAGTTTGTAGTTGTGTGATTTAAATTAACATTTCAATTGAGTTATAAATAGACATGTATGATAAACTTTTAATTTGAATCCAAGTCTTTTAGAACCTAGTAGTGAGGCTTGCTAGAATTTTTTGTACAGTTAAAACATAAGGTTTTCAGTGCTTGAATATTTAGAGTTTGTTGTGTGTTAATTGGGTCTAGCTCATGTGGTTGAGAAGAGGAAGGCTATAATTTCCACTTGGGTTTAATTTTTTTTGGTGATAATGTTTTCTCCTTGTGAGCCAATTGTTCATTGGGGATAATAATGGCCCCAATTGTTGATGGGAATAACAAATTAGTAACGATCCCATTCTCTTATAGGGCATCCCACTTGTTCTCAACTAGTTAACCACATATTTCATCAATGTACATGTTATTTATTTATTAACTATCTCATTATTATTCTAAATTATAATGCACCAAACCCTCTATAAAACAACATAATAAAAAACTCAAGTAAGATTCTAATTCTACAAGCCTATTTTCTAGTTATAGTAAATATTATGGACTTGTATCATAATTTAGCTTTGCATGTTTGTCAACTTATTAGGGAAAAGTTTATATTCCTTTGAACTAGTTTTCACAAGATGAATTTAGAAGATGCACGAGTCTAAGTGATATGTATATTCACCAATTATCGAATCCTAAAATATAATGTTCATTCATATAAGCAAAGAAAATGTCTTGTTTTAGGGAAAAGGGGAGTGGTGCAAATATATTGTTGGTAGGAAAAATTGTTTCATTTTTAACCCCTATCCTACTCCAAACACACGACCTAAGACCTTTGTTTTAACCTCGAAACCTCTTCATTCCTGCACTATTTCAAGAATCGTGTCTATTCCTACACTCGCTTTATATTTTCATATTTAAAGCTTGTCATGGAATTAATGATTTTTTTATGGATTTTATACCTTTAAATTATCTTTGCAACTAATTTTTTCTTTCCTAAAGTATTTGGTGAAAAATGTATTAATCATTATGGTAGAATGGTCAAGTGCAGGCAGGATTCCTGCACTTGTTTTCAGTTCTTGCACTCCCGTGACAGCTCACTACCTACGCATATATATCATTAAGGATCAATCATCTCGAGTTGGGCTCAAAGAGGGAAAGAAATCAACAGATATTAGAGATTAGGACTCAGGCCAAATGCTTAGATTAGTATCTTGTAACAGCCGAAAGGCTTAGTTTGTAACGCTGTTATATTTTTGTTACGACCATAGGCCTAAGGGTTGTATATAATGTAGAATTCAAATATGAAGTAGCTAGCGATACTACTATAATTTTGGTAATTTTTAATTTTGCTGGTATCACCCTCTTTCTGGGCTAGATTCAACCTCATGATGTACATTTTCTTATTCGAAATATAATACAAAGGGAATGTGCCATGTTGTTTCATTTATGCATTTCAATTTTATGGTGATGTGTTGCTGAAAAGTTGAGTTTCCAGGTTTCTTAACAGGGAAACAAGCTTGTTGGCTAGGGCCTAGTCAACCCAGCTCGTTCTGCCTCTCGTTAAAGAAGTGTTAATTTAATTTGAATGCAAAGTGTGAATTAAATAATTATTTCGATTTTTTCACAAGTACAAGTTCGATTTCATTTTTATTTGTCGTGTGACGGATTCGTGCTGTGCAGGCTTAACTAAGTGTGATTTTAACTCATATAAGTTTTCCTTCTCGAAGCTTAGTTTATTTCCATGAGAATCATGCAAGCACATTTCCTATACTAGTGCATTTTCAGTTCCGCAAGTTGATTTCTTTGGTTCATTCCAACAAATTATTTTTGTTTCCTTTCCTTTATAAGATCTTGATGCATTTTTGCAAGTGAGTGTTTATTTATAAGACATAGGAATTTTTCATATTAAGAGTTTAAACTTAAGATTTAATGGTGCTTTGATGAATACAGAATAAACATTGTTATAACATAAGGATCTGTACCTGCACTTTACACTTTCGAGGAAAGAATTGAATTTCATATTAAATTATCAAATGAACCTTTTGAATTAAAAAGATTAAAAAGGTAGATCTGATCTATATGGATGGCCATCACAAGAACAAGTCTGCTGTCATAATCCAATGATTTCTTTAATTGCATGAAAGAGTTCCTAGTTTGAAGAAAGGTTTGCTTTGACTTTTGAAGTTAATTATTGTTTTAAGATTAAGTTTGGTTGAACCATATTTCTACTCGTGGAAGATATTTTCAAAGTTTTGTTCACCTTTTAAAATTATTTCCTTAGTTAACACACTTTTTATTTTCTAAAAGAAATCTGAAAACTTGGTGCAGGAACCTCTGTTCCAGTACAAGAATTGATATCCTGATACAGGAACATAGTGCTCTAGTCCCGAGATTTAGAGGTCTTGCATGAGGATTAAAATATTCAGTATAAGTACAGAACATACTTCTAGCATATAAACTTCATTCCAGTACAGACACAACGTTTTGGTGCAAGAACATTGTTGAAGTACAGGAATGACAGTTTAGTGTAGGAAGAAATATCTTTAAAGAAGACAAACACCTTTAATAGTCCAACTATGAATCTTTCATACAATTGTACAGAAGATAAACATAAATATTAATTCCATCAATCAGGATTATTGCAGAAGCTTCTGAGTTCCTTTTGTTTATTTCCTTGCAAAGTACTTTCTTGCATATTCTAGTACTATAATTTCTTTGGTATTATTTGTCGTGTGATCTTTATTTTTGATTTTGCAAGATTGTAATTAAAGAAGCAGGAATATAATTAGGAAAGTTTCATACCATTTTTGGCATTTCCTGTGCTTCGCCTCTAAGTTTTACGAAACCCTCGGGTTGACAATTAAGTGTTGAAGGAGTCTGCTGAACCACAATCCCTGCACCCAACATTTTGGCTCCGTTGTTGGGGAGGCGAATTTAAATTTGTAAGAACTTTATTGTTCTTTCAATAGGGGTAAGTCTGCTATTATTTTTTTAGTAGTGTGCTTCTATTTTTTTAAGGGTTTTATAGGTGCTAATTTCTTATTTTAAATCGAAACATTTTATTGAGTTTTTGTTTTGTAATTTTTTGAGATGAATGCCTAAAAGGGGTAGGGGTCCGAATCCTAATAGGGGCCGAGGAAACAATGATAAATCTGAAACTTTTTCTCATATTGAGCCTACTCTTGCAGGTAGAAATTCAAAACAGACGCAGACCCATCACATAGGAACTGTCCACTTGGACTCTAGTGACAATAGTTCGGGTGTGATACAACCAACAAAGGGGAAGAAGGAGAATGTTAGAATTCAAAGTAAATCAACCCACAGTCGACCTTCATTTCCTGTTGAGAGCAATTCATTTGGGGGTACAAGGATGGTTGATCACAAAGACCATGTTGAGGGGAGTGGAGAAAATCAGGTAAATGAGGAACAATCCACCTTTGGATTTCCGATTGTGGATCCAAAGATAGTTGCGCAAATGAAGAATATTCCTCCATCAGCTCTTCCTCATTTCTATGGTAAGGTACACGAGGACACATGTTCTTTCTTATTTGAGTTTGACATATTATGTAGAAGCTATGATTACTCCTCAGATGCTCAGAAGTTAAAGTTGTTTCCTGCAAATTTGAAGGACTCAGCATTATGCTGGTTCATGGGATTAGGAAGAAACACTATAGCTTCTTGGGAGCATGAAAAGAGTGTTTTTATTGAAATATTAGGAATTTTGTAAAACTAGAGATATGCAGGATGAAATCTTCACCATTGTGCAAGGTGATGATGAGACCTTGGAATATTATCTGGAAAGATTTATGTATATCCTCCAAAGGTCAAAAAACAAGTTTGATCTAAGTACTTTAGAACCTTGTTCTTACGTGGGCTTACTGATGATGTTAGAAATAACTTAAATCTGTTAGGACAAGGGGATATTGCTCAGAAGCCTTTTGATCATATTTGTGACCTGTGCAAGAAATTCTCAAGGAATTAGTATGGATCCGGTAAAGGAACTCGAAGTAGAAATAAAAAAATTGGATCTACGAATGCCATGATTATTGGGTTGGAGAACAAATTGAAATAATGAATACTGTTAGCAAACAAATAGACTCTTTAAAAGTTCAACAAAAACTTGTAGAAGGATAAGAGTCATTGTCTATTTTTTGCCCAAAGTGTAGAAAAAATCATCCTTTAAGAGAATGTCGTAATGATGTTAAAGGAATTAATAAATGTGTGATTTGTGCAGAGAACCATGCCACCAAAAAATTCCCCTCCATACTTGGATTGAAAGTAGTATTCGAAGGAGGGCATCCTGAACCTGAGTCATTGCATGTTATGGGAGCATGGAGAAATTGGCCTAAGGTAGGTGCAGGTATGCCTCCTCAAATTCCTCCACAATTTTTTTGTTATAATGAACAACCATATTCCTATCATAACACTACTCACTCTCAACCGTGACAACATGTGAACCACTTCAGTATGGACAACCCTCCCAATCTTGGCAACAAGGTTGGAGAGGGCCAAACCATTCACATAATTCCTATCCTTCACCTATGCAATCATATCCATATATATATGCACCTTACCAATGCCACAACCGTAATTACCCCAGTTAAGTTAGCTAATGCCACCATTACCTTTACCTCCACCGTTCCGACCTCCTCAACTGCCTGCTCAACCCATACCAAATCCCAATAATAAAGTGGTACAAATGATCCATTATATTAAACCGCTTCTTCCACCCAGTTATCCAAATGAGATCAGGGAAGGTAGTAACATAAAAAAAAAAAGCAGCCCATGGTGATTATCGAAGAGAAAAGTGAGGAGGAAACTCCTAACCATTATGGGAGAGATGACACCATTGAACCCATCCCCATACCTTCATATTCTTTTCCATCTGCTTCAAACCAGCCTCCCTAGCCAGAGAGGCCAATTGTGGAGAGGAATGACCCTGTTCCTGAGTCTAGTTTGGTTTCTGAGCTTAGGAATATATTCATTAAGGTCCCTTCGCTCCAATCTATCAAAGAGATCCCCATATGTATAAAAATCATTAGGGAACTCTGTCTCAAGAAGCCAGGAAGGAAAAGAATAGAACTTTAAACCATTCAATTTGTTGGAAGAGCAGCAAAGTTAATAACAGGGTGTGTGCAAATGGAAAAAATGTACCGACCCTCAAAATCCAGTTGTCTCTGTTCAGATAGGTTATGTCCTTGTCTCTAATGTGGTTATAGACCTAGGGGCAGTCATTAGTGTTATGACCAAGTAAACCATGGATCAACTTGGGTTGGTCCACATTTTTTCTACTCCTACTGTGCTTGAATTGATAGGCATATATAAAATCAAGCCGGAGGGAGTATTGGATGATGTGGTTGTTTTGATAGACTCTTGGGAATATACTACATAATTCATTGTGCTTCAGCCAAAGAATCCTGTGGGAGGACATCCCTTGATCTTGGGACGACCTTGGCTTGTTACAACCGATGCTTACATTGGATGTCGTTCTGGTGACATGTACATTTCCCATGGAGATTCTAGGAATAAATTCACCTTATATCCGCCTGCTAGATCTATCCAGGAGATTCGAGATACCTTATGGCTATATTACAATAGTGACAATGAGACTCAGTCAGTTTCGATGATACATCATTATAATGAGTCAACTCAGAAGGGTGAGATACGATACTTCTTGAATAATCTAGATACCATGCCTAATTTTGAGTCGTTATGTCAAACATTTAGTCCCAACCTTCCCCACTGTAATCTCTAGTAGCACCTCTTTTTACTCTCGAACCAAAAACCACTCTTCTTGATATTATTCCAGGAAAATATTTACATATTAGCTCAGACCTGGATGCATCCCAACAAGAGTAGCTTGTAAATTTGTTGCAGAACCATCTTGATGCCTTTGCATGGGGATATCAGGACATGAAAGGCATCCCTCTTGAAACTTGTACTCATCACATTTATATTCAGGAGGGAGCCTGACCTGTCCGACAACCTGAGGACGCATGAACCCAAGTTTAAGAGAAGTTGTGAAGGAAGAATTGCAAAAACCCTTAGATGATGATTTTATTTATCCTATATCTGATAGCCAGTGGGTCTCTCCATTGGTGTTAGTCCCGAAGAAAGATGGGATATGGTGCATTTGCATTGATTATAGAGAATTGAAAAAAGCCACTCTTAAGGATTACTTTCCCCTTCCTTTTATCGATCAGGTGCTTGATACCCTTGTCGGTAAAAAGTACTTTTATTTTTTAGATGGCTTTAGCGGTTATAACCAGATACAAATCACACCCAAGGATCAAGATAAAACCACTTTTACATGCCCATGGGGGACATTTTCATATTGAGTGCTTCCCTTTGGGTTGTGTAATGTCCTAGCCACCTTTCAAAGGGAAATGCTAGCTATTTTTTCTGATCTTGAGTGTGTAGAAATCCATATAGATGAATTTTTGGTATTTGGCAGTACTTTCTCATTACCAAGAAGCTCACCATGCCTCGAGTGACAAAAATTGTAATTTAATGTGAAAATCAGAAGTAGTTATTGGCCACCTCATTTCTGACAAAGGTATCTAGGTTGAACTAGCTAATATAGAGGTTATTTTGTGTCTTCCTGCCCCAAAAACACAAAGGGAAGTGAGAGGATTCCTGGGACATGCGGGCTACTACAGGAGATTCATTGAGAACTTTTCTAGGATAGCTACCCCCCTTTTCTTATTCTTAGCTAAGGACAATGATTTTTCCTGGTCCACAGCTTGCCAACAGTCTTTTGAGACATTAAAGGAAAAATTAGTACATGCACCAGTTTTGAGAGGGCCTAACTAGTCCCTTCCATTTCATATTTCCTCTGATGCCTCCAACACTGCCATTGGCGCAACTTTAGGACAAGAAGAGAACAAACAGTCATATGCTATCTACTTCATTAGTAAAAAGTTGTCACCCATTGAATTTAATTATACTATGACTGAGAAAAGAGTTTTTAACTGTGATTTTTGCTATTAATCAATTCAGACGTTATATAACATGATATGAAGTATTTGTGCATACTGATCATTCTGCAATAATATATTTGATGAATAAACCATTGACTAGTGGTAGAGTGACTAGGTGGTTACTTTTGCTTCAGGAATTTAATTTTACTATTGTTGATAGACCAGGAAAATCTAATGTTTTTGCTGATTGTCTTTCTAGATTAAATCATCCTGGTGAAGTAATTCTTGTTGATGATTACTTCCATGATGAACCTCTTTTTGCTGTGTCAACAAAATCTCCATGGTTTGCTGACATAGCCAATTATTTAGTCACTGGAAATACCCCACCTCACTTTTTTCCTGTGAAAAGATAAATATCATACAGAAAAGTGTTGCGTATTCTTGGGTTCAAGGAGACCTCTTTTACAACGGACTAGATTTTATTATCTGTAGATGTGAAGAGAGGAAGAAGTGTTTGAAATCTTGAATTTTTCTCATGACGAACCTTGCGGAGGCCATTTCACTAATAAGAGAACTGCATAAAAGATTCTACGGGCTAGCTATTTTGGCCTTCCTTGTTTAAGGATGCCAAATAATATGTGAAGCGATGTGATAGCTGTCAGGGAATGGGACAATTGAACCAAGCCAATGAAATGCCTTTATGTCCTTAGGTTATGATTAAGCCATTTGAAAATTGGCTATTGATTTTGTAGGACCCATAAATCCGACATCTTTAAATAAAAAGCATATATTGGTTTGTACAGATTTTGTTACAAAATGGGTAGAAGCTAAAGCCGTTTCTTTTGCTATTGAAATATATGTTGTAGACTTTTTATTTACTAAAATCTTTACTAGATTTGGTGTGCCTACAAAGATTGTTTCTGAAAATGGGCCGCATTTTATTTCTAATTTGGTACAGGGTGTGATGGATCAATACAAAATTTGGCATAGGAAATCTACACCGTATCACCCGTAAGCAAATGGCCAGGTGGAATCTAAAAATAAGGTAATTGAGTCCATCCTCACCAAAACAATGAACATGCATAGGAAGGATTGGGCTAGAAGATTGTCGGAAGCCGTATGGGCATATCGAACCACTTGGAGGAACAACACGAGACATACACCATATGAGCTGCTATACGGGGAAAAATTCCTTTTTCCGATAGAGTTCCAGATCAAGACCTTCAGGACTACAGTTCTGTTGGGACTGGATCTCTCAGAAGCACAACAACAACGTCTACTATAGTTGAATGAGTTAGATGAATTTATAAGGGATGTTGTTCAACATAATATATTGGTTCAACAACAACACAAAAAGTGGCATGACAAGTCTATCAAGAAAAAGCAATTCCAACCATGTGATTGGGTACTCCTTTATGATTCCAGATTTAAACATTTCAAAGGGAAATTCCACACACGCTGGATGGGACCTTATGAAGTGGTTAAATTTTTTGAAAATGAAGTGGTAGAAATCAAAATTATTGATGGGCGAGATTCAGTATTCCTTGCGAATGGGCATAGAATTAAGGTATATTTTCATCCCCTTACAAAGGAATATTTTATGCGGTAAGTATAGAAAAAATCCGAAGAAGAGATGGTAGGTGGTTGTACCAACCTATTGCAAAATTGACTCTTTATTTTCCTGAATTAAAAAAAAATTATAATAATTAGAAAAAATGACAAAAATTAAAAAGAAAAAAAGAAGAAAAAAAGAGAAAAATCTTATCCTGTGGTTGTGAAAATCAGTTTACTGACATAATCACAGAAGGATCAACTTGAAAACCAACATGCTGGCAGGAAGATAAAATTTCAATAAAATGGGAATGTTTCTTGATCTTTATATATGCTAACTATCACCAAGAAGAAACAGGTTTTCAGTACAGGAACCAAGCCCTTATCCAAGTTTGGGACAACTGACACAGAAATTTTTATACAAGCAACACTCAATTCCCGCTGTATTGGATTCATCACTATTCAGGTAGATTTTCAAGGTAAAATTTTGCCCTTCCTCTGTTCCCATTTCGAAAATTTCCCTCTATTTTTCTTCTTTTTAATCCCATGATTTACTGCCCCTTTCTTCAAAATAAAATTTCCCTATCCGATTTTGTATTTCCCTCTTTTTCCCTGATTTTTTTTTTCCAAATCCCTTTTTCGATTGTCCCTCTTGGTGGTTTCACTCTTGAATTCCCCGTCGTAATTTCCTTCCCATTCTGAAAATTTACCCCTTTTCTCACTTTTTTTCTCCCTCATGGATCATATTTCAAGATATGATGTGAACTCACAAGTAAGATAGAAAGGCATACATTAACACTATAGACTGGAAAATAAAACCTCCTTTGTATATTCAACAAATCTTTCAAATCTAGCCTATGAATTATATTCTATCATAACTTTTTGTTCCCTTTCTCTCTTCAGGTATGCTACAAATATCCCTGGTTCAGGAATGTGTGTTCAGTGCAGGCATGTTCAGTGCAGGATCATTCAAAGTACAGGAATCCACACTGCTGAGCGCGCCCAAATACGAAATCACATGTTCTGGTGCAGGAACAATGGTATTTAGTGAAAAAATGTTTGATATAGTGCAGAAATACATGATGCAAGAATGCGTGTTGGAAATCTTACTTTTTGTTTGTGAAAGTATTGTACAAGAAGAATGCCTACACCACCTTTAGACCATGGCATTCAATAATTTGTTTTATGGTTAAAATTTGTTTTATCATTTACGAAAGTAGGAGAGAAATATTTTAAGTTCAAAGATATTTAGGTTATGAAATATTATTATTTTAATAAGTACCATGTAAACCTTGTGTGAAATCATGAAGTGATTGTGGGATGTGTACAATTCACCCGTAATCCAATACTTACATTTTTGAAAAAAATCTTATGACCTGTTAATGATTACCTTACCTCATATCATACCTCACATGATTGTTACATTGAATCACCACCTTAACCGTCGCCCTTCACCAATGATCATTTTTTCTTGTACTTGAACCAATCCGTATCGCATCCATCCCAAGGTTTTGATTTTAATGATGGAGCGTGACCGTTGGAAGGTGGCCAATATAGCGGCCGATGGATAGGTCATCTATCACTAAATATTTCGACAGAGCCTCTGAATTCTTGCTGTGAGATCCTTCAAAGGTTTTAGACAGAGATTGAGTGAATTAAAATGGAGGATGGCGCCTGTGAGGATCGAACCTTGGTTCGTGAAGGAAGTAGAACAAATGACTGAGCACAGGAACAATCTTGCAATATTGTAGGAATCTGAGTTCCTCCCGTTTCTACAAAAAAATGATGGATTTGACTTGGCTGTGGCGCTAGAATTCGATCGGAATTTTGATGGGAGCTAAGCCAAGGTGGGTTTGATGGAATTTGAAGTCACAAAGGAGTCCATATCATATGCCACTGGCTTAGAAACAGTAGGAGAGAAGTTGTTTAAAAAGTAAAATCTTGAGAAGAAGCTGTGGCGCTGGTTCGTGGTCGACAAAAAACAAAAGGTGGACTAGAAGAAAGGACTCCAGCATAATGCTATACTAGGGAAATGGAAGGACTTGATGTACATATTGCAGAAATTTCTCGCTTGCTAGGTTCATTATTCACTGACCTTTCTGTACCATATATGTCTGCTGCTACATTTTGAGTCAGGTAAGCTTATCAATTTCCCCTATTATCTGTTAAGAATCTTGGAGAAAATGTCAAAAGGCATTCAAAAGGGTAAGACAATCCATATTGCAAGCAAGTTATACCACCATGGTGTTGGGCAGTGAAAAAGGTATGAAATTACTGTATATTTTCTCATTCTTTTACTATGGACATACTCCTTTTTTGCCTTGAGAAGGTAATTTATTATAAGAATTATGATGGGATTGGAAAGGTTTACGTTCATTGTAAAAAGATGACTAAAGGATGTTTTTTGTTGATAAAACAGGGATTAGACGAAGCAAACAACTGTACCAAAGGCGAGGCTGAGATCAATGCAACTGCTGCTCCATCAGCGTTGAACCACATCCAGCCAAAGACAAGGAGATATGAACGAATTGCTAAAAAGAGGCAGGGGACAACTCGGCCTCAGTCAAAGCAAACAAGTTGATAACTAAATGAACTCATTTTATTCCTCGTCTTGTCTGTTAGGATTTGATATATAAAGCAATGTCCTTTAGTGATGAAAGGGGAGTCAGGAGTCAGCAGTCAGTTAGTCAATTGGTCGGAAAAAGTTCTTATATTCAGACATTTCTTCTGCAATACTATGTTTATTGACTCTCGGCTTTGAGAGAACAGCCTCTGTAATACTTTATGTTTAATTAATATCAAGCACGCATTTCTTTTCATTTCTTAAGATCTGAAGTAGCCCAGCAGTATTTCACTAGCGCTAAGGGCCCAGCTCTGGTGGAATTACTTTGATGTTTGTATTCTCAATCTTTGTTTACTGTTGTGTGAAGTTGTGTTTATTGTTTATTTCGATTACAGAGTTGATCGATTGTTGTTAGATTGAATACAGATTCATTAACGAATTGCATTGCTATTTTAATATTTGCAAGACATACATTTGCTGTTCATTTATTCTTCTATCATTATGAAGATTTACTGTTCTATATTCGACTCTAAGTTATTATTCTATTAATTTACGATTCTTTGTGATCGATTGATCTGTAGTATTGGCCGACGATAGATTGAAGTTAGTTAAGTTTGTAATTGCTGTTCAAATTATATTGTTGTCCCATTTCTAGTTATTGCTCACTTCTGATTCATAGCTTTACTTTAGCAGATAATTGGTTACAGTTGCTGTGTATGCGTAGGAGTTACAAGTTGTTGTTCCTTTTTAGCCTTTGCAGTTCATTTCAATTATCTTTATCAGCAAGAAGTTCGAGTTTGATTTCATTCCGATTGTTTTAAAGATCACCAACTGTAGAGGACATTGGTTATTGCTTCCAAGTCCCCAGATTGTTTATCTTGCATCGATTTCTAAGGGAAAGAGTTATTGCTACTGTATCCCTGATCGATGTTTTTTAGTTTGATTTAATTAAAATTTCAGAGCATTTCCATTTGTAATTAGATTCCTTTACAAGCATTTGTTTATTCTTATATTCAGAATTTTGTACTGCATCTTCACAGCATTACTCTTAGATAATTGTAGCCTCAGACAGAGTACACTCTTGAAATAAAAAGTCGCTCCCGGATTGATGATTAATGTAAGCTAATTAGGTGTTTGAAAAGATATCTTTTTATGGCTCAACATTTTGGCATCGTTGCCGGGGAGAGTGTATGCCATTTTAAAGGAGTGATGCACAACTGATTTTATTTTGCTTGCGAAGAATTGGGTATTAAAGACGGAAGGTAAGAACCTGCGCACTGGGCAAGAAAAACACTTGCTCACAGCCTGCTTCATAGCAGAAGTAGGTAAGCTTCTTTCTTTGGGTAGGAATGAAGGTTTTTTTTCTTGAATGAATAGACCAACTAAGAAAAACAAAATTCCTCCTAAAATTGAAAAACCTAAGGGACCTGTGACCCTTGGGCGGACAACCTTTATTGACGAAATCCTTAAAAGAACTGAATCTCATCCATCAGTAGGATTTAGAAAAGATATTTCTAGACAGCCTACTAGTTCCCTTTAGGCTACAGAGTCACCATCTGAAGCCTTTGCTGAGATACACAGTCAGATAGAGGGAATTGAGCAATATTCTCAAGAAATTGAGAATCCTTGCATAATTTCCCCTCAAGGAGGGAACTTTAGTAATCTCCGTGAAGGAGAAGGGGAAATAGGAGAAACATGAGACCCAACATCTCCTATTGAAATATCCCAAATGATAAGTAGCCCAGATAAGGGAAGTACTATTAAAATTATTCAAAATCAGGGTCTTGAATTACCTCAAACAGTAGGACAACAAGGAATACTCATTATTCCAGACAAGGGGAGTGTTTTCAAAGCCATTCCTATCCCTGCTAGTTAGCCTAGGAATTCCTTGGAGATCCTAGAAGGATATTGGCACATTTTTGACCAAATGGCCCAGAACCAAAATCAAAATTAGCAGACACCCCAGCAAACCTCTACGATGCAATATCCTATAGTAGATACTGCAGTCAATGCGCCTATGAAGGCCATTCCCCTTCAACATATTCCCACATTTCATGGCTTAAAATCAGAAGATCCAGATGCGTTTTTGTTTGAATTTGATGTGTTATGTAGGGGATATGATTATACCACCGATCCCCAAAAACTAAAACTATTCCCTTCTACATTAAAAGGGGAAACCTTACGATGGTTTATGGGATTAGGTGGGGGTGTCATAACTGATTGGGATCGTATGAAGGCTGCATTTTTAAAGAAATATCAAGATTATTGCAGGTCTCGAGAACTAAAATATGAAATATTCCAAATGACAGCAAAACCAAATGAAACCTTGGAAGAATATGTGGAACTGTTTCAATATAATCTTTAGAGATCTCCCTATGCATCCTTACCTTTACCCGATAATGTGTTGAAAACTACATTAATTAGGGGAATGAAAGATAAATGGGTTGAAACATTGAATATTATGGGAAAAGGTGATATATATCAGGAAAGTTATGTTGACATCATTGATTTATGTATCAGGAGTTCAAGGGGCAATACAAGGCTAAAATCAGCAGAACATGATATGATTACAAGAGACAACAAGACCTCCAATGAAGGTGTGACTCGTGCAGAGATTGGAAACATGCTGAAAGATTTTAAGACAGACATACTTAGGACTCTAACAACGCAGTTCGATATTATGCAAGCCAAACAGAAGCAAGCAGAAGCAGAGAAAAAATTGGCAATATTATGTCCTAGATGCGGGAAGAAACACAACCACAAAGAATGTCCGTTGGATGTAATCAAAGTCTGTGCCATTTGCACAAAAGATCACCCTACAGAAGGATGTCCCTCGCTTCCTGGCCTAAAATCAGTTTATAAGGAGGCAGAAGAAGAATCAGAATTGGTATGTCTGCTTAATCAGCGTCGACAATGGCAACCACGACAATCAGGTATGCCAACTGATCGATTTTATTCTTTTCATCCTCCTCAATACAATGCCCAGCAATATAGTGTAATGTGGAAAAATCAACCTCCTTTCCCCAATTGGTCATAACAACCATTCCCTACAACATCTTGGCCAAATCAAACAAATCAAAATAATTGGCCTAGCTTTCCTTTCTGTCCACTGTTTTGGAAAAACAATAACTATCCAACACAATGGTCCCCCTCTACCTCACAAAGTCAGGCCTGGCAGTCGAACTGGAAATGACCTACAAATCAACCAGCTGGAAAAATCCCTCTCTCTCAACCTACACTGCCATCTCCCTATAAAAATCCCTAGACCAACTTAAGACCGCAACTCCCAGCCCAGCCCAACCCAAACCCAAACAATAGGCCAGTTCAGTCTCTCCAAATAATGGAACCCCCAGAATTAGAAACTGAACTAAGGGAGTGAAATGATCTTCAATTAAGGTCTGGACACATAGTAGAAACAGAGAGAAACAACGATGTTCATGTTGAAGATTCGTTACCCATAGAACAAACATTACATAAAGAAAAGGAAGTTCAACAACAAGATCAACAACAAGTAACAACTTCCTCTCCACCATTCCCAGAACGATTAATCATACCATGCCCATTAGAACAGCCCAATTTTGATCTTCTGGGAGAATTAAAAAATTTATGTATAAAAATCCCTCTCCTCCAAGCTATTCAAGATATTCCTATATATGCAAAAACCATTAAGGAATTATGTATAAAGAAGCCAAAGAGGAGACCTGTTGAGATTGCAACAAGATAATGAGCTTAGTGGAAAGGAGTCGCCTTCACTAAGTGGGCCCGCAGGCTATTTTTGGCACAAAGTCTATTTTTAGACATATGGATCATGTTCTATGAGTTGTAGGATGCTATTTGTGGATGGTAGGTCAAGTTGGAAAAATATATGGACTTCTATTTTTAGACATATTGGGCGGAATTTATTTTTAGATTGCCAGTCTAAAAATAGATATGTCGAATATTATTAGCTCTTAATAATATTTGGACTATAAACATTATCTTATTCTCTTGGAGCACTTCAGTTAAGTGCACAGATGTGGCACAGGAGCTGACAGAAGGAATTACGCTATTCCTGAGGGTTAAGTGGAGCTATTGCATGGAGACTTCGGTTAGAACTCATGTGAGAGAGTTTGGTGGAGTTGATTGAGGAAGTTAATGGAGTTGTGTTCAGTTTAACTAATCTAAACATAGTTGAGCTAGTTGTATCTAGTCTAACTGATTGATACACTAGTGAGAGTGGTGTGAATTAATTATTAATTAATTTACTAATTATAAACTCATTAATCAACTAAAGAATACATCAGTTAACTTCAGTGCATGGACAGTTTCAGTGGAGACCAGTGCAGAAATAGGTGAAAGAGCAGGTTAACTATCAGTTGTGACTATATTGTTGCTATTTGCAACACACAGATAGGTGGAGAAGCCCATGATGATTGCGCAGTACAAGCCAGGTGGTTTATATATTTAATGAAGCCATCCCATAGCATTGAAAACGCAATAGAGGCTGGTTATCAAGTGGAAAAACATTGGAGCATGTGTTTTACTAGATCTAGCTTGATAGTGTGTAGCAATTCGAGGTTGTGCTGAGAGCTTGTGAGGAGAATTGTACTATGATTGTTACATGATCTCCATGACATATAATATACAGATATTTGGGGTTTTCAGATTTAAGCTTTCCCATTAAATATTGTGTTCATATGTGTGATTGTTTGTGGTTTTAATGTATGCATGCAATTGATTTTATTTCCGCATGTGATGATCAATAGTAGAAGAGATTATGTATTATGCATGAAGCTAAAATAGTGTGTGATCAAGAGAATATCGGTGAATAATATATCAGTTATTCAAATTTATACATGGTATAAGAGCGATATTGATCGTTGGAGCAATTGCAAAACATTGAAGCGGTTGAGTTTTGTGCTGGTGGAATTGGAATTTGCAGCAGTGTTTTCTTGGTGTCGAAGTTGAGATGTCTTTCAACGGATTGTGATTGGAGTATGCCCTTGAGGGCAGATCAAATTATATTGCATGGAAGGACAGGATGGAGGCAGTTCTGGATGACAATGGGTTGAAGGAGTCATAAATGCAGAAATTCCAAAGCATACTTCTAGTGATGCTACCGTACTTGACGCATGGCAAAAGAAGACAGCAAAGTGTCGAAGGATTCTGTTGGAAGGTGTGAAGGATCACATAGTATCCAACCTTCGTGGTAAGGCTTCTCCATTCTTGATGTGGAAAGCTTTGACAGATTTATTCCAAAGCAAGAGCGACCAGAGGAAGTTGGCGCTCAAGGACAAACTCAGGAACATAAAAATGGAGAAAGGCGACAGTATGCCCAAGTACCTCACGAAGTTCATCCAATGCAGGGATGAGCTGGGAAGTGTGGGGGTTATTGTTGATGATGAGGACTTGGTGAGCTTGGCTCTCCTTGGGCTTCTGAAGAGTTGGCATTCCTATCAGGACTTTGTCAATGGTCGGGAGAAATTGCCAGGATGGGAGCGACTTTGGTCGGATCTTGTGCAAGAGGAGATAAGGCGAAGTACCAGGGACAGATCTTCATCAAAGAACTCTGATGAAGAGAATTGTGCTTTGGCTGCCAAAGAAAAGAAGGGGAAGAGCAAGAAAGCTTCTCATTCCGGTGCGAAAGGCAAGAAGTAGGACATGTCCAAGGTGAAGTGCTTTCATTGTCACCAACACGGACATTATGCCACAAATTGTCCGCAGAAGAAGAAAAATAAGCAGGCTGCTGGATCTGCAGCTGGAGAGGCCTTAGCCTCGCAGTTTGAGCTGGATTTTTCGTTGATCGCATGCTTGGTCTCAAGTGTGATGGGTTCAGTGTGGTTTCTTGACAGTGGTGCATCTTTTCACATGACAGGAGATCGAGATTTGTTTACTGATCTGGATGAGAAAGATCTTGGAGTGCACATCGAGATGGGAAATGATGGTAGATACAGTGCGACCGGTATCAGTACCATTTCCTTTGAGAGGGAGTCTGGTAAACCCTTCGTATTGAAGGAAGTGATGCATGTTCCAGGATTGAAGAAGAATATTATCTCTGTGGCGATGTTAGAAGACAAGGGATATGATGTTGTCTTTAGTGAGGGAAAGGCTTTCCTGCGCAGTAAGGCAACTGGTGAGACCCGGAGGATAGGGGTTCGAGTTAAGAACCTTTATCAATTGTAGGTAGATGGCTGTGCAACAATGGCAGGCAAGGCAGAAGGAGTGGTGAGCCAGGAAAATGGCGAGTTGTGGCACCAGAGATTGGGCCACCTTCACCATGGAGATTTGAAGATATTGCAGCAGATTTCTACTGGGCTTCCTAAAGGCACTCTTGCACAGTCAGATCAGTGCAAGGGGTGTACCTTAGGAAAATTTGTGAAAGCCACCTTTCACGAGAAGGATAGTCACGCCATGACGATCCTTGAGAGAATTCACATAGACGTGTGTGGACCTTTCTCAGCAGCTTCGACAGCAAAGCACAGGTATTATGTGATATTTGTTGATGATTTTTCTCGTAAGTGCTGGATCTTCTTCCTGCAGAAGAAGAGAGAGACATACTCAAAGTTTTGTGAATTCAAGGCACTAGTTGAGAAAGAAAAGGGGAAGCAGGTGAAGGCTCTTAGGAGCAACAATGGTGGTGAATTCATCTCTGGCGAATTCAAGGACTTTTGCAGCGCAGAAGGAATTCGAAGAGAGCTCATAGAACCTCATAACACACAACAGAATGGGGTTGCTGAGCGGAAGAACAGAACGATCGTGGGTGCTGCACGGGCGATGTTGCATGATCAAGGCCTACCCATTCACTTATGGGTGGAGGCATGCAATATTGTTGTATATGTGCAGAACCGTTGTCCTCACAGGATACTTGGCATGAGTACACCTGAGGAGGCATTTTCTGGTAAGAGGCCTGTTATTTCCCATTTGAGGATTTTTGGTTCACCTGTTTACATTCATGTGACGAAGGATGCCAGGAAGAAGCTGGAGCTGACCGCAGAGGTTGGGATATTTGTGGGGTACACTGATACGCCCCACAACTATCATGTGTATTTTCCAAACAGTCGCAAGACTGTTGTGCGACGAGATATCAAATTTCATGAGGAGAAAGCCATGAAGTGTTCACTTGAGAGGGAGCCACACTTGCATGCATATGAGGAGCTATTAGTTCCTAAGGATGAGTCTCAGGATGTGGATCAGCCGCAAGAGGAGGTTCATGGAGTGGAAGAGACCACTCAGGTAGCGCCAACCATCAGAGGGCGGAAGCGCACTACAGAAGCTGAGCGATTGGCTCAAGATACAGAGAAGGTTGTAGGAGCACCTACATCACAGCACAGACAGAGACAATCACCTGACCGGTATACTGGATACATGGCTCTTATGAGAAAGTGTATCGTGATAGAGCCATCCTCTTTCGAGGAATCTGTGGAGGACCACGCATGGGTAGATGCCATGGTGGAAGAGTATGATTCGATTGTCAGAAACAGTGCATGGGAGATTGTCCCGAGATCGGAGGGGAAATCAGTGGTGGGTTCGAGATGGATCTACAAAGTGAAGCAGGCAGCTGACAGGAGTGTGGAGAAGTACAAGGTAAGATTTTTTTCCCGAGGATTTTCACAGATTGAGGGGATCGATTATGAGGAGACCTTTGCACCTGTCGCAAGGTATTCTTCCATACGGACGATTCTTGCTTTCTCAGCGCAGATGGGGTGGCACATTCATCAGATGGATGTGAAGAATGTGTTCCTCAACGGATTCATTGAGGAGGAGGTGTACATAGAGCAGCCTGAAGGTTTTGATATCTTCAGCAGCGACTCACATGTGTGCAGACTCAAGATAGCATTGTATGGGTTGAAACAAGCACCTCGTGCTTGGTACACATGGATAGACAGTTATTTCACCGGACTTGGATTCTCCAAGAGTGAGGCGGATCCTAACCTATACCAGATTGTGGAGGAGGGTAAGTTGCTGATCATTGTACTTTATGAAGATGATTTTATTTTGACAGGTGATGAGCTGTTGATACACTCATGCAAAGATGATCTTGCAAAGGAGTTTGAGATGAAGGACTTGGGCCTCCTTCATTATTTCCTGGGATTGGAAATTTGGCAGCACAGTGATGGACTGTTTGTTTCTCAAGGCAAGTATGCCCAGGAGATACTGGAGAAGTTCAACATGCATGGCTGCAAGCCTATTGATACTCCTCTTCTTGGTGGATGGAGGAAGGGGGATGCTACTTCGGCGGAGGTAGTGGATGCCACTGTTTATCGACAGTTGGTGGGGTCGCTTATGTATCTGGTCAATACACAACCCGACATATGCTATGCTATTAACTAGCTTTCACAAGCTATGGTTAAGCCTACCAAGCTCTACTGGAAGGCAGGCAAGCATGTATTGAGATATCTCTGAGGCACATCAGGATATGGATTATGGTACAGACAGTCAGATGAAGTGAGGCTATGTGGCTTCACGGATGCAGATTTGGCAGGGAGCCCAACGGATAGAAAGAGCACATCTGGAGGGATTTTCAGTATCGGGTCGACAAAAGTTTCTTGGTACAGCAGGAAGCAGAGATCCGTGGCACTCAGTTCAGCAGAGGCCGCGTATATGGCAACAAGTTTGGCTACATGCGAGGCTATATGGATGAGGAAGATCCTGGTTGGGTTGTTCGGTTCACACTTAGATCCTACTGTGATTTATTGTGATAATCAGAGTTGCATCAAAATCTCGGTTAATCCAATATTTCATGATAGATCTAAACACATTGACATCTGGTATCATCATGTCAGATATTGTGTGCAGTGGAAGGTCATGTTACTTTCATACATTCCTACGGAGGATCAGGATGCTGATATCTTGATGAAGGCGCTCACGAGGAGCAACTTAGAATACCACAGGGGTAGGATAGGGGTTGCAGATAATCCTTATCTTGTTGAGAGGGAGTATTGAGATTGCAACAAGATGATGAGCTTAGTGGAAAGGAGTAGCCTTCACTAAGTGGGCCCGCAGGCTATTTTTGGTGCAAAGTCTATTTTTAGACATATGGATCATGTTCTATGAGTTGCAGGATGCTATTTGTGGATGGTTGGTCAAGTCGGAAAAAATAGATGGACTTCTATTTTTAGACATACTGGGCGGAGTCTATTTTTAGATTGCCATTCTAAAAATAGATATGTCGAATATTATTAGCTCTTAATAATATTTGGACTCTAAACATTATCTTATCCTCTTAGAGCACTTCGGTTAAGTGCACGGATGTATGCCTCCCCAAATAAGGAATTACACTATTCCTAAGGGTTAAGTGGAGCTATTGCATGGATACTTAAATTTTGACTCATGTGACGAGTTTGGTGGAGTTCTTGAGAAGTTAATTGGAGTTTGTATTCGGTTTAACTAATCTAAACATAGTTGAGCTATTTGTATTCGGTTAACTAATTGATACAATTAGTGAGAGTGGTGTGAATTAATTATTAATTAATTCACTAATTATAAACTCATAAATCAACTAAAGAATGCATCAGTTAACTTCAGTGCATGGACAGTTTCAGTGGAGACAAGTGCAGAAATAGGTGAAAGAGCAGGTTAACTATCAGTTGTGACTATACTGTTGCTATTTTCAACACACAGATAGGTGGAGAAGCCCATGAGGATTGCGCATTACAAGCCAGGTGGTTTATCTATTTAATGAAGCCATCCCATAGCATTGAAAACACAATAGAGGATGGCTATCAAGTGGCTAAGGATTGGAGCATGTGTTTTGCTAGATATAGCTTGATAGTGTGTAGCAATTGAGGTTGTGTTGAGACCTTGTGAGGAGCTTTGTACTATGATTTTTACATGATCTCCATGCAATATAATATATAGATAGTTGGGGTTTTCAACTTTAAGCTTTCCCATTAAATACTGTGTTCATATGTGTGATTGTCTATGGTTTTAATGTGTGCATGCAATTGATTTTATTTCTGCAATTAATGATCAATGGTAGAAGAGATTATGTATTATGCATGAAGCTAAAATAGTGTGTGATCAGGCGAATCTCGGTGAATAATATATCAATTATTCAAATTTCTACAAGACCAACCACCAGTATATTTGTCAAATAGATGATCTTTATCTGACTTATTATTAGGAATGGAAAATCCTATCAAATATGAAGACCCAGGAAATCCTATAGTGACAATGCAAATCAATGGACAATCATTCCCAAATTCCTTAGTTGATTTGGGAGCATCAATCAATATCCTAACAACTACTACCTATCAAAAAATTGACATTAAATCACTAGAACCAACAACAACCATATTGGAATTGGCTGACCGATCGGTAATCAAACTAGAGGGTACACTACAAGATGTAATGGTATATGTAGATTCCTGGGAATACCCTGCTGACTTCCTGGTTATCAATCCAAAGAATCGGCTAGATGGACAACCGTTAATTTTAGGTAGACCTTGGTTGGCAACTGCCGATGCGTATATTGGATGCCGACAAGGCAACATGACAATAACAAGGGGCAACTGTGTCAATAATTTAGCTCTATACCCCTTAGCCCAGCCAAGTCTATCAATAATCAAAACAAGAAAACCACCTGTATCATATCTTATGGAAAATATGAGATCACCTCTAACTATAGAAAATGCTCTTGATTTTAAATATCAAACAGAGGATGATATCATTAATAGTTTTGTTAATAAAACACAAATCAAATCTCATTTGCAATGTCACATGATCAAGGCATCATTTGATAATAAAGAAGAACAAGATCCTTTGAAAGACATTCCTGAGAAAGTAATACCCACTACTTCTGTATATAATAGCAAGATTGTAGAAATTGAGCTGGGAAAAAATGTAAACATTAACAAAAATCTGACTGCTGAACAAGAAGAGAAGTTGGTCCAACTATTGCGGAAATACAAAGCAGCCTTTGCATGGGATTACCCCGATATGAAATGAATTGATCCTCAATTATGCACACACCACATCTATACTGAAAGAGATGCGAGACCCATTCACCAACCCCAAAGAAGACTAAACCCCCACCTTAAAGATATTGTGAAAGCTGAACTACAAAAACTATTGGATGTTAATTTCATTTACCCAATATATGATAGTAAGTGGGTCTCTCCATTACTAGTGGTACCTAAAAAGAATAAAAAGTGGAGAATATGTGCAGATTACCGTGAACTTAACAAGGCAACACAGAAAGATCACTTTCCCCTTCCTTTCATTGACCAGGTATTAGACACATTGGTAAGAAATTTTTTTTTCTCTTTCCTGGATAGCTTCAGTGGGTACAATCAAATTCATATTGCCCCTAAAGACTAAGACAAAACTACTTTTACCTATCCTTGGGGGACATTTGCTTATCGAGTATTACCTTTTGGCCTATGCAATGCCCCTGCTACATTCCAAAGGGCCATTCTTAGCATCTTTGTAGACTTAATAAATGAAGGTCTCGAAGTATATATGGATGACTTCACACCTTACAGGGATGACTTTGAGCCAGCATTGAAAAAATTAGAAAAAGTGTTGCGAAGATGTATTGACACTAGGCTTCATTTAAGCAATGAAAAGTGTCATATGATGATGACTAAAGGAGTTATCTTAGGAAACTATATTTTAGTAGCTGGAATTCAGGTGGACCCATCTAAAATTCAAATAATTTTGTTAATACCCACACCTACCACACAAATAGAGGTACGTAGATTTCTTGGATTTTCTGGTTACTATAGAAGATTTATAGAACATTATTCTCGAATAGTTGCACCTTTATATGCACTAACTGGAAATTTTGATTTCCTCTGGACAGATAAATGTGACAATGCCTTTAATGATCTGAAGAATCTTGTTCCAACGGCCCCAGTGCTGAGGGGCCCAAATTAGAATTTTCCATTCCAAATTTCATCTGATGCCTTAGATACAACAATTATAGAAGTACTTGGGCAGGAGGAAGACAAGAATCCATATGAAATCTATTATATCAGCAAAAATATGTCTCCTGCTGAATTAAATTATACTGTGACTGAGAAAGAATTTTTAGTTGTAGTACATGCTATAAATAAGTTTAGACATTATATAACTGGGTATCCTGTAGTATTATATACTGATCACTCTTCCATTAAGTTTTTAGCAAATAAATCTGTTACAAATGGAAGAGTGACAAGATGGTTGATTTTATTGCAGGAATTTGACATTACAATCAAAGATCGACCTGGAAAGGAGAACTCTGTAGATGATTTTTTGTCAAGAATGCCAAATCCAATAGATGCAGAAGCAGTTGAAGACCACTTCCTAGATGAACATATGTTCGGTATTACTTTTAAAACCCCACGGTATGCTGATATAGAAAATTATTTGGCAATAGGTAAATTAGCTAAACATCTATCCCTTAATGAACGAAAGCAGATAATACACCATAGTACCAATTCTCTTGGATTGGGGGCTACCTATTTCATACAGGTGCAGATATGCAGATAAGATGATGCGTTCAGGAGGATGAGGTATTTGACATTTTGAAAGCATGCCATGATGGACAATGTGGTGGGCATTTTGCAGATCGTAGAACTGCCCATAAAGTTTTATGAACGGGCTATTATTAGCACACTATCTTTAAATATGCCAAGAAATTTGTGCAGGCTTATGATAGCTGCCAAAGGGTAGGTCGCCCTAGGCAGTTTGATGAAATGCCTTTGAACCCTCAACTACTGATTGACCCATTTGAACGTTGGGCCCTTGACTTTGTTTGCCCCATTAGCCCCCTTCAAACTAGAAAATGTACATCCTAGTTGCAACTGAGTATGTCACCAAGTGGGTTGAAGCAGAGGCTCTTTCAAAAGCTACAGAGGACTCTGTAATACAATTTCTTTTCCAAATTTTTGTTTGGTATGGCCTTCCAAGGGACATAATCACAGATGGAGGACCACAGTTTGTAGGTAATAAATTAGCTGAAACACTACAAAACTATCACATTCATCACAAGATTACAACCCCATACCATCCACAGGCCAATGGCCAAGTTGAGAGCATGAACAAAGTGATTGAATATATATTAACAAAAACCGTTGCCTCACATAGACGTGATTGGGCCTACAGATTGCCAAAAGAATTGTGGGCATATCGAACAATGTGGAGACCCACTACGGGATATTCACCATATCAATTGGTATTTGGAAAATAACCCATATTTCCAATAGAATTTTAAATTCAGACATTGAGAACAGCTCAGAAGGTGGGTCTAGAGCTAAATGAAGCCCAGAACAAAAGACTACAGCAAATTAATGAGTTAGATGAAATTAGGATCTCTTCTCTTCAGCACACAATGTTAATTCAACAACAGAGAGCAAAGTGGCATGATGCCCTGATTAAACAGAAGATCTTCCACGAAGGAGACTAGGCACTCCTATATGATTCTAGGTTTCAGGATTTTCCAGGGAAACTCCAGACATGATGGCTTGTACCCTATGAAATATAAAAAGTGCATAATAATGGCACTATTAAATTAGCTACCATTGATGTATCTGGGCATTCCTTTAAGGTAAATGGTCATTGAGTATGATTGTATCATAAACCACTTACCTGGGAATCCTTTTACCAACAGTTACGGGAAGATTATACCATGGAAATTCTTGCTGAAGGGGATAACTCCTCCTCGGCACCAGTTCATTAAATCAGTTATTTTTTAAAAATTTTGTACATAAATATTGTTTATTCATTTGGATGATTTGTTTTAGAGAATTCTTTTTTTTTCAAATTTCTGTTTATTTCAATTTTCGCTGTATGTTTCATACAATTCGTTTTTTCAAAAATTCTGTTCATTTCGCTTGTTTTGAGTTTTGCTATTCCTTCCCAAAGGAACATCACTTCTATTTTTCCTTTCGAAAGGAACAATAGTTCCGCAGATCTTTGTTGTTCCTTTCAAAAGGAACAACAGTTTCGCACATTTTTGTTGTTCGTTTTGAAAGGAATAACAGTTTTGCAAATTGTTTCTGCTGTTCTTTTTAAAGGAACATCACCTTTTGAGTGAATTATTTTTTTTGTTTTAGATTAGCATTTTGAGAATTTCTGATGACTCTTCTAAAGGAAAACATATTATTCATATACAATCATACAAATTAAAGCTTACTGTAATCAGCAAATCAAAAGAAATCGTCATTTTTAAGAAAATTGTTTAGTAATGATAAGAAAACAGGAAAAAGGGACTTAATTAATAACATAATCTTGTTGTTTTATTACCATTGAATAAATCTGATCGATTATCCTTATCATGATTGGTTCTTTCCCATATGTTATAACTTTCTTTGATTTTTATTTATGGAATAGGAATAAGGGCATATTCTTTTCTATTGAGATGTTTAGACCTCTTCCACCATCCCTACTCTTAAGGAGTGTTGAGCCATCCTTTATGAATAACTAGGAAAGTGTTATATGAAAAAGAAAATTATTTATATGTTCCACTAATAATTTTATGATTTGGCAGATGGAGGATAGGGGGTCTCATTAAGAGCCAACCTACCATGATCATAAGGAATTCAACGAAGTGGCATTCCCATTATGGCCACCAAACCAGGGATATGGTCCAATGGACAATTCAAAAATTAAGGAAGTCCTTGGAACAGGAGGTCTCATCACGAGCCGGCCTGCCCACTTTTCACTTCTTCCCAGTGAATGGCATTGTGATTTATCTAGTCACCAAGCCAGCACAATGGCCTCCATTATGACATTTAACAAGCACTTCCTCAGTTTAAATAAAGGATAATGGTTCCAAGGGTGAGAAAGCAACTCTGTCAAGGTTATGGACACCTGTGGGCAATAGAGCTCTGCTAATGGTATTGGAGTCACATTTATACACATAAATAGTCATATTTAACCCTTTTTCCTATATCTTTATTTAATATCAAATGAAAGTATGAATCTTTAACCTTCCATTTCGAACCTATTATACATGAATATCATTAAAAATCGATCATATTAGTTTGAAATGGTAATAAAAACATCTATACGTATGTTTATCCTAAGCTGTCTCTTCTCCTCATATTTGAATCATTACAAAAAGATTTTATATCTATTACCGATTTATCACACGTACTGATTTCAGTAATTTCTATAATTTGATTGAATGTACAATAATTATGCCTACTTTTTCCCTGCTATACTACTGTTGTGCCACGCTACCTCTCTCAATTAATGGTCGAGGGTGACCTATTATCGAGCAGGGGGGGCGCAGATTTTTGCATGTAGAGCAAATCCCGATATTTGTTTACCTGTAGGTGAATTAAATCCCTGCATTTTAGGAAATAAAAAAATTTAACGACATTATTCCAATTTAACGTGTTGTGTTGTTCCATTGCGATCACTGTGTGTTTGGAAAGAACTAACAAGGTGTAGAGAAAATGGGAGGATGACCAATTCACAGTGAACCAAAGGTGCTGGTCATTTCTAATGCTGCACGAGATATTTTGGAAAGGATAGGATGGATTACATATTTCATGAGGATGCAACAACTCGACGAAGCAATGTCCACCGAATTTTTATAGAACTTGCAAGAAGGATTCTCCATGGTTAGAGGAAGACATATAGCTGTATCTGACGAAATAATTGCAGAAGTATCGGGCATACCAGTGCAAGGAACTATATGGACGCAGAAGAAGCTTAGGCTTCGAGAAGCTTAGGCTTCGAGAAGCCATGAATATCTTTTAGGATGACGGACAGACATTGGTTATCAAAGGAAAAAGAGTTCAGCCAGCATCATTGGTAGAACCATGGATGGAATTGGCCAAGATTGTGCAGGCCTACATAACATGCGATGAAAGAAAAGATGTGGTAAGACCTCGCAACTTTAAGCTACTGGCTGTATTAAAATAGAAATGCACTATCAATTTGCCTGAATTTTTAAATTCCATGTTGTATGATATTGCCAGTAACATAAGAAAATCCCAGCACGCAAATATGGTGGTCAGCCATCATTGCTTAATTCGATTAATAGTAAGTCGTAGCCTCGCCCAGCAACAAACCAGCTGGGAAGAGTTGATATTCTCCATTGATGGAGGGTTGGCCTTACCTGCCCTGAAACGGAAGAGAATGGCTGGCTCAATAGCCGATCCATCAATTCACAGACAGTCCCTCCGTTCAAAGTGAAGTAGGGGGATGATGGAAGGACTTCCGGGAAATAGCAGCCAGCCCCTGGAATTGCACAGCTCAGAGGATGAACAACCTCCACAACTGGAGGGAGCAAGCCCTCGTACTGATGAAGAAGAGGAAATGGAAGGAGAAATTCGCTATTCAGACAAAGAGGAAATAAGCCACCACAGCAGTGCTAAAAAATAATCCAATGCAGAGGAAGGAAATACGGAGGAAGAAGAAATTGAAGGAGAAATTCGATATTTGGATGAGGAAGAAGGAAGTTATCATACCTGTGAGGAGGACGGAGACAATCATAACAGCGAAAAAGAAGGAGTAGAGCCTCCCGAGAATGCTACCGTAAGCCCTTTACAGGAAGACCAATTGGCCCAAATTTTGGCCAATATGAGTGACTATGCGCAGTCTCATAGCCCTTTGGATCTTAACATTGATATTAATCAGTTACAGGAGCACTCTACAGTCAACAAAGATACAGCTGAAGAAATGCTGGATGAAATAGCAAATCCTAGCGAAGCTAGGGTTGCTTCCCCTGAAAGGAATGAACAAGAGAACACTGAAGTAATATCCCAACTTGGAAGCCCTTAGGAGATTACGGAGTTAACCAAAGATATAATTCCTGAAGAATTTAGCCAAGGGCATATGAATGTGGAAGAGGAACCCCAAGCAGAAGACCAAGAAGAGAACTTAATTGAAGGCACTGTTGATATGGACCAACACCCTGTCGAGCAAACAGGTTCAGATAAAGGAACAATTGTTCCATTAAAAAAGAGGAGGAAAGTAACTGAGATTGAAAAGCTTCGCAGGGAGCGAGTGAAGCTTCATAAACTCGTAGAATAGCTCAGGCAAACCATTAGGGTTTTGAGAATGAAACAAATGCCTAAGCGAGCCCTAAGAGAAGAAGCATAGCTACTAAGCGAGCTTCGAAAAGGAGAAAAGTGACCGCTAAGAGGAACCCCAAGTTGAAGAAGCCATGCCTGAACCCAATTATGGAGATACATAATAGCAAACAGTTGTTCCAACACAAGTTGTTCCAACACAAGCTGTTCCAACACAAGTTGTTCCAGAGGGACCTGTTTCAAGTGAAAACATGCAATATAGTAGTTAGCATACTTTTAGTGATTCGACATTAGCCAGACTCCAAGAGGAGTTGGCACAGGCCCGAATAGAAAGACAAAGGTTGGAAGAAGACACTGTCCCAAGGAAGAGATATCAAGAACTGCAGCAACAGATGAAGAGTATTCATGAAGCAGAAGCAGAAGCTCATGAAAAGTGTCGAAGAGCAAAGAAAAAGACTGACAAGGTAATGAACCAATTAAAACTAGCCTACAATCAAATGAACACTCTCTGCTTCCCATACACTGATGTCTTAGCCTGTAGATGCCCTACCAAAAACTATGCTTTATTTTTACTAGAAAGATATTTACAGCTAAAGATTAAGGCTATTAAGGCAAGGAAATCCATAGAGGTAAAAACTATAGATGACTTTGTATCATGCTGCAAACTTTATGGGATCAAAGTACAACGCCTTTTGTGTGAATTTTACTTGCATAATCTAATACTTGAAAATGATTATGAATCAAACCCTAGCCCTTTTGTGGGAGATGTTCAATTTCAGGCATTCATTTCCTTTGTTGTAAATCAATTAAAATGGCTTAAAGCCTATATTTCTTTCCAAAGGAAAGAAAATGAATTAGATTTGTGGGTTAGGAGTGAACCTCAGAACCCATCCCAATTTTGGGCTAGGCACAGAAGTTTGATGACAAAGAAAGGCATTATCCAAGTATTGGGGCCTGTCCACAAATCGATTATCTTGAATGGAACAGATTATTTCTCATCCATTAGAAACCAAGCTTATATAGCAGCTAAGGTCCGGTGGAGAATCTCCAATCAAAATGTGCAAAATAGGGAACCATTTAATTATAGAAACTTTGGGCTAGCTGCAGACCGCTTGATTTCTTATAGTCATCTTATTTTAAAAGAAGGACCATTCTGGTTAGGATGTAGGTTCCGCAGCCCTATTGCATGGTTTCTTGCTTCAGACTACAAAGCTGTTTACGAACTCCCCGAAGGACAAACAGAACATGTTTTTGAGGAATTAGCTGCACTACATGGTTTTAGACCTGTCGATGACAAACCTTATCTGGATTATTCTTTGACTGCTCTCCATGTGAACTATAGTTTTCATGAGGACATGAAAAAGATTAAGCAGGGGGGTATGTTGGGCAGTGAAAAAGGTATGAAATTACTGTATATTTTCTCATTATTTTACTATCGACATACTCCTTTTTTGCCTTGAGAAGGTAATTTATTATAAGAATTATGATGGGATTGGAAAGGTTTACATTCATTGTATAAAGATGACTAAAGGATGCTTTTTGTTGATAAAATAGGGATTAGACGAAGCGAACAACTGTACCAAAGGTGAGGCTGAGATCAATGCAACTGCTGCTCCATTAGCGTTGAACCACATCCAGCCAAAGACAAGGAGATCTGAACGAATTGCTAAAAAGAGGCAGGGGATAGCTCGGCCTCGGTCAAAGCAAACAAGTTGATAACTAAACAAAGGGGAGCAAATCCCTCAGGATCCTTCGATCCTGAGGGATCATTGTTCAAACTCATCTTATTCCTCCTCTTGTCCATCAGGATTTGATATATAAAGAAATGTCCTTTAGTGATGAAAGGGGAGTCAGGAGTCAGGAGTCAGTCAGTCAGTTGGTCGGAAAAAGTTCTTATATTCAGACATTTCTTTTGCAATACTATGTTTATTGACTCTCGGCTTTGAGAGAACAATCTCTGTAATCATTTATGTTTAATTAATATCAAGCACGTGTTTCGTTTCATTTCTTAAGATCTGAAGTATCCCAGCAGTATTTCACTGGCGCTAAGGGCCCGGCTCTGGTGGAATTAATTTTCTGTTTGTATTCTCAATCTTTGTTTACTGTTGTGTGAAGTTGTGTTTTTTGTTTATTTCGATTACAGAGTTGATCGACTGTTGTTAGATTGAATATAGATTCATTAACGAATTGCATTGCTATTTTACTCTTTTCAAGAAATACATTTGCTGTTCATTTATTCTGCTATCATTGTGAAGCTTTACTGTTCTGTATTTGACTCTAAGTTATTATTCTATTAATTTATGATTCTTTGTGATCCATTGATATGTAGTATTGGCCGACGATAGATTGAAGTTAGTTAAGTTTGTAATTGCTATTCAAATTATATTGCTATTCCATTTCTAGTTATTTCTTACTTCTGATTCATAGCTTTACTTTAGCAGATAGTTGGTTACATTTTCTGTGTATGCGTAGGAGTTACAAGTTGTTGTTCCTTTTTAGCCTTTGCAGTTCATTTCAGTTATCTTTATCAGCAAGAAGTTTGAGTTTGATTTCATTCCAATTGTTTTAAATATCACCAACTGTAGAGGACATTGGTTATTGCTTCCAAGTCCCCAGATTGTTTATCTTGCATCGATTTCTAAGGGAAAGAGTTATTGCTACTATATCCCTGATCGATGTTTTGCAGTTTGATTTAATTAAAGTTTCAGAGCATTTCCATTTGTAATTAGATTCCTTTACAAGCATTTGTTTATTCTTGTATTCAAAATTCTGTACTAAATATTCACAGCATTACTCTTAGATAATTGTAGCCTCAGACAGAGTACACTCTTGAAATAAAAAGTCGCTCCCGGATTGATGATTAATGTAAGCTAATTAGGTGTTTGAAAAGATACCTTTTTATGGCTCGACACATGGGTTGATCATAATCTTAATCAAAAAGGAATTTTAGGTCAAGAATATGACTTGGGAAGTATTTTGAAGGAATTTAAAGAATGAGGCACAATGAAGTCGTCAAATAAGAAGAGTTCAAGAAAGAAGGGAAAGCATGAAACCCTAACCTCGCGCCCTACCAAGACTAAGAGCAGAGAGAAGTTAGTGCAGGCAAAGGAGAAGAGACCTATCATTGAAACCCTGTCCTTATAAAAAATAACAACCTAGAGTTCAGCCAAGAAGAGGACTGCCTCTTCAAGGGAGGGTCACATTCAGTCGACCTCTCCGATACAATTGGACGATTCACCATCTACTTCACCAGGTGAAAAAAACCTTTCGCTCCTTACTGAGGTGGCGGACCACACAGTGGTCAATGAAAGCTATGTGTAGGAGGAATATGACACACCCTTGTCAGTCTTCCTTGGAAAGATGAAGAAAAGGAAAACAATGCCGAAATCTAGTGTAAGTGTAGGCAAAGACCTGACAATGGGTCAAACGGAAGTTGAAATGCAGGGTACTGAGAACCTCGGTAATTTTGAAGTGCAGGGTACTGAAACCCTCCGTAATTACCCTTGGTGACATTGAAGTTCAGGGTACCGAAGCCCTTGAGGATATCGAAATGCAGGAAATTTGTGGGCAAGGTAATCTTGACCCTGATAATGACGACACATGTTTAGAATCAATTGCCGAGAAAATTCATGCACCAGAAGAATTAGGAGAAGAAAAATCCACCCTCCACCTGAACAGTCAGATATAAGAGCTCAAGTAGCATATTTATGGCTTAGAGATATTAAACCAAACCATGAAAGAGAAGGGGATAATGCAGAAACAAAATAGTACAGAGCTAGCAGAGGAAGTGAAGTAGAAAAAAAGACAAGTGAAGATATGGAAATTCCGAGCATCAAAGTGCTACGGGCATCTTAAAAACGTGACCAAGCAACTCAAGAAGGCTCGAGGCAAGAATATGAAGACAGTGAAATTAGGGATCAACATACAAGTTCATGACTGAAAGAAGTCTTCCTTATTCTGTTTTTTGCAGCAGGTAAAGGTTGTGTGAGGACACACAACAATGTAGGGATGGGAGGATGTTGGTAGGCTAAATTGCTTCATTTTTAACCCCTATCCTATTCCAAACACACGACGTAAGACCTCTGTTTTAACCTCATAACCTCTTCACTCCTGCACTATTTCAAGAATTATGTCTATTCATGCAGTCTCTTTATATTTTCATATTTAAGGCTTGTCATGGACTTAATTATTTATTTATGGAATTTATACCTTTAAATTATCTTTGCAACTAATATTTTCTTTCCTAAAGTATTTGGTGAACAACGTATTAATCATTATGGTAGAATGGTCGAGTGCATGTAGGATTCCTGCACCAACTAGTAGTTCCTGCACTTTGGTGACGGCTCACTACCTACTCGGATATCTCATTAAGGATTATTCATCTCGAGTTGGGCTCAGAGTGGGAGATAAATTAGCATATATTAGAGATTAGGACTCCGACCAAATGCTTATATTAGTATCTTGTAGCAGCCGAAAGGCTTAGTTTGTAACACTGTTATATTTTTTTACAACCGCAGGCCTAAGGGTTGTATATAATGTAGAATTCAGATAGGAAGTAGCTAGCGATACTACTGTAATTTTATTGGTATCACCCTCTTTCTGGGATGGATTCAACCTCATGATGTACATTTGCTTATTCGAAATATAATACAAAGGGACTGTGCCATGTTGTTTCATTTCTGCATTTCAAATTTATGGTGATGCGTTGCTGAAAGACTGAGTTTCCAGGTTTCTTAATAGGGAAACGAGATGGTTGACTAGGGCCCAGTCAACCTAGCTCGTTCTCCCTCTCGTTAAAGGTGTGTTAATTTAATTTGAATGCAAGGCATGAATTAAATAATTATTTTGATTCTTTCACAATTATAGGTTTGATTTCATTCGGAGTTGTCATGTGATGGATTCGTGGTGTGCAAGCTTAACTAAGTGCGATTTTAACTCATATAATTTTTCCTTCTCGAAGCTTAGTTTATTTATGTGATAATAATGTAAGCGTGTTTCCTGTACTAGTGCATTTTCAGTTCTGCAAGTTGATTTCTTTGGTTCATTCCAACAAATTCTTTTTGTTTCTTTTCCTTTATAAGATCTTGATACGTTTTTGCAAGTGAGTGTTTATTTCAAAGACAGAGGCATTTTTAATATTAAGAGTTTAATTCTAAGAGTTAATGGTGCTTTGATGAATACATATTAAACGTTGTTATAACGTAAGGATCTGTACTCGCATTTTACACTTTCGAGGAAAGGATTGAGTTTCATATTAAATTATCAAATGAACCTTTTGAATTAAAAATATTAATGATCTACATGAATAACCATCACAAGAACAAGCCTATTGTCATAATCAAATGATTTCTTTAATTGCATGAAAGAGTTCCTTGTTTGAAGAAAGGTTTGCTTTGACTTTCGAAGTTAATTCTTGTTTTGAGATTAAGTTTGGTTGAAACATATTTCCGCTTGTGGAAGCTATTGTTTAGCCAATTTAATGTCTTAAATTGTTCAACATAAATCATCAACCGAGGTTAGTAATCTGATGAATTGTGGTGCACTATATATGCTTAGTTAACCTTCTTCTTACTTTGTTGTGTATATTTTTATGTTGTTTTGGGGATTTTGTTCTTTATGTCTAAAAGTTAATTTGAAGGAATGAGAACTATGAAATGAATCAACTGAATCTAATGAAGTTTAAGTGTTAAAACTAGTTTTGAAAGAAAAAAGAAAAGGAAATTTTCTTTAACTATTCTAATTTGCATAAAAATGAATCAAACTTTAAATGGCTAGAATCTGATCTAAAAACAGGGTATCTATTCTAATGACTTTGAGATTTTGGAAATTAAATTTAATTCTAATATATCTTAATTTAGTTCTACTCCATGGATTGAAATATGAATCTTATGAATAAGAATTGAAATAACAATGCTAATCTAAATGAAAGCAGATTCAAAGGAAAAAAAACTATTGTATGACCAACTACTCAAGCATTCAATATGGAAGTATGACATAGTCACCCTCTTGACATGATTTACAAGCAATTGATTACACTTTAGTTTAAATATTTTAATCTAGGAAAGCATTTAAATAACATGTAAAGGAAAGTTCAATTATTGTATATTTTAAATAATCAAGCATCCAATTTGGAAGAATGACAAAGTCATCTTCTTGGCATGATTTACAAGCATCTAATTATACATTTAATTGAGGATATGATCTAGGAAAGCAGTGTAAATGCATGTAAATAAAAATTCAATTATTGTATATTTTAAATACCCAAGAATCCAATTTGGAAGTGTGACAGAGTCATCTTCTTGGCATGATTTAAAAGCATCTAATTATACAAATAATTGAGGTTTTAATCTAAGAAAGAAATGTAAAAGCATGTAAAGGAAAACTAAACAACTGTATGCTCTAATGCCTCAAGTGTAATCCAATTTGGAAAATAGAAGAATCTATTTTCTTGAGATGTTCTAGGTAAGAAAAAGATTACACAATCATTCTAAAACTAAAATTTAAATTAATATAAAAGCTGCAACGTAATGTGAATCTATTTATGAATTGACAAAACAGAGCTAATGAAATTAAAATAAAACAACTAATGAAAAACCTCCTCCTGTGCAGGGGCCCTCTGCAACAAAATAGGTTAAGATCCTAGCAGACTATACGCACATTAAGAAGAAACTGGAACTGGAGCCATGAACACGACCTTCATATTATGAAAACGATAGTGTATCAAAGCATACACAATGTTCTACAAAAATTAAGACTGTCTTCGGTCTTCACATAACCGATATTTAAAAAAAAAAAATGTAACTGTCAGGAGCTAATTCTAGCTACAGATGGTGATTAAAACTAAAACATAGAAGCAAGTTCTAAATGGTTAACTCTTGATTTTCTACATCAGAGCAAATCAAGAGTTATTTTTTCTTGGATCACGTCCTTTGACTGCACTTTGACCACGAGCATAGGCACCTTTTTCTGTTGAATTTGATCAGGTGGATAGGACTAAATCCATATATGGATCATTCTGGAGATGCCCATGTGGCTCGTTCCTTTATTCACTCCTCGGAACCTATCAAACCATAAAAGTAGCTGCCGAAACAACAATTAGCTATAGAATAGGCTGCGTTATGTAGCTGAGTTATAAAAATCCATTCAAATAACAAGAACATCAAAATATAACATAGAGATCATTCAAAATGCATTCTCTAAGATAAAACATGTCATTTATCATTGATTGGAGTTTATCGATTTATGAAAAAGGTAAGGAAAAGTGATGAGAAAGGATGTCAGAGAAGGAACAATTTTGAGGTTCAACATACCCCCACTAAGAAGCCATTGCATGTCCTCATGCAATTTATCATAAATGTGAACTTCCTTCTCCTATTGCATTTGTTCAAACACTTCTTCTAATACATCCAGTTTTCTCTTCTTGCTTTTCATTGAAGTGACTGCCATCCTGGGCTTCCTCATAAGGAGTTTGTATTTGAGGTTGATGACTATCCTGTTTAGTGATTTATTCTTTATTTTTAACTTTCTGTTCTTTTTGTACCACAATCCTAGATGCAGGATGGTGTTATCACTAATGACTTTCTCCAATTGGTTCTACTACTTTAAAGCTTCATTCTCCTATTTAATATGCCTATTAAATAACTCTAGCTCATAGATTTATTGTTTAAGGGTGTCAACCAGAGGTTCCTGTGGATTGATAGGCAGTTCTGGATTCACTGTTGCATTCCTTTTCTCTAATGACTCTATGTAGTCATACATCTCTTGTTGTACTGGGTCTATGCCTGGAGATCCTATGCTGGGACTACCTTCAAAATTATGTACAGGAGCATTTACAGGGCTTTGTGGAGGAGAGACATTGATAGGTGATGGCATTGGAGGTTCCTCCTCTAAATTCACAAACTCTGTTTCTTGTGATGGTGTATTTTTCATTGTCCCTCGAATTTTAGAGCTTCTCCTTGGTTGTAGAGGGTTTACGTTTTCTTCACTTGTAACCTTGCTCTTCATTTCTGTTTTACCTCCTGTCTTAACTCTACCCTGCTTCTTGTTTTTCATCAGCTCCGCAAGGGTAAGCTCCTCTTCATTTTGTTGTAGTGTAGGTCTATCTTTAATGCTTGTATCAATTTTATTTCTTCTACTTTTCCTAGTCTTGTCTTCCTTAGGCTGCTCTGGCTCATCTTGGAAATAGTTTCTGATCAGAAAATTCTCTTAAGAATCTCCTATACTTCTCAAATGAAATTCAAGAAATATTTTTACCAACCCATGATGATGCATAATGTTGTCTATAAACTGAATCCTCTTATGTACATCTGTAGACATTCTTTTTAAACTATTTAGTAAAAAGAAATGGATATTTATTTCACCATCCTCCAAAAATTTCATCAACAACCGAATATGATACACAAACATGCAGCCAAATCTGCCTTCACAAGTGATAAATTTCTACAAAATTAAAAGGATGTTTCTCCATTTGTTCTTGAGTGTTGATCTAGGGATGCCCTTTTTGTAAATAGAAGTATCCATACCTGGATTTTTGAGGACAACTCTCAATGCTTCATTATGAAATTATTTATTTTTGAACCACCTTTTTCCAACTATTGGGAGCTTTGTGGCTTCAGCTATGAATGCCTCGGTCACTGAAAATTTTATGTCTCATATTTCGACTTTCGTTCCATCAAAAGACCTCGCAAAAGACTTAGTGATCTCTTTGTGGAAACCATCAAAAAATTCTATAAACATGAGCCACTTAGCCTTCCGCAACATCTCTTTGATCTGAGGATAACCCTCCATGTATTTAGCTCCCACTAGTTCAGTTCTGACTATTGAAGCCATTTCTTCTGTCATGAAGAGTCTAGCCTTCATAATTATCCTTTTATGTATGAAGTGAATTGGGTTCCGGATCTGGTGAAGGACGTCGAGAGTTTGTAGGAAAGTATAAATGAGATGGATATTTGATGGGGTTTTAAGAAACATAGATGAATAGGTTACGGTAACAGGACATGATCATTTAGTCATAAATGGGGGAGTCCGTTATGGACCGTTATGAAACATGATGTGGATGATATGGCCAATCTATGATATGATATGAGTCCAAATAAAATCAAATGATGACATATTGAGGTAGCATGTTATCATCTATGCTATACATGCTAATGTTTTTGACCTTATTATTTTATTAAATTTATGTAACTTACCTTTAGAACTAACCTTTTGTTGTTATTTCCTTGGTGTTGATTCTTCAGGTATCCTTTAGAATGATGATCTTCAAATGGAGTTCTCAATTTCCTGTGCTCAATATTCTTGCTTCAGTAGGCTATAAAAATGTGACAGAGCTGCAGAATGTGATATTAGCTACAAAATGGAATGTCAGCTGCCAAATGGAAGTGGTTCTGTACTACTTTTTATTGCTTTTTAGAAAAGAAAGGGAACAAAGATTTTTGGGATTTTTAGAAATGGAATGGAAAATATAAGATTTCAGAACTCTGATTTTCATCTGATATTTTCTATATAAGGATGCCAATCATTGATTGGTTTCATACTTATATAATTTTTTTTTTTGAATTATATATATATATATATATATATATATTATTTATTCTATATTTTTTCTCTGTTTTTTTTTTTTTGGTTAGATATGAAAAATAAAAAAACTTAGTTGGGGAAAAAGAAGGATTCTTCTTCACTAACTTCATATCAATATTATCTTGGAAAATTTTGATAAACTCTTCTCTTGAAATTGGCTTATGATATACTTTTAATCGATGTCCATTCACAAGAAGAGGTACCTTTTCTTCATCAATTGTCCTTATCCTGACTATTCCATTGTCAAAGAATTTTTCGATCTCATAAGGCCCAAGCCAATGAGTTTGAAACTTTCCTTGAAAGTATTTGAACTTTGAATCAGACAAAAGTTCCCAATACCTTGCTTGAAACTTTTTCTCCTTTATATATTTATCATGCCATTTGGACCTTTGTTGTTGGACTAGACTGGTTCTTTGAACTGCATCTTGTCTGATTTCATCAAGCTCATTAAGTTTCTCCAATATATGCTTCTGGGCTTCTAATAAGTCAAGCCCCTACTAGACTGCCATCTTGAAGGTTTGGATTTGAAATTCTATAGGAAATAGGACTTTCTTCCCATAAACAAGTTCATAGGGATTATGTCCTGTTGTATTCCTCCATGTGGTCAGGTAGGCCCATAAGGCCTCAGGAAGCCTCTCTGCCCAATCTCTCCTGTGTAGATGTATAGTATTAGTGAGAATTCCTTCGATCACTTTATTGGTAGGCTCAACTTGACCATTTTCCTGTGGATGATAAGGAGTGGATTCTCTATGCTTTATCTTGTACTTCTCCACGAGATTCTCCACCAACATGGATGTAAACTGGGATCCTTGATCTGTCACAATTTCTCTTGGGACACCAAAATGAGTGAAGATATCCTCAAAAAGAAATTTAACTATAGAATTTTCATTAGCTAAAGAAATTGATTTATCCTCTACCCATTTAGTGTCATAATCAATAAATACCAAAATATATTTCTTTTGATTATATGGTGGATTGATTGGTCCAACAAAATCCAAGGCCCATTTTTCAAATGGTTCGATGAGTACCGGAGGTTATAATGGAATTTCATCTGTAGGAATAGGTTTCCCCATTCTTTGACAATTTTCACACCTTTTGACATATTCTCCGGTATCTTTAAAGATGGATGGCCAAAAATATCCTAAATAAAGGATTTTATAGGTTGTCCTCTTATCAACAAAGTGTCCACCATAGGGCTCATCATTACATGCCTTAAGAATCTCGAGATTTTCATCTTCTCGAACACACCTTCTGATGATGAGATCTGGACCTGTTTTATACAATTCATCATTAACCCATGAGTAAAATGCACTTGTTTGAATAATTCTTCTTTTCTCTCTAGGAAACAAGTGTGCAGGTAACTTTCCTATGACTAAGTAATTAGCAATATCTGCAAACCAAGGAGTTTTAGTAGTAATTGAAAAAATATATTCATCAGGAAAATTATCCTCTACTGGAGTATCATTTTTGACATTTCGAATTCTAGACAAGAAATCAACAACTATGTTTTGTTTTCCAGGTCCATATAGAATGGTGATATTGAATTCTTGCAAAACTAATAACCATCTTGTGACTCTACCAGTATTAATAGATTTATTCATTAAATATCTAATTGCAGAGTGATCTGTATGAATAAAGGTGTCATAGTCGGTGATTTAATGTCTAAATTTATGATAGCATGAACAACAACTAGAAATTATTTTTCAGTTACAGTGTAATTTGACTCAGCAGGAGCCAAATTTTTTCTTGTGTAATAGATGGCATAGGGGATCAAATATTTTTGTCCTAAGACAACTCCTAGACCTGTATCTGAAGCATCTATTGAAATTTGAAAAGGAAGTTTCCAATTTGGACCTCTTAAGATTGGTGCTTCAGAAATTTTTGTTTTTAAAATTTCAAATGCCAATTGGAAATCATGATTCCAACTGAATTCACAATCTTTGGTAAACAATTTGAAAAGTGGGGATGCTATTTTGGTGAATTTTTCTATAAATCTTCCATAATACCCTGTGAATCCCAGAAAAATTCTAACATAATTTTTACAACTTGGAATTGATAAGTTGGAGATGACTGCAACGATGCCAAAATGTTTAGCCAATTTAATGTCTTAAATTGTTCAACATAAATCATCAACCAGAGTTAGTAATTTGATGAAGTGTGGTGCACTATATATGCTTAGTTAACCTTCTTCTTACTTCATTGTGTATATTTTTATTTTGTTTTGGGGATTTTTTTTCTTTATGTCTAAACGTTAATTTTAAGGAATGAGAACTATGAAATGAATCAACTTTAATTCCATCTCCTGAAATGTGATGTCCTAAAACAATTCCTTCAGTAAACATCATAAATTTTTTTTCATGACTTAACGAAATATTTTCTTCTTTACATCTCTTAAGAATCTTTACCAAATTTTCTAAAGCTTCTTCAAATGAATTCCCATAAACTGTAAAATCATCCATATATACCTCTACACAATAATGTATTAGATCATAAACAATTCCTAGTACTTCCCTTTGGAATGTTGCAGGTGCATTGCACAAACCAAAAGGAAGTACTCGGTAGGCATAGGTTCCCCATCGACAGGTGTTTCGGGAAATTTTACTCTAAAGGTCTTGGGTTGATGAACCTTCACAGATCAAGGGCATGTCATTAAAAGAAGGACTCACTTAACCAACATTTATGCTAATAACTAGAATCTACAAGTTTCAAACCTTACCCGGATATCCCTCGGTTGTAGTAGATCCCACGGGGTGAAAGCCCCTTGCAATACTTTGTGCTCCGTAATCTGTAAATCAACAAAGAACGAACACAAATTCCTAGTTGTACAACATATATATGTTCTAGATGTTAGTGAAAATCATGCATAATCTCATTAAAAACAATACTAAATGAACAATTTATGATCATTACACATGTATAAAATATTATTGACACGTAAACATCAGGAACAAGATGGTACTTCTGTTATTAATGACATGTACAGTAAACAAACATTTAAAGATCACCTGAAATCTTCCACAGCCTTTGAGCATACCATCCTCTGGATCTGTCCAGCCCTAGCCTCTCAATATTTCTTCCAAGAATAGTGCACAATGGATGTCACATAAGGTGGTGAGCATCTCAAGGAAACAAGGGTTTCCTGCAAATATCTGGGAAGTGCAGGAGGCACGAGAATATATCAGACTTGGATAGGGCTCCAACAGCATATAATACCTATATTTCTCTCTCTCTTCCTTAGGCCATTCCCTTGAGGGGATTTTATACTCCCTAAAATTAGTCTTTACAGTTGGGAACAGTTAGACCATGGCTGGGGTGGTTAAGTTACTGGAACAACCATAAACCCTGCCTCTAAAATAGGGAAAATACATATTTTTTAATGTTTAAAATGGCATACACGATTCTCTATGTATGGAATTGCGTATATATGCGGAAAAGTTTGGGGAGAGTCGCGTATGGATTTTAAGATACTATTTTTTGATAAATATGTCCAAGTCTGAAGGGAAGGGTTGTCGAAGGCCAATGCATAAGTCATCAAGTATATTATGGTGATAAATGATGTTATAAAATATGCCCCATAGTATATGAGGTCAGAAGGGGTACATGACGGCTGAAATGTATTATTTGCATAGAAAGAACCTTGCGAGGACTAGAGAGGACTTCACCAGATTTCAACGTGTCAAAAAACTAGTGAGAGAGATAAGAAAGATAGCTCATGTCTGAGGCGGGCATACCCATGCTCAGTGAAATAAAAGCATGTCCGCATATGAAGTATATAGCGGATATAATATGTATACAAGTATAGCTGAAATGTAAAGTACATAGTGAATCATCTGATCACTTCCTGGAAGTACAAGTCAAAATCAAGTCCAAGTATCACATATAGAAGATTGATCAATGATGTTGCAACATATATCTGATCTCAAAAGTCATAACTGAATCTCTAAGTACCAAATCATAAGTGGTGGAACAAATGGTACAACACACAACTTGGGACCCAACATATAAGATGTTGTTGTGATGAAACTGCAACATATAAGGGTGGATGGTGTCACTGGCAGAAAACTGAAGGAGCTGTCAAAGTGAACCAAAGCATGTTGATGCAAACCCTAGGTCTTCACCGATCACCAGGGCACAATTCTACACAATGGGAATAAATGAGCTGAAGTCGACCATGTCAGAAATCGTTTGATTACCGGTCATTGATGTATACCGTTAACAAACACGAGACAACCCAACGATAATGATAATGGGTGTCAAGGTGCCCCAGTACAATCTAGCAAGTGTGAATGAATGAGTTGAAGTCGAACACTAGAAAGAATCTATCAATCAGGAAGCAATGATATATGTAGGAATTTATAGGGTAAGTTTCGTAGATCAAGAACCAAAGGTCACCCACCACTCACAAACAGATCACAAATCAGTACACCAGTATAATCACATGGTTAAAACCCTCAAAGAGGGAAACAATCCACGCCCTGAGCCAACACAGCCACTTCAGGGAATGTTACACTAAAAACTGTCATCTTGACATTCTTCTGACTGTATGAGCTCATTAACACTCATACATGCCTCCTCTGCAAGTCTTACAACCTTTGTTCCTCATTCCAATCCCTAAAACAAGAGGAAAAACCCTAAAAATCTCTGAAACTTTGGGTACGCAGGTAACATGAGGCCTGCCTGTGTTCCTAGCTTGGGTACGTAGGTAATACACTGCTTACCTGCGTTCTAGAATGCAGTTTTCCTATGCAATGCCTGCGTACCCTCCTCAAAGTAAAAAAGGAGAGAAAGTAAAGTTAAAAAAGTGGTTTGAGGTCAATTCTAGAATGTTCTAGATGAGATTTTTTGGGGATGAGTATGCTTTGATAAGGTGCATGTATTCCACACCTTAAAGAACTAATCCCTTGATGTGAGGAGTATATCCCTTTGAAGGAGGACTCTATCTGTACAAAGGTGGAATCCTAACCTCCTCATCTACTCTATAAAAGGAGGCATTGGGTAGCCTCAAATGGTTAGATTTTGGAGATTGAGAATTGGAGTTCAAGCTTTATGTGTGATTGAGTTGAAGTGCTATTGAGATTTAGACTTCTTTCTGCTGAGCTTTTGAGAGGAAAGATCACATACCTCTTTGTGCTCCTGGAGGAAGAGTGCAATACTTATCAAAGTAGAGGAGACTCCCGCTTCGGACCCCGGGAAGGCCTTTCGAACATCAAGGCTAAGGTTGTAAGGTTCTTCTGTTATTTTAAGATTAATACAATCAAGTTTTATTTTTCTCAATAAATTGTCGTTCGATTGTTTATTTCAATAAGCTGTCGTATTTCATAGATTCCTTGATCACTATGATAGGTATGTTTTATAATTATTTTTTATACAGGTGCTATTTAATATTTTCTTGTTTGTGATTGCAGGTTGACAAAGAAGACACTTTTTTTCGACCGAAGACGACACTTTATTGCAACGAAAGAACTCTTGTTATGACGAAAGGATTATTGATGCGACAGAAGCTTTACAACCACAAATAAGCATTTGGATCTAAGGTAGGATCGACACATTCATAGAATTTATTTGTAAAATGAATATATTTAGAGAAAGACAAGCTTAGTTGTTTGTTTGTTGCTATATTGTCTTCTGACACTAGGGAGATCGATGTTGTCTGCAAGATCGATTTATCCGGCCAACAAATTGGTGACTCTGCTGGGGAAAGAATTCGATTTTCCTTTTTTTTGATTTGAGAAAATGCTTTTTTCTGATTTTTGATTGATTTTTATGGGCTTGGGTAACTTAGATTTACTTTGCTTTCAAATTTTTGAAGTATTTTTTGTTTTTCTTGAACTTTTCTAGGGATCGCACATTGTTGTAGACCCTGTTAAAAGTCTTGAAAAACTTAGATTTCTTCTTTCAGTTTATTTTAGATTTAATTTAGGATTCTTAGTATCTACCCAAATCTGTATGTTTTCTGTCGAAAATCTCTTGTTTATGAGTTTCTTTTAGCAAATTTTTCATCTCATCAATCTCCATTAATTTAATTGGGTGTTTTGAGTCTCTTTTTTGAGAAATTCTTAATTTGATTTCCTTTGGTCATTACTTGGAGGTTTGTCTTATTATTTTTACAATTTTTCATCTTTTTGCTTTTGTTTTTGCAAAAAAAACTCACCCTCATTCGTCGCGGGGGGCTAAATTGTGTATGAGTGTTAATCGCCTTTGAGTGTTTTTTGATCTTTGGAACTCTCACCCGATTTTCTTGACTTGCACTTGATTGGTTCTTAGATTACATTAGAATCATCTTGTGTTTGAGAATTCTCTTGCATAGATCACATTTGCATAATTAGAATTCTCATTTTCAAAATATGAATGAAAAATGTGCATAGATTACATTTGCATACTTTTCAAGTGAATTGTGCATAGATTACAACTGCATAGTTTACATTCTGAAAAATCAATCGTAGATTTAGATCAGTTTTCTTTGATTTGAATTTAGATGTTTTTATGCTTGTTTTAAAAACTCAAAAATAAAAATTGTTTTGGGATTGATTTTCATTAGTTTTTCTTAATGAAATTAGTGCATTAGAGAATTTGTTATATTTTCTCTTAGAGATCAATTTTTTGCATTGTTGGAAGTGAATGAAAACTCTCTCCTTTCTTTAGTTAGGATTCATCGAATTGAAAAGATTACATTATCATATTCGATTGCATTTAGTTTTGGGTCGGGTCATAACACCATTGGTTTCGTATCCATTTACCCTTTTGAGTAATAACAACCTAAATAACACAGCGCTTAATAAAATTCATCTAGTATTTTTTACATTTTTAGGGCTCTTTCCACCAATCTAGCTCAGGATTAGTGCTTTGGAATAGGTTGTAGTTAACTTTCCAAAGCAACTAAAACAAACAAGTAGATAAATCTCGCAGTAGGAAATAAATCCAATTGTAATTGGTACAATCTGGGAAGCTTCTCTTAAAGAAGTCAATCACGAGATCATGTCCGAACCTTTGAGACAATCAATTTTGTTTCATTGGGAAAGATAGAAGATTTGCGCGCATTACAAACGGTAAACCTCAGATTAACCATTGTCGAGGAGCCTGGGGTCACTTTTCAGTAAACCTCGGATTGACCATGTCGAGGAGCCTTCAAGGGGATTGAGCTTTATTACTCTGCCTTTGCGCGTGGAATCGGATCATAGACTGTTCCCCCAGTTGTATTTGTTAATGTTGGTAACCTTAGTTTCCATAAGCTTAAGATTATTCCCTAAGGTGATGGTGAAGGAAAGATCTCACTGTACCTGGAGCAGACGTCGACTAGACTCACTTGGACTCTCTGGGGGGTTCTCTTCACTCAAGATGGTTTTGTGAAGAAAATTGTGTTAGTCTGTTTCATTAAGCAGGTTGTCAAGGTAACTGTTCCAACCGCCCTTTCTGTATTAAATTCTACGATGTTGGATTTCATCACCAACTAGTGTTTTTAGTACGGGAAGTTATTGTTTGTGTGTGGTTTGAATCCTAGATTTGATAGCGCATGTTCATTTGTTTGTTTTTAATTTTAGAAACCATAGGTGTGAATTGTGAATTTTAATTGTTAGGTGTGAATTGTTAATTGTTAATTTTAGTTTTAAATTGTTAATAAAATTCATTGAAGTTGAATATAATGGCAACTGTTTCGGAATTTACCAACCAAGGAACCCCTCTTAACGAGAATCCTAGTACTTTTCATTGCTTTAGAAATGTTGGTCCTCCTTATATGGCTACTTTTTCATTACCTGGATTTACAATAGGTTTACCGATATGGTTATTTTCAACTTCGTTGGCCCCGAATACTCCAATTGTTTCACCTCAACCGGATGCTTCACCTCAACAGAGTTCACCATCTCAACATCACCAACCTTTTGTTGACCCTTTATCTTCTTCGCCTAATATTTCTTCCTCCATTTCTTTTTCTTCGCTTGGTAAAAGCCTTGACGCTAGTAACCAGGTGGCTAGGAAGAAGAAGAAAGAGAAGAAGAAGAAAGGGAATAAGAAGAAGAAGAAGAAGCAAGATAAGAAAGAAGTCAACCAACCAACCATGGCTGTAAGTGTTAGTTGTGTTGAGGAAACCTCCAACATGCATCGTAAACCCAAATACTCTTGCAGGCTTTGTAAGGGTGACCACTTCCTTATCAATTGTCCCGGTATTCCAAAGGTCTTCGAAGTATGGTCAGAAAAATCTCATCAACTTTCCGTTGATACATCAACCAGTGATAGTCAGGTTCCTGGGAAAAATGGTAAAGTTAGGTTTCCTTGTAATTTATGCAAAAGGAGTCATCAAACTCACATTTTCCCTCACATGGATGAAGCCTCAAAATTGTTGGAAAACCTTACTGTTCCACAGAAATAATTTCCAACTCATTACCTTAAACTTTCTCCCAACCTACCGTCAACTGATAGAGTGATTGATCTAATTTCAAGTACAGTTGATCCCACTCTTCCATTGGAGAGTGAAACTCATGTCACTCAGGTTGATGATCCATTAGTTGATCAAGTGGTCAACTCGATTTGACATTCGGTCGATCCCATTCTCCCTGTAGAGATTGAACTTCATACCGCTCAGGTTCTTCTTGTTACATCAAATTCTTCTACGCTAGGGGGGCATTTCACCTGTTTCTACAAATCCCCCTCCAAGTATTGAGGTCTTTTCCTTTGATTGGAATAGACTGACAGAACCTCGTCTTCCTTCCTCCATCCCTTTCCAAATTATTTTGAAGTTAGGTGGTAGGGACATACACCGCACACAGGTAGATGAAGGTGCCTTTGTTAGTATTTTATCCTCAACTGCTTGGAAAGCTTTGGGTTCCCCTCAGCTTGTGCCTATTACGTAGAATCTGAAAGCTTTTAACAGAACCATTAGTGAACCTCTAGGGATCCTTCCTAAGTTTTCTATTACTTTGGAAGGTAAAACTGTCTATATTGATCTTATGGTATTTCGAGGTCCCTTGGATTTCAATTTACTCCTTGGGTGAGACTATGTATATGCAATGAAAGTTGTTGTATCGACACTCTTTCGCATGATGTCTTTCCCTCACAATGGTAATATCGTAACTGTAGACCAGCTTTCGTTCCCTAGTCTTGATTCAACTACCAATAATCTCACATCCCTGAATGTTCCTCATACGCAAGTGGTATCTACCCCGCAACGGGTTAATTATGTGGCAGCTAGTCCCATGTTTTCAGTTACCGATGTAAGCAAGCCTCTCACTGTTTGCTCGTCTTCCTTTGACTTAGATCCGATAATTGACATGGAGAACTCTATGGGATTACTTGAACGCGATTTTCTTATCCCTTTTGAGTCCCTTGACATGTCTTCCTTTCATAAAATTGTTCTTCCATCTGATGAAGACCTCTTGGAAGCCATGATTGAGGCGTGTCCATTGACATGTGTTTCTTCCAGTTGGAAGCCATGATCAAGTTTGCGAGGATAGTTCCTTTTGTTGTGTCAACCTCGTTAAAAAATGAATCAGTGTGTCCGAGGATAGTTCCTTTTACTGTGTCAACCTCATTAAAAAATGAATCAGTGAGTCCGAGGATAGTTCCTTTTACTGTGTCAACCTCGTTAAAAAATGAATCAGTGAGTCTGAAGATAGTTCCTTTTACTGTGTCAACCTCATTAAAAAATGAATTAGTTATTCGAGAGCATAGTTCCTTTCCTTGTGTCAAGCTCGTTTAAAAAATGAAACAAGCTTCCAAAGGACAGTTCTTTTCCTGTGTCAACCTCATTAAAAAATGAATTAGGTATGAGGACAATCTTTTTCTGTGTCAACCTCATTAAAAAATGAATCAGTAGGTAGATTGTAGAGAGTAGATTAATAGATTAGAAATAAGTAGTTTATGAGGATGGTTCCTGTTACTGAGTCAACCTCGTTAAAAAATGAATCAGGTATGAGGACAGTTCTTTTCCTGTGTCAACCTCGTTAAAAAATGAATCATTTGGTCAGAGGATAGTTCCTGTTACTGAGTCAACCTCATTAAAAAATGAATCAGGTATGAGGACAGTTCTTTTCCTGTGTCAAACTCATTAAAAAAAATGAATCAGTAGGTTATATAGGTAGATTTTAGAGAGTATATACGAGGATAGTTTCTTTCACAGTGTCAACCTCGTTAAAAAATGAAACATGTAGAAGAGGAAAGTTCCTTTTACTGTGTCAACCTCATTAAAAAAATGAAACACGTTGCCATGAGCATAGTTCTTTTCCTGTGTCAAGCTCGTTAAAAAATGAAACAAATCCTCCCCTAATTGAGTCGAGTCTTTGACTAGATCTCGTAAATATTAAGTCATATATTTAAGTTAGTTATTTCAATTTTTTGCATAATTTTCTTACATTTTTTGGTCGGGTCTTTCATATGATCTCATAAATGAACCTTCATTCCATCCACCTATTAATTACCAGAAGTATACTTAGTTGAATGAAATGAAGCTGGGGGGGCATGCGCTCTAGCAGTTACGCTTAGGGGGCATCAAGCACAATTTTCTCTCTGTTTCAAGCTTGTGTAAAAATGAAACCACTCTGAAGCATAGTTTTTCTCTGTTTCAAGCTTTTGTAAAAATGAAACCTATCTTGAGTCAATTTCGGTTATTTTCAAGACTCGTTAAACTCATGAAAATCCCGAGATTATTTTGCTATCTTTCATTCTCGTAAAATACATGAAAATGCTGAGTTCTTTCCGTCTTTTCCTGCTCGTAAATTAAATTGAAAGTCGGCCACAAGAGTATATTTTTATCCCTTTTTCAAACTCGTTAAAACTTACGAAAAAGTGAAAACCATGAGTACATTTTTATCCCTTTTTCAAACTCATTAAAACTTACGAAAAAGTGAAAACTTGGAGTCCTCTTTTAAGCCCTTTTCAGACTCTCTAAACATAAAAAGATTGCCCAGCACTTGATTATTCGAACTCATTAAAGTAAATGAATGATTGTCCTTTCAGTATAAGTTTACCCCTTTTACGGACTGAAATGGACTATTTACGAAAAAGGTATACGTTGACTAATTACGGTCAATAGAGTTCTCTCCCGCATTATTTTATCCTTTTTCGGGCTCGAGAGACTAAATTTACAAAAAAGTACACCCATGGATTTTTCTTACGTTTTTTTTTTGACTCCCTAAAATTGAAAAACAACGAGTTTTTCCTATACTGGACTCGTTAAAATTTTAACAGTAAAGGACCTGTTCAATTTTTAAACAGGAACGAACAACTCCTTCTTAGGGTTCGAATCTTAAACTAAGTTGGACTCATCCAAAGGATGAGCTTATAAACAAGCAAATGTTATCCTCCTCAAGCTTGTCAAAAATAAAGAGGTACTTGCCAGAAATGGTGGGGGAAAAGAGAGAAAAACGAACCTGTTTGTTACATTTTGATTATTCGGAAAACCGTTAACCACTCTTGAACACGACACTTTTGTTCACATGGGTTGGGAAATCCTTTGCCTAACAGTTAATCAAACCACATTGAAAGTCTTCAGCCAGTTTCTGGGTATTAGCTTTGGGTCAATTTTCACCAAAACATCTGCAGTGTCGTTATGTGTTCAAGAGGACAGTTCAAATAAACCATTCATTTGCGAAATATCTGTCATCCATTTTGACCATCCCTGATTCAGTCCTTTCCAATATATTTCTTCAAAACTTGATCTATGATTTCGTGTTGTGGGCTTGCCTACGGCGGATCACTTTCTATCGACGACAACTCATTATCTAGGAAGTTTATCTAGAAATCGCCAGTACCTTGAAATCTGCATGCCTCAATGTCAGGTTTCTCGCCTTCGACGACAGGTTGCATCATTGACCTTCGATCGAATGATTCCGTGACATGTTCAACTTCAGCTAATTCATTCACATTTCATGGATTGTACTGAGTACTTTGAGAGCCATTGACATTACTGGTGGTTACTCTTACACTTGTTAGTATTTTACATTATTGACTGGTAATCAAGTGGTTTCTACCATGTTTGACTTCGACACATTCATTCACATGGATAGAATCGTACTGGTTCAAGAAGCGGAAATAAAGACCCTGCATCTAGTTTCTACCATCCAGGATTCGAGGAATTTTGTTATCATTTATACAGTAGACTATTCATAAATAGATTGCTGCGTCCATAATGTGTCTACACATGTCTATTTCTACCATCCAGGATTCGAGGAATTTTGTTATCATTTATACAGTAGACTATTCATAAATAGATTGCTGCGTCCATAATGTGTCTACACATGTCTATACTGTGATGTATTCAAAATCATTCCTGTATCATAACAGTTTAAATCAATTTTCTAGTTAGTTTTGATCTGAGTATGGGAATGCCTACCTCAGCGATGATATGATTACATATATATTTTTTGCATTGAATGTTTTTACAGGTTCCGACTGGGGTGTCCACAGGATGATCCTTGAAATGATAAAGTACTTCACTCTTCATATATGACAGACTTCATCTTCATCTATTTCAGACTTCGCACTTTAGGGGGCAATCTGTTACACTAAAAAATGTCACCTTGACATTCTGCTGACTGTATGAGCTCATTAACACTCATACATGCCTCCTTTGCAAGTCTTACAACCTTTACTCCTCATGTCAAGCCCTAAAACAGGAGGAAAAACCCTAAAAATCTCTGAAACTTTGGGTACGCAGGTAACATGAGGCCTGCCTGCGTTCCTAGCTTGGGTACGCAGGTAATACACTGCTTACCTGCGTTTTAGAACGCATTTTTCCTTTGCAATGCCTGCGTACCCTCCTCAAAGTCAAAAAGGCGAGAAAGTAAAGTCAAAAAAGTGGTTTGAGGTCAATTCTAGAAGGTTCTAGATGAGAATTTTTGGGGATGAGTACGCTTTGATAAGGTGCATGTATCCCTCACCTTAAGGAACTAATCCCTTGATGTGAGGAGTCTATCCCTTTGAAGGAGGATTCTATCCCTACAAAGGTGGAATCCTACCTCCTCATCTTATCTATAAAAGGAGGCATTGGGTAGCCTCAAATGGTTAGATTTTGGAGATTGAGAATTAGAGTTCAAGCTTTATGGGTGATTGAGTTGAAGTGTTGTTGAGATTTAGACTTCTTTCTGCTGAGCTTTTGAGAGGAAAGATCACATACCTCTTTATGCTCCTGGAGGAAGAGTGCAAGACTTATCAAAGTAGAGGAGACTCCTGCTTCAGACCCTGGGAAGGCCTTTCAAACATCAAGGCTAAGGTTGTAAGGTTCTTCTGTTATTTTAAGATTAATACAATCAAGTTTTGTTTTTCTCAATAAATTGTCGTTCGATTGTTTATTTCAATAAGTTGTCGTTTGATCGTTTATTTCATAGATTCCTTGATCACTATGATAGGTATGTTTTATAATTAATTTTTATACAAGTGCTATTTAATATTTTCTTGTTTGTGATTGCAGGTTGACAAAGACGACACTTTGTTGCGATGGAAGACGACACTTTCGTGCGATGGAAGAACTCTTGTTGTGACGGAAGGATTATTGATGCGACAGAAGCTTTACGACCACAAATAAGCATTTGGATATAAGGTAGGATCGACACCTTCATAGAATTTATTTGTAAAACGAATATATTTAGAGAAAGACAAGCTTAGTTGTTTGTTTGTTGCTATATTGTCTTCTGACACTAGGGAGATCGATCTTGTCCGCAATATCGATTTATCCGGCCAACAAGGAATTTATTAATATAAAATAAAAGTTACATATGTTTCTCTCATAAACGGTTACTGGAAAAATGACCCTCCATGGTCTTTAAATAGAGATCATGGACCAGTCGGGTGTTAAGCCACATATCAAGTGTCGTTAATACCGAGGTGAGAGATAACCTCCGGATCACTACAAATCGTGACCATCAGATTATTATAAGTTACAAATGTACATGGTAAAGAAACACACTTTACCTAACTCTACACTAGACTAAGTTATTCTTAACTATTTCCTATGTGTCGGAATATCCTAACATCCCCCCTTAAGAAAAACTTGGGATAGGATTGAAGGATTTAAAAAGGTGGCACAAAAGGAGCCTATTTCCTATGTGTCTAAATATCCTAACACCCCCCCTTAAGAACAAATTGGGATAGGATTGAAGGATTTACAAAAGTGACACAATAGGAGAAGGAAGGAGGCATTAGAGCCTATCCCCCCTTAATGTCAACTTTCCTGAACTCCAAGCATGGATCGAAGTTTTGTAAACTTCGCTTCTGTGAGAGCCTTCGTAAAGATATCGGCTACTTGATCATTGGTCGGACAATACTGCACTTCAAGAACACGATCATGAATGAGCTTTCTGATGAAGTGTATGTGGAGTTCAATGTGTTTCATATTCTGATGCTGAACTGGATCTTTACATAGCTGAATGGCACTCTGATTATCACACCAAAGTGTAGTTGGATGTTGATGATGAAGAGCAAATTCAAACAGGATCTGACGAAGCCACATGGCTTCCTTGCTAGCTTCAATTGCACCATGATACTCTGCTTCTGCTGAAGAAATGGAGATGGAATTTTGTTTCTTACAAGACCAAGTAATAAGTTCTGAACCAAGAGTGAATACATATCCTACAGTGGACTTCCTATCATCAGGGTCACCAGCCCAATTAGAATCAGTGAAACCAATCAACAAGGGAGATGCTCCTACACTGTAATGAATCCCGAACTGAACTGTACCTCGAATATATCGAAGTATTATTTTAGCTTCTTTCCAGTGACTTTCATGAGGTTGGTGCATAAACTGAGTGACAAGACCAATGGAAAAGGAAAGGTCATGACGGGTATGGGTTAGATACAAAATTTTACCAACAAGTTGACGGTATAAGGTAGCATCAACTTCAGGGGTAGTACAGTTGATTGAAATCTTGAATCCAGACTGAAAGGGAGAAGGGGCAGGCTTACATATTTCAATGTGAAAGTGGTGTAGAAGATCACAGGCATACTTGGACTGAGAGAGGGTAATGCCTTCCTTGGATTGTAAGACTTGAAGACCAAGGAAATAATGCAAGTGTCCTAAGTCTATCATTTCAAACTTCTTTTTGAGGCTAGACTTCACATGGTTTATATGATTTGGATCACTACCACTAAGGATAAGATCATCAACATAAAGAACAAGGATGGTGAAGGAATTACCCACCTTCTTGGTGTAGACAATGTTGTCAAAATGACACCTAGAAAAGCCATTATCTAAGAGAAATCTATCCATTTTGGCATACCAAGCCTGAGGAGCTTGTTTGAGACCATAGAGAGATTTCCTAAGGTGACAAAAAAGGCTAGAGTCTTTTTGGATAAAGCCAGGGGGTTGTTCCATGTAGATTTCTTCATGCAAATCTCCATGTAAGAAGGCGGATTTAACATCCATCTGATGAACTTCCCATTTAAAGGAGGCAGCAAGGGAAAGAACAAGGCGGATAGAATTCATTTTGGCAACAGGGGAGAAGGTTTCAGTATAGTCAATTCCTTCAACTTGTGAAAAACCTTTAGCAACAAGACGAGCTTTATGTCTATCCAATTTTCCATCTGGTCCAAAATTTGTTTTGTAAACCCATATGCATCTGACAAGTTTTCGTCCTTTTGGAAGAGGAACAAGATCCCAAGTATTGTTTTCAAATAAGGAACGATACTCTTCATTCATTGCTTCATCCCAATCTGGATGACAGGAGGCTTCTTCAAATGTTTCTGGATCAAGTTTTTCTGGAACTTGAGCCAATAAGAAAGAGGCTCTTTCGAACTGAGAACATGTACATCGTCAATTGGCAGGGTCACCTGCAAGAGTAACTGCTGCATCCTGAGTAAAGCGAACCCATCTTGGAAGCAGTGGAGTATAAGGAACAATTTCACGAGCTAGAGGAGGATTTTCGTACTCGCTGTCATCATCTAAACCAGAAGCAATGCTATTAAAAATAAAAGAGAGAGAGAGAGGTGGCACATATGTCGAATCAGGCTCGCAAGCCAAAGGTGGCACACCCGCCGAACTAGGCTCGCAGGCCGATATATTTTCATCAAACTTTAAATCTCTTCTAATGATTATATTTTTGGATTTTGGTTGAAGAAGTATATATCCTTTGACATCTTCAAAATATCCAACAAAAATACATTTTTCACTCTTAGGTTCTAAGGCTTTATGTTTCGCATCTGGAATATGGACCCAAGCATCACTTCCAAAAACACGAAAGTGACTTACATCTAGTTTGATTGAGCTCCAAGTTTCTTCTGGAGTTATATTCTTTAGAACCTTAGTAGGAGTGCGATTTACTATTTAATTTTCACAGTTAATGGCTTCTACCCAAAAATTGAAACCAAGTCCTTTATATTGAAGCATACAATTAGCCATTTCTTTTAAGGTGCAATTCTTCCTTTTAGCTACACCATTTTGTTGTGGAGTATATGGAACAGTATGTTGCAATTGAATGCCATGCTCAGTGCAGAAGTTGATAAATTTGTTGTTAAAATATTCTCTGTCATTGTCTGATCTTAACTTAAGAATTTGATGTCCAGATTGTTTCTCAACAAAGGCCTTAAAGGCCAAGAACGTGTTAAAAACTTCACTCTTGAGTTTTAAGAAATATACCCAAGTGCGTCTGGAAAAATAATCAATGAAAGTTAAGAATTACTTGCAACCAGAGAAAGAAACAACAGGAAGTGGACCACATAAATCACTGTGCACAAGTTGCAAAGGGGCTGAAGCATGCCAAGAGGTATGTTTGTCAAAACTATCATGATGATGTTTTCTAAGTACACATCTGGAGCAAACACCATCCTGGCAAGATACCATAGGAAGTTTCGTCACCATATTTTCCTTACATAGAGTTTGAAGAGAGTGATATTTTAAGTGACCAAATCGCTCATGCCAAATTTTGCTCACATCATCATTATGAGCAACAAAAACAGAGGGAAGAGATGATGACCCAAAGTTGTCAAACTTATACAACCTTGTGGAATCATCAGCAATGCCAGTAGCTATAATATGTTTAGGATCTTTGAGGTTCTTGATTACAACATCATGAGGTGATAATTCTACTATTTTCCCTTCACCTGAATGAGTTATCTGATAAACAGATAGAAGGTTGCATGACAAGATAGGAACACATAGTACATCATTAAAATAACCATTATCTAGATGAATGGTTCTAGATCCTACAACACTAAGAGATCTATCATCACCAAAATAAATATGTTTGGTGTTACAATCATTTAAAGATGAAAACATGGATTTATTTTTAGCCATGTGGTAAGAAGCTCCACAATCAATGAGCCACTCATGAGAAGGAGAAGAAGAAGATACATTTAATGCATAACCAGATCTTGATGCTTGACAACCACAAGCAGAAAGTGCCATGCCTAAAGATGAAGGTGAAGAGTGCTCCAAATTGATGTTGTGCTTCTTTATTGTTGCTTCTAAGGCTTCCATATTCTTAAAACATTTGGACTCTATATGGCCATCCCTGTTGCAAAAGTTGCAATGTCTCTCTATATTCTTCCCTTTGTTTTGATTTGCCTTATTATTTTGGTGATTTGATTTTTCAGTTTGCGACTGAAATTTCTTAGGGCCCTTTTTTGGTTTAGGACCATATTTTTTAGGATACTTCTTCTTGGGATTATTTTGATATGGTTGTTGTTGGGCTGCTAAAGCTTTTTTAGAAGCGTTTCTAGCAGTGATAAGACTAAGGTGTAAAATTTTTTCTTGTTCTCTTATCAAAGAATCACAAAAGGCATCAAAAGAAGGATTCTTGTAGGTGGTTCCTGAAGAAATGATGGCTTTTCTGGTGGAATGGAAGGCAGAAACAAATACAGAGTATGTAGGATCAAGCTTAGCAAGAATGCAATATATGAGGCTACCATCATCCTTTTCGATCTTACAACCTTCTAAAAGAATTCGGAGGGTCTTAAATTTGGATAAAAAATCTTCAATGGAGGAGAAATTATTGGGGTCCAAAGTAAGCAACTCATTTTCAAGTTGGTGGGCCCGGATTTGATTTTGAACACCAAAAACATTTTTTAGCTTTTCCAGGGCCTCATTAGGGGTGTCAATGTCAAGGATATGAAATCGAAGATCTTGAGCAATGGACATTCCTATCAACCCTCATGCTTGATCTTGTTTATTTTCCCATTTAGCAGCTTTATCTTCATCGGAAGGTTTAGTTTCTTGTCTTGTGGCTATTCTATAAAGCCCTTTACTTCTAAGTATATTGACCATGTGAGGTAGCCATTGGAAATAATTGGTGCTGTTAAGAATAACCGGGCATGCACTTTCCTTATTTATTTATTTTTTAATTTATTTTTAATGAAGCTGCGAAAAGCTAAAACTAACTGCTCCAATGGAAATATCTCGAAAAATTAGGCCGTTTAAAAAAAAAATTCTCGAAAAGTGACTTCCGAATGAAGTTATCCCTTTTGAAAAAACTGAGTTGTAGATGTTGAATAGTTACGGGAACGGGATGAAGTGTGGCTTTTTTAAAAAAATTCTGCCCCTTTGAACAAATTTTTTTTACAAAAGAAGCTTGAGAAGGAGACTTGAACCCAAGACCTCTATTCTCATAAACTAACCCCTCACCAAGTGAGATAGTAAAAAGATCATGTTATTTTAGAAAGGAGGAAGGGGGGATTATTATTATTATTGTTATTTTTATTTTTATTGTTATTATTATTATTATTATTATTATTCGGTGTGCGTGCCTTTTCCTGCACAAAAAACGCGCGCAAAAAAAAAAATGCAAATCCTTGCGGCAGAATGTTAGATTCTCGGTTAGCCTTACCTACAACTATCAATTTTTTACTATTTCTGATTTCCCGAGATCGCACAAAGACGCGGGGAAACATCATACGTAGCAAAAAAAATTCCCAATTTCCTGTTTCTGATTTGCCGAGATTGCACGGAGCGCACAAAAAAGAGCATACACAGAGAAGAGGGTATAGATCCGGAAAATAAATAAAACCTTAATACATAAAAAAAATGAAATAAGCAGAACTATTAACAAATATAACTACAAAATAGATGTTTTATACCTCCAAATCTAAACTGACATAACTTGGGCAGCCAGAAACCTTTTCGCATGAAACAAAAGGCATTCCTCACTGTAATAGACGCTTCGGACACAACCGAGCAGTTCTCCAAGCCCAAAATTTTTCATAAATAGTATATCTACAAAACGGCATTCGCATGCTGTCAAACCGGCTTCGGATTTTGATCAAGAACGGACACGGCCCTCAAAATACCTCTGATACCATGTAGGAATTTAGAGGATAAGTTCCGTAGATCAAGAACCAAAGGTCACTCTCACAAACAGATCACAAATCAGTACACTAGTATAATCATGTGGTTAAAACCATCAAAGAGGGAAACAGTCCACGCCCTAAGCCAACACAACCACTTCAGGGAATTTATTAATATAAAATATAAGTTACATATGTTTCTCTCATATACGGTTACCAGAAAAATGACCCTCCATGCTCTTTAAATAGAGATCGGGCGTTAAGCCACGGATCAAGTGCCATTAATACCGAGGTGAGAGATAACCGTCGGATCACTACAAATCGTGACCGTTGGATTATAAGTTACAAATGTTCATGATAAAGAAACACACTTTACCTAACTCGACACTAGACTAAGTTATTCTTAAATATTTCCTATGTGTCGGAATATCCTAACAAATGTATCCTTAATGTCGATAGTGAAGAGTCTGCCACTGATGACTGCAAACCCTAAGGTACTGAAAAAAGGACTCTATACGTTATTCCCAGAGCAATGAGTTGGAGCCAATGGAAAAAGATCAGCTGGAAGGAAGGCATTAAGGCATCCCACATCAGTCTAGCGCTAGTGTAACCTGCAGGACAAGTTTTGGAAGGAATCAGACAAAGTAGAGTGAAGTAACCAACCCGAAGTACGTTTCTGGCATGCACAAGATGAAGCTAGCGCACGGCAGAAACCCTCTAAACCAACCAATAGTGAAATTTGAAAAAGAGGTGAGGTATCCACTGATAGGGTAAAATAGAAATAAAAGTATTGCATGAATCTTAGGTGTGATAATGTAAGATGATGTCGAACACAAGGGAAACCACTCAATAAAATACCCATGATGATGATCAAATACTGAGTACAAGGTCACTTATCAATGATGTAAATAGGGCTAGGGTGCAACTCTAGGTTTACTCTCAGAGCAATATGTCGTAGTTGATAAGAGACAAACCCACCGGTAAGAAGTCAATGAAAACCTTCTCAAACCAGCACGATAAAAGGACCAAATATCTGATGTGATAGAACAATATACTGACAAGACCGGGAAGGCCGACTGAAAAATGAGTCAAGAGACACTGCAGAAAGGCCAACTCAGGTAAATTCCCTTGAGCAAAAGCACGACTCATTTTTTACTATGGTAGTAAATGATAACTTTGTATAAGTTTGTCATGTAGGAGGCATAAACAAACCCTCCATATGATTGGAAGGGATAACCAACCGAGGGAGTACTGACTCATGAAACAAGGTTATGGCTTCTCCTAAGTCAAAAAATAAAACCATCCCAAATGGAGAAAAGACTTGGATTTTTTTTGCTTTGTTCAAGGGCGACATAACTGACACTGCAGCTGCCATCAAATATAGAAGTAATACCCCGTTCCTACTCTTTTTCAAAATATTTAATTTTTTTGTCTCTTTCATATTCAAAGGCTGAAAAGGAATCAAAGAATGCTATAGTACAATGGATAGAACGAGTGTCGTGACACATATGTTCTAGTTCTTGGGATAGGAAAAATCCTATGCTCAATGCAAGATGGCAAAAACTGGTAAGTGACACTCAAAGGAACGTTCCATCCATGGCTAAAGGTGTCAAGTTTCATAAGCTAAGCGATTGCATGGTTAACTTGTATAGAAAGACATGGTCAAAATATGGCTTAAACACGAGTCCATATGAAGCCGGATAAAGGCCAAGATAAACAAGTAGTCAATATGCAATGCAATAATACAACTCGACAACATAAGAGAGCCTCTAGGGTAATGGCCAGAAAAATGATAGCGAAGAAGAAGAAGAATGAAGCTTCAACGCATAAGGCATGTCAGGACTAAAGAGGATTCCCGAGCCTACAAAAATTGTAGCATGGGCAACAAATGCTAGCGAGGAACAAACTAGGAAGCCCATGTAAAGGAAGGCTCTACCACCAAGTCATGATTAAAAAATTGACGAGTGAAATGGGTTAAGTACTCATGACATGATGGGATCGACCCTATGGCAAGTGATCGAAATGGAGGCTAGTATGAAAAATGCAATGGAAACGGAATTCCCTAACCTATATGCCAATTCGAAATCAGATACCTACCATGAGAGGTCAGCGGTCATGGATTTGAAGGTAAAACTAGGAAAATCTCGAATTCAGCAATATGTACCTGAAAAAATACCTTGCCCAACACTTACAAGCCAAACGGTTATACAACCTTAGTCAAATTCAAAAAATAATCACAAATAAAATTTGCAAAAAAATTTCAAATTCTGGGCATAAATACACCATTTGACTCACATTTGGATCATTTTTACAATGTAGAAGTGGAGAAGGAGATTTTGGGGAAAAATTCCTCGTCTCAAATACGAAGCAATCAACCATCAAAGCGTGCCAAATCAGTCAAGTAAGCTCTAAGCTCAATATTTTCACCAATTTCGTTCATGTTTAAGGAAAATTTTTGGAAATTTGACCGTAGAAAATATATTTTTTGATGAAACCCTCTACGCATACATGGGTTCGTGTGGACGGACCTACGTATCATACGTGACTGTGTACAAGCGAGGTCGCATATGCATGGAGTGAAAATTTAAAAATTTAATCTAATCAACCATTTAATGATTTTTCTCAGGATGTCCATTAGCTAGAGAGAGCGTGAGGATAGTGCAACTGACAATGAGGTGATGGAAGATCAAACTTCGCTAGATATTTTCCAAAATTGTGGATTGCTCAAATTTTTCAAAATGCCCAATATGAAAAGCAATGTACGTTTTCTTCAAATGTTGGTTGATCATTGGGAGCCAGAAGAAGACTGTTTCATAATTGATTAGATGTCGCTATGCATAGAAGTGGAAGATATATACTTCATGACTAGACTCTCTTGGGGAGGATACCCAGTAGACTTGCACGGAAATCCTGTTGGAGGGCTTACCATAGAGGATTATGTCCAAGTCTACTTCATAGAGGATGCACAAAAGGTAGGAACTCAAATTCCCATCAAAGATCTGAAGGATTTATACATTGAAATATTCCCAATTAGTCCTAAGCTAATGGGAATATTCAATTTTGTTTTATTTTTCTGTTTCATGAATAAATTTAAAGGAGAATTTTAAAACTCCTAAACAGTAAATAAATCAATGCCAAATGTGAAAAAGGCTATATCTTGGCTGAGCAAGAAGGCACCCTTAGGTGTGAAAGGGGCTGAACATTTTGACTAGGTCAACCATGACCAAATATACAACGTTGTCTTGGAGGAGTGGCCATCAATGATGCACAACACAGTTTTAGATGGAGATGGTTCATGTGAAAGGAGCCATTTCATTGAAGGTGGTTTAGGGTTTGCAAGCTCTCAACTTATAAAAGGAAGAGGATGGCAGCATGAGAAGGTTATTGATGATATTGTATTTTCAAAGTATATTGTCTATTTAGACATATCTCATTCTCCTTGCTATTTAACAAAGAATAGTGATGTTTATCACTGGGTGTTCCTGATCGAGAATCCCACCCCTTTCCTTGAGAGGCCTCTTGGAAGAGTCTTTCATTTATTATCCACTATCAGGCTGAAGGCCAAGCTTCTTCTTCAAACTACAACACAGATCTTGTTGAGGGTCTGGTTGTCTTTGAAAGCTGCAGCAAGTGGAGGCTAGATCTACTCATATCTAGGCCATTCTAGTGCTCCTTTTCAATGGGGAAGGCTTCTATCCAATTGGAAAGAGAATATTGGATGATTGGAGCTACATTTTCAGATATTGGCTTGATGCCAAACATGTTCTAAAGCCTACAATGCAGTCTTGCTTCAAGAAATGCGTTATTTGTGTGGGTACTGTTATAGGGTATTTTGGCACACTTTTTGGAGGAGTGATTTTCATGTGTTGGGGATATGCCATTCACATTTGAGATCCATTGGAGGGGGTCATCATATTGTATATTTCAGATCAGATATGTATGTCCATGAATTTCTGAATATTTCTGCAGATCTGTTGAATTAGATCTCAGATCTACTCCTTGTACTTCATGTTTTGTTGAAAACCCTAAGGGGAATCTGAAGAAGAGCCTATCTAGGGTATGGATCTGATATAGATATAATTTTTTATGCAAATATCTGCTCTAGATTTGAAGTGTAATCTACAGCTGTTGCAGCGAATAAAATAACGTTGTCAAGCTCTTTTCAGTCTTAATACATGGTTGCAACACCTCATTTTGAGGATTTTCTTCCATAAAAGTCTTCTATTTCCTATTGTACATCTCATGGGCTATCTTGTGCATATATTTTTCTGATGTAAATGTAAATAAAGAGCCTCCACATTGGCCTCCTGCTCTTACTTAGATGATCTGCGTTATTTCTCTACATATCTTTTTATTATTGCTACATTCCCCATTTGGAAATATTACAGTGGTATCAGAGCATCATCTTGGCACAGCCTATGCTTTCTAAGAAGCCAATATGTCTTCAGAAGAAGAAGAACCTATTACTGATAGAGAGAAGAGGTATCTAAAGAGAATACAGAAGAAATTTTATTACACCAATGACAATGAAAACAAGGGTAAAGCCCCTGCATCTGGAAGTGATGAAGAAGGAAAGGACTTTGCTAAGATCCTTTTGAGAACCATGCAAGATCTTGCTAGATAGATCAAAGAGATGAGATTGGACAAAATCAAAGAATATCCTAAGAGATTTAATCTTGGAGAAAGCTCTAACATGTCTCACCACTGGAATGATCAACCAGTGCATCAGCTACAAGTTTCCCAACGCTCCACCATGCCTACATTTTTGGCTGTGGGAAATGAAGGGTTTCAAGAGCAAGAATCCCTTGAAAAATATTTTGAAGAATATGAGTCTCAAAATCAGAGATTTAAATATCATTTGAGTTTTCAGGAGTTTTTTCACCTCAAGGACAAAAGAATACCTAGTCATCATCATAGAGAGGGTGGATTTACTCAGAATCATGATCGACATCACTCTATGGGAATATTATTTTTACCCAATTTTGATGGGTCATCCAAGTGTTCTGCCAAAGCATGGGTAGAAAAACTTGACATCTACTTTCAGTTGAACAAGATTCCAGAGATGGAGGCTATCAATATTGTGAAGCTGCACTTTGAAGGTGAAGCACATGACTGGTGGTTCCATGGCTTGTCAACATTAGGTCATGCCAATGTGACTGCTTATTTAGAGTTCACTAGAAGGCTGGTGGGAATTTTTGACAGAAGAGATCCAGAGGCACCATTCATGAGCCTTGCAAATTTGAAACAATCAGGTAATACATAGTCTTACATTTCTGAATTTTTGAGATTATCTGTTATGGTTCCTAATCTGTATGCAGCAAGAAGGGTGTACATGTTCATTGAAGGTTTATATGAACCTCTTCATGGGTTTGTTAAATCTACCAAGCCCACTACCTTTCATGATGCTATTGAGAGGGCTAGAGACCTTCAAGATGCCTTGCCAAAATCAAAGAAAAAATTTCAGCACAAGCCCTCTTTTCCTTCTAAAAGAAAGGAAGAGAAAGCTGCTCCTTCAAAGGAGAACTCAAATAAGAATCCTCTTGATTATCAAGTCCAGAGAGATCTAAGAAAGAGGAAGCCATGCTTCACTTGCCAAGAATCATGGGCACCTAGACATAGATTTCATGCTAGAAAAACACATTACATAGAGGTCTTCTTAGATATTGAGGAGGAAGAAGAAGATGAACCAAGAAGAGGTCACATCGCTGACACTGCTGGAGGAGATCCAACACCATTAGGAGATGGGAATGGAGCATTTGCTCCTATTGGAGGGACTCTTGCATATTTGAGAGGAGTAAATTAGTACTTGACCTTAAGATTTCAAGGTTCAATCTAGAACCAGAGGGTTTCTGTATTGATTGATAGTGGGGCCACCCACAACTTCATTGATGCCCATCTTGTGCAAAGGAGGGCAATACCCACTGATACTTTTTAGGGATTCTCTTTTTTGGTCCCAGGAGATAGAACAATGCAATGCATGCACTATGTCCCATCACTTTCAGTCACCTTGGGAACCTATACTTTGGTTGATCACTTCTTTGTGGTTGACATACCAAACACCAATGTGATTTTGGGTGTTCAATGGTTGATTGCATTGGGGAAATTCAACACTAATTGGGAGGCTTTGCAAATGGAATGGGTGGAAAAGAAGAGTGGTGAACCTCAAATTATCAAAGGCATGCATACATACCCCTCACAAACCACTTCCACATAGAAATCAGAGATAGATTTTCACAATGGAAGCAAGGACCTTACAGTCCCAACTCTCATGCTCATGAGATTTCTGCATGGGACACTGTTATCTAGTGGCAAACCACCTGGGACGCCACCTGATTCAGATTTTGTGGGGAAGACCTCACAACATGATGCTCCAAGCTTAGATCCAGGAGGGATTAGAGCACTAGTAGACAAAGCTACAACACTAGGAGTCTTGGGTAAGCTCAAGAAGGAGGGAGATATTCTTCCCTTATCATCATCACCCACTCCCATTTCTGATTCTGCGCTGTGGGAAGAGAAGAATGGAAGGAATGGCCTTCCAACACATACCTTTGGCATGAAAGATGTCAAGGATAAGAGCAACAACATGACAGAAATTTCTATTGATACATCATCAGCGTTGTCATTGTTGAGCAGTTTAGATCCATATTGGAAATCCCAAATGTTGGTGGATTATTCCAAGGATCTTCACACTTGTATGATATTTGATGACCAGCTGCATGAAGAGGGCTATTTATTCCAAGGAGGATTCATCTATCATCATGGTAGGATCTTCTTGTCTAGAGCCTCCAATCTCAAGCAGAATTTACTACAAATAGGTTACAAAGAGTTATGTTTCAGCCATATGTATTCCATGGAGGTCTACAACATCATCATGAGGAGCTTTGATTGGGAAAGCTTGAAAGGATAAATACATCAAAATTTTCAAGAATTCATGAACTATGTGGAGTTGGGGCAGCAACATGACTCTATGAAAGAGTTACTTCAGTCATCTCTTCCTTCTTTTGAGAGAGGAGATAGATATATGCACCACTCCATGTGTATGGGGAGTATTGTTGGTGAAGAATATGATCATGTAAGAAATGTTTATTTTTCTAATTGTGTGCATTCTTTCACCATGTTTATGTAGGCCATGGCTCCAAGTGGGAGTAATATATCTTGTGAACTTCATGCCCAACATTGGGCCACAACAATTTCTGAATTTGGCCACTCCCTTGATGAACAAAGGAAGATTTTCCATCATGATGGGTGCTTTCCTAAGGCACCAAACATATCTCACACTTTCAGCCATAGTGAGATAACATGGGCAGCAAGTAAGTGGTGGGGAAACCACTTACCATATCTTGATCTGATGCAGGCAGGAGATGCACTGCGCTGGTTCCACATGTGGGAATATGACCCACCTCCACATGCTCAAATTTCTGTTTGTATGTATGTAGTTTTGCTTCCATACATTGATGATATACTTGTTCTTTTTATGGGAATGTATGGAGGGAGGATGGGAGGTATGCATGTGCCTAATGGGTTGGAGGTTCTCCATGTATCTTATACTACATGTTTCAGGGAGGACATTGGGCAAGCCATGTTTGTTTCATTTGAGTTATTTTCTCCTTGTGGGATGGATTATTTACATCTCATGAGAACTTTGGAGGAAAAATTCATCGAGGGCTGGATTGGTGAAAAATTAGATTATGGAGGAAGCTTAACACATGATGGTGTCACCAATGGAGGAGGAGAAGAGTTGCAGCACTCACCTTATCAGTTGCTTGAGGACAAGCAACGTTTTATAGGGGAGGACTGTAATATTCCCAATTAGTCCTAAGCTAATGGGAATATTCAATTTTGTTTTATTTTTCTGTTTCATGAATAAATTTGTAAAGGAGAATCATTAAACTCCTAAAAAATAAATCAATCAATGCCAAATGTGAAAAAGGCTATATCTTGGCTGAGTAAGAAGGCACCCTTAGGTGTGAAAGGGGCTGAACATTTTGACTGGGTAAACCATGACCAAATCTACAACATTGTCTTGGAGGAGTGGCCATTAATGATGCACACCACAGTTTTAGATGGAGATGGTTCATGTGAAAGGAGCCATTTCATTGAAGGTGGTTCAGGGTTTGCAAGCTCCCAACTTATAAAAGGAAGAGGATGGCAGCATGAGAAGGTTGTTGATGATATTTTATTTTCAGAGTATATTGTCTATTTAGACATATCTCATTCTCCTTGTTGTTTAGCAGAGAATAGTGTTGTTTAGCACTGGGTGTTCCTGATCAAGAATCCCACCAATTTCCTTGAGAGGCCTCTTGGAAGAGTCTTGCATTTCTTGTCCACTATCTGGCTGAAGGCCAAGCTTCTTTTTCCAACTACAACATAGATCCTATTGAGGGTTTGGTTGTCTTGGAAAGCTGCAGCAAGTGGAGGCTAGATATACTCAGATCTAGGCCATTCTAGTGCTCCTTTTCAGTGGGGAAGGTTTCTATCCCATTGTCAAGCAAGTATTGGATGATTGGAGCTACATTTTCAGATCTTGGCTTGAGGCCAAACATGTTCTAAAGCCTAAAGCGCAGTCTTGCTTCTAGAACTGCGTTATTTGTGTGGGGACTATTACAGGGTCTTTTGGCACACTTTTTGGAGGAGTGGTTTTCATGTGTTGGGGATATTCCCTTCACATTTGAGATCCATTGGAGGGGATCATCATATTGTATATTTCAGATCAGATCTATATGTCCATGAATTTTTTGAATATTTCTGCAAATCTGCTGCATTAGAGCTCAAATCTACTCCTTGTACTTCATGTTTTGCTGAAAACCCTAAGGGGAATCTGAAGAAGAGCCTATCTAGTGTATGGATCTGATATAGATCTAAATTTTTATACACAAATCTACTCTAGATCTGAAGTGTAATCTACAGCTATTGCAGCCAATAAAATAACGCTTTCAAGCTCTTTTCAGTCTTAATACATGGTTGAAACACCTCATTTTAAGGATTTTCTTCCATAGAAGTCTTCTATTTCCTATTGTACATCTCATGGGCTATCTTGTGCATATATTTTGCTGATGTAAATGTAAATAAAGAGCCTCCATATTGGCCTTCTGCTCTTACTTAGATGATTTGCGTTATTTCTCTACATATCTGTTTATTATTGCTGCATTCTCCATTTGGGAATATTACATACATGAAGATCCTTCTCTTTACCATTGGTAGAGTAGTAGGATCTCCCTCTCTGCATCAGGCTTCACGAACACAAATGAGCATAGCAGTAGAATGCCTGATTCATCTCTTTGATTGGTGCACAACCTTGCTGAGAAATATGAAAAAACAGTTGACTTCAATCTAGAAACCAAAGACTAAACATTTTGGTTATGGTACAATATTTATAACATTCTTCTTCGAAAGGGTCCTAAGGCTTTGGCCTAAGGTCATCTCAACTATCAGCAGCCCCAGAGATCCAAGAATAGCTCGATGGGCAGATCCGATGTAAATATTAGGGGGGAGTGAAGTTCCCCGGACCACTTGGGATGATGAGTTCTTCCAATGGTGGGAAGAACAAGTCATCGCAGTGGAAGATTATCCCTATGCTGGGATGGACTTTCGTGCAGATCCAGATCTAGTCCTACCACCCGATGTAGCATGGGGCGCAATCAGTGAGATTGCATTTTTTATTTTTTGATTATGTGATTTTTATTTTTATTTTATCAAATTATGAAAATGAAAAAAAATATTTTTGATTGGACTAAATGACTTGTAAAATTATGATGATCATGATGCAGACATGGGACCAGTCAAGCCTGAAGGGTACCCAAGGCACAAGCACCGCAAAGGTGAGGCAGATGTTGAAGACCCTGGCAGGACACTCCATGCAGTACAGAGGAACCTCAAGAGCTTGACTCGCCAGGTGCCTATGGCCGCTATAGAGGACCTACTAGAGGCTATCCAGAGACGGGTGGTAGGAGTACCACGAGACTGGGTGTGGTTATTCCATCGTGTAGTGACCACCTTTGTGTTCTATAGGAACACAAATGTTGGGCAGGGATCTCAGGAGTAGATTTATAGATATGATCGGATGACTGTAATATTTTTTGATGACAGACATGATTGAGCATAAACCCTAATTTTGTAGGACAAGATGGTCCATATTTTGTATATTTTTTAACACTCTGACTATATATATATATATATATATACAACAATTTATATGATGTGATGACTCAAATGTATGATAATGAATGATGTATTTGATATATTGTTTAAAGTATTAAATGATTAATATGCTAATCAATTGTTTGATTAGCCAATAAGTTTTCCATCCAATTTTCAGCTCGAGGAATATGAATGAATGTTATAAAATGAAACGATCTTTGTAACAAAAGTACCCTAAAAAACAATCGATGTAAAAATGGGTCTCAGACCCGATATGTGTTGTTCAACTACGAAACCGCTAGCTTCGAATCTAAGAAAACTACTAACGAATCAACACCCAAGGATATTGCCTTTGAGAATAGATTAATCATTGTAGTGTATTCTGCTACGTTGTTCGAAGCAGGACCGATGCAGACACCTCTTGAAACTAAAAACTGACTGTTGGGAAAAATACTGAGAGGGGGGGGGGGGGGGGTGAACTCGTATTTAGGACTTTATCAAACTTTTTACTTTTTTCACTTAAAAACCCACACACTACTTTTCTCCGAAGCCAACTAGCGTATACACGCGGATATCCTTCATAAACTCGTATGCACAAAGATCTAATTATGCCATTAATTCTTCACTTATATCATTCCATCAATCATTCATTAGATGTTCAACAAATAGTAAACAGGGCTTGGGGCAAAGAAAAATGCGTATAAACCATCACACATAAGCATCACACATGAACACCGTGATTTTAGTGGAAAACCTGGGCTCAGAGAAAACCACCGCTCCAGCTTTCTCACCAAATATTTTATTATAGAGAAAACATCTTACAACATATGTGTCACATTAACCTCCTACTAGCACTGAAGCTGCCGCGCTGCTACTGCCTTCTCCTGGAAGGGAGCTCCAACCCCCTGACTCGTTTACCAGCCTCTCCTGGAAGGGAGCTACAACCCCCCGATCTCGTTTACCAGCCTCACCTGGAAGGGAGCTACGACCCCTCGATCTCGTTTACCAGCCTCACCTGGAAGGGAGCTACGACCCCCTGACTGAAGGCTACAACCCTCAGCACCTCTATGGACCACGTTTCATCAATTTTCACACTGGATCCAACAACTCAAATAGAGTACAACTTGTAGGCCTCGTTTCATCATATTTTCAGACTAGACCCACTCTACACATTTAAGCTTAATCATACAACCAAACTGATACAGACAACTCAGAACTGTAGAATACAGATAGCAGTAACACAGCAGAACAGATCAGACATTTCATACCCCATGCTTCAGCAAACCCTAGTTTGCATACGCGCTTTCCTATCACTGATCCCACGTATATACACGCCTTCTACCATACAAACCCGCGTATACTTCTGTACATATTACAGAGCTAATTTCACTGCGCATACGCGATTTCTCTTCAGCGAAGCCGCGTATATACGTGCTTTGTCTGCGGAAAACTAGCGTATGTTTCTTCAGACATTAAGGTCATTGCAATTCTTCAGAACAGACACATCACACAGATTTTACCCTTTACTTCATACAGATGTTCGCCTCATCTCAGATCTAATCATTCCATAAACAGATCTAGCAAGTACAAATATATTTCAGATCTAGATACCCTTGTTATCATTTTCTTCATAGGTGCTTCATGCATTCAGATCTATCATTCAACTGTAACCCTTTCCATTTAGATATACTTCAGAGAGAAGTATTCATTCAAGCTCAGACATCTTGCACCCACAATCATGATTTGCACAATGAATTTCTTCTCTTTATATAGGTTTACCCTTTTTCAATACCATGAGCCAAAACCACATTACTTCCGATGGTATTCCTGGACGGGGTCATTTAGACAAATCATTACCCAATACAATGGGTCAATACCATGGTGGTTACCCCTGGTTTTGCACTTTATGAGCGCTTTTGCCCATACGCGACTTGGCACGTTATTACCCGCGTGCATACGCGACTTCTTCTAGACAAAACCGCGTATTCCTTGAGACATACTCTTTTCATCATAGATCTAGCACATATTGAAATCCTTTCTTCATTACCTTCTGTACTCTCTGTAGATACATCAGATTTACATCATTTAACAAGTTCATCAATTAGGTTTCCATCATCTTCATCAAGTGGGTTTCCATTCAAGGACAACACTCTATCAAGTGGGTTGCCATCAAGGAAAACACTCTGCATCATATTGCCAACAATCTCCCCCTTTGGACTTGATGGCAACCACGATGGTGTTTGATCACTACAACAGATAGATACAATAAGACACAATGACACCATGTCACTCTCCTCATTCTTTGACACCATTCTTTTCCTTTATTCAAACACTGACACCATTCTTTTCCTTTATTCAAACACCATATCACTCTCCCCCTTTGACATCAAGGGCAAAGGGCGGATCAAAACTAGCACAAGGTTTTTCTCCTCATGTAGAAGGAAGCGTTCTGCAGATCTGATGTACACTAAAGTGACCAAGCTCCCCCTGAGCTCATGCTGAATCTTCAATCATATTTTTTCAATGAAGTACATGACTCTATGACCTTCCTATCATCAAAGACTCATACTTACATCAAAGATCCAACTAAGTGGATTTACATAGGAGACTCAAGTACCCAACCAAGTGGGTTTACATATTTTGACTCAAATACCCAACAAAGTGGGTTTACAAAATGAACAAGTCCTTACATGACTGAAAATTACAATTTTACACCATAGGTCTCAACATGACCTTTTCATCAAATTACAAATATGACTTGTCATGACCAATACCAGAAAGACCTCAAGAGAGATCATATATCAGAATCATCATAATGCCAACAATGCATTATACTCAGCAAGGCTAGGGCTCCCCCTGAAAATGTGCATCCAAACATCCTTTCCATATGACCAAGGTTCCTCCTTAGCTTGTGCAACCTGAACACCTTCAACAGCAAGTCATCGGCAACAATCTCTGCATGATCTGTCCTTATCTCTGAATTATAAGACTTTCATCTCAGCAACGAATACTCTTCATCAAAAAGAAAACAGGACTCATCCATAATCTTCAACATAAGAAACCATGTACCATTTCATTAGCAAGAGTATAACCAGAATAATGCTAACAGTACAATCATTAGCAGTCAGACTGATGCTCCCCTTGAACCTCTGCTCCTGATCTTCAGTTTTCATCCCAATTCTCTTATCATTAATGCATACGCAACTGTGTTTGCTGGAACTCGCGTGCATACGCGACTTTTGTTCATCGAACCCACGTATGGAAAGTGAAGCATAGAAATTTTCACATTCCTTCATCTCCCCCTGAATTTGTCCTTCCTGTACCTAGCTTCTTCATATCAGATGCTCTATCAGAAATACATATAACCAGAATAACCAAACAGTACTGAAAAATGTTGATCCTCAACCAAAACTTATCAGCAATTATCCATACGTGGATGTATGTTAATATACTCACGTATATACGCGACTGTGTTTCATCAAAACCGCGTATTCAATTTAATCTTCTGAATTTAAGCAGATTTGTTCTTTTGACTGGCAGAGACTACTCCCAGTTTCTGTCTTAGATATTCGAACGCTTCCCTGGGCAGAGGTTTGGTAAAGATATCAGCAACTTGTTCCTTGGAAGGAACATACTCCAACTTCACCTTTTGTTCAAGCACTTGTTCACGTAAGAAGTGATACTTGATGGGAATGTGTTTGGTCTTCGAATGCATAACAAGATTCTTTGATATACTGATGGCACTTGTATTATCACACTTAATGGGGACATGAGGTGTACATTTGATTTGAAAATCTTGTAAGGTTTGCATCATCCAAAGGATTTGAGTGCAACAAGATGCGGCAGCCACATATTCTGCTTCTGCTGTAGATAAGGCAATAGAATTTTGCTTCTTGTTGAACCAAGATATTAACCGGGGTCCCATATAGAATGCACCACCACTAGTTCTTTTCCGATCATCAACACTTCCAGCCCAATCTGCATCAGTGTAAGCATGAAGAGTAAGATCAGCATTCTTTGGATACCATAGACCAAAGTCTTGAGTTCCTTGTAGATATTTGAATATTCTTTTGACAACCTGAAGGTGAGACTCTTTTGGATTAGCTTGGAATCGTCCAACAATCCCAACTGCATGCATAATGTCTGGTCTAGTCCCAGTGAGATAAAGTAGACTTCCTATCATTGATCTGTATTCTGGTTGATTCATCGTGGGAGAATCATCATGAGAACTGAGATTGCATCCGGTTATCATTGGTGTACTTACAGGTTTGCATTCTTCCATGCCATACTTCTTCAGAATTTGCTTAAGATATTTTGCTTGTGATAGAAATATACCATCTGTAGTTTGATGCACTTGCAAGCCAAGAAAGAATGTTAGTTCCCCAAGTAAGGACATTTCAAATTCTTGCTGCATGACAGAAGCAAATTTTTGACTCATAGATTCTTCTTTACTCCCAAAAATGATATCATCAACATATACAACCACAATCAATAGTTTATCATTTTCAACTTTTGTGTATAAGTTGCTATCAGCAGACCCCTTTGAAAATCCTTGTTGATGAAGATATTTGTCAAGACGATAATACCATGCCCTTGGAGCTTGTTTGAGACCATATAGAGCCTTTTTAAGTCTACAAACAAGATTTTCATCGTTTCCCAAAATGAATCCTTCCAGTTGTTCTATATATACTTCTTCTTCTAGATCACCATTAAGAAAAGCGGATTTAACATCCATTTGATAAACTTTGATTTATTGATAACTTGAAAAAGCAAGAAACATTCTTATGGCTTCAAGTCTAGCTACAGGAGCAAAAGTTTCTTCAAAGTCTATACCTTCTTGTTGAGTATACCCTTTGCAAACCAATCTAGCTTTTTTTCTTACAACATCCCCATTCTCATTTAACTTGTTCTTGAAAATCCATTTAGTTCCAATGACATTTTTATCATGTGGTCTTGGTACCAATTCCCAAGTGTCATTCTTTTCAATTTGATCAAGCTCTTCATTCATGGCTTGCTTCCAACCTTCATCTTTGCTAGCTTGATTGACATTGTGTGGTTCAATTGTGGATAGAAGTGCCATATGACTAGAAGATCCCACAAGAGTTCTCCTTGTTCGTACACCTGATTCCTTGTCTCCCAAAATTTGAGATTCAGGATGATTCTTTTGAACATATCTGGATGGAGCTTTTTCAGATAGATCATTTTCAGGTTCTTCATTGGATCCACTTTCTATATCATTTCTATTTGATGTAGAAGGACATAAGTCACCATCATCTTCTTTTGTTGTTTGTTTTTCTTCTTTAGGAGCTGCAGGAGACTCATCAATAACAACATCAATACATTCAAAAATATTTCGAAGCCTTTTATTGTAACATTTGTATGCTTTTCTTGTAGATGAGTAACCAAGAAATATCCCTTCATTTGATCTAGGTTCAAACTTGCCAAGCTTTTCATCATTATTTTTGATAAAGCATTTACTTCCAAAAACTCTAAAATGCTTCACAGAGGGAGAATTACCATACCAGAGTTCATATGGAGTTTTGTCACTATTTACCTGAACATGTGCCTTGTTGAGAATGTTTGCTGCTGTATGTGCTGCTTCTCCCCAGAACATGTCAGGAGTTCCAGAATCATCAAGCATAGCTCTAGCCATTTGTTGAATCGTTCTATTCATTCTTTCTGCTACGCCATTTTGTTGTGGAGTGCCTGCTACAGAGAACTGTCTTTTTATGCCATGTTGTTCACAAAATTCAAAGAATTAATTTGATGTATATTCTCCTCCTCGATCAGATCTAAGACACTTGATTTTTAGATCTAATTCATTTTCAACTAAAGCTTTGAAGATCTGAAATTTTTTAAATGCTTCATCTTTGTGTTTAATGAGCCCGATCCAACACATTCTAGAGTAATCATCAATAAATAAGATATAGTATTCTTCCCCACGTGTTGACTTTTTCCTCATAGGTCCACATATGTCAGTATGAATGAGTTCAAGAGGCTCACTTGATGATCCTTCTTTGGCATTAAATCGTACTCTGGTCTGCTTACCGAATTGACAAGATTTTCATATGATACTTTCTGGTAGATTAATATTGGGAAGACCACGAACAGCTTGAAGTTTGCTTGCTTTGTTGATTTGAGAGAAGCTCAGATGCCCCAGCCTTCTATGCCATAGCCAATTTTCTGAAGACTTGCTCAAGTAACATTGATCTTTGCCATTCAGTACATACAGGTTGCTTGGATTTCTTTTCCCTTTTATAATAATTTTACCTGTATCAAGATCACGAACCACACATTCTTTTGAACTAAAGACCACTTTTGTTCCTTGATCACACATTTGACTTACACTTAACAGGTTATGCCTTAATCCATCCACATACATGACATTTTTAGCCTTTACCTTTTCTTTCAGAAATACTGACCCTTTTCCTTTAATTATAGCAGGAGTATCATTTCCAAATGTAACTTTCTTTTCCTTTTCTAGAGCATCATATGCAAGAAGTTTTCTTTTGTCACCTGTCATGTGTCTTGAGCACCCACTATCAATGTACCATTGATTTTCTTCACCTTCTGCAAATAACGCTATCCCACAATTTTCAACCGGTATTTCTTTCTTTTTCCACACTTTAGAGCTTGAGGAAACATGTTCTTTTGGATGGACCTTGCTCCTGCATTCAGATTCTTCATGACCAAAGTTATTGCAATAAGTACATTCAACTTTGTTTTGAAGAGGAGAAAAGTTGTTATAGGTGTTCCTCTTTGGTTCAATATTTATTCTTTTCTTTCTTGCTTCTCTTTTCATGATGGTTTTATATGCAACACATTGAACAGCTTTATGACCAAAATTGTGACATGAGAAACATTGTCCATTGAAGTAGAAATTTTTGCGATCATGAAATCTTCTATTTGAATTTACCTGTTGGTTGTAGCTTCTTTGAAAGATCTCCCTGTTAGTGTTCCTTGAATTGAGATGATCATGCTTTACCTGGAAAGATCCTTTGTTCCCTTGCTGAGTGGCTGAATGTAGTGAACCGGCTGTGGCTGCTTTCAGATAATTTGGTGCTGAAGTCTGGGAGGATTCCCCAGTATATCCAAGACCTGTTTTTATAAGAGGAGACCGTTGTATCTTGATAATCTCATCTAAGGTTTCTGAACCTTTAGCAAATCTAAGATTGAGAGTTTTTACTTTCTCATTATCTTTCCTTAGACTTACTACTTCACACTCCAATTCCTCAATGCGTTTTTCCTTTGCTTCAAGTTGACTTTCAAGAGTCTCTATGATTATGTTCCTTTCTTCTAGGCTTACTTTGAGTTGATTGTTTTCTTCAAGAAAATCATTGTCTTCCAGAGCATCCACAAAAGTATCCTTTTCTTCTCTAGATTCTTTTGCCATGAGCAGTTTAATATCTTGTTCACATTCTTCCTCACTATCAGATAACCCATCACTGTCTTCATTAATATAGTAACTTTTTCTTGTGCTAGATCGATTCTTATTCCTTCTTGCTACTTCTTTTCCTTTAGCAGATGTTTCTTTACAAGGACACTTTGTATCATAATGACCAACTCTTCCACAATAAAAACATTTGAAAGGAAGCTTACCTTTGAACCTTCCGATTCCTAGTTGGAGTCTTCTTACAAAATTTGCTTCTTCTTCTTCTTCAGATATATAGTTGGATTCCTTGACAACTTCCTTTTCTTTTCCTTTTGCAGACGCCTTAAAAGCAGCTTCTTTGATTTGAGAAGGACCTCCTTGTCTCATTTCAAAAGCAGTCAGAATATCATGTAATTGAACAATAGTAAGAGTTTGCAGATCTTGCCTTTCTTCAATAGCTGAAACTTTAGAGTCAAATTTTGAAGTCAAGGATCTTAAGACTTTTTCCACCACAGTAGTATCGGTTATGGTTTCACCCAAATTTCTCATCCGATTTACAATATCATCTATACGAAGAAAGAAACTGGCAACACTTTCATCACTATGCATCTTCAAATTTTCATATTCAATTCTAAGAGTTTGGAGTTTTGCACTTTTTACCTTTGTATCTCCTTCATAACTCAGAATGATTTTGTCCCATATTTCTTTTGCTGAATGTAGCTGCATCACTTTAGCAAATTCTAATTCATACATGCTTCCTAATAAGACATTCACTGCTTTGGCATTGATTTCATACTTCTTCCTTTCTGCTGCATCAGTAGGAATACTTGCCGGGTATTGATAACCTTCTTCCACGATTGCCCATACATCTGCACCAAGACTTTGCAGATATGCTTTTGTTCGTACCTTCCAAAATATCAGATTGCTTCCATTGAATAGAGGTGGCTTTATAGACATCACTCCTTCTTGACTTCCCATTGCGACAGATCTCCTTCAAGCGATCAAGCTTCTGCAAAAGAACCTGCTCTGATACCAATTGTTGGGAAAAATACTGAGAGGGGGGGTGAATCAGTATTTACTGCATATTCAAAACTTTTACTTTTTCTTGCTTCTAAAACCCATACGCTACTTTGTCAGCTATTCAGTGCAGATACACGCGGATATCCTTCTACATAAACTTGCGTATACGAGTTCAATTATGCTATTAATTCTTCACTTATATCATTCCTGAACAATCATTCAATAGATGTTCAACAAACAAAGAAACACAAGAAAAAGTCAAAAGAGATAAACCATCACAGCCACAAGCACGCACGAACACTCAGGATTTTAGTGGAAACCAAATAAGAAAACCACCGCCAGCTGTTCTCACCTTTCAATATTTAGACAGAGAAAACATATTAACATAAGAAGTCAAGCAGCCTCCTACTGAAGACGTTAGGCACCACCCTGCGCTCGTTTACCACTTTCCAAGGGAGCCATGACCGCTCTCGTTTACCACTTTCCTGAAGGGAGCACACCTCCGATCTCGTTTACTGTACTTTCATCTAGGAGCGACACCTCATCTCGATCACCACCACCTGGAAGGGAGCTATGACCCCTGACTGAAGGCTACAACCCTCAGCACCTCTATGGACCACGTTTCATCAATTTTCACACTGGATCCAACAACTCAAATATAGCACAACTTGTAGGCCTCGATTCATCATATTTTCAGACTAGACCCACTCTACACATTTAAGCTTAATCATACAACCAAAATGATACAGACAACTCAGAACTGTAGAATACAGATAGCAGTAACACAGCAGAATAGATCAGACATTTCATACCCCATGCTTCAGCAAACCCTTGTTTGCATACGCACTTTCCTGTCACTGATCCTGCGTATATACGCGCCTTCTACCATACAAACCCGCGTATACTTCTGTACATATTACAGAGCTAATTTCACTGTGCATACGCGCTTTCTCTTCAGCGAAGCCACGTATATACGCGCTTCGTCTGCGGCAAACTAGCGTATGTTTCTTCAGACATTAAGGTCATTGCAATTCTTCAGAATAGACACATCACACAGATTTTACCCTTTACTTCATACAGATGTTCGCCTCATCTCAGATCTAATCATTCCATAAACAGATCTAGCAAGTACAAATATATTTCAGATCTAGATACCCTTGTTCATCATTTTCTTCATAGGTGCTTCATGCATTCAGATCTATCATTCAACTGTAACCCTTTCCATTCAGATATACTTCAGAGAGAAGTATTCATTCAAGCTCAGACATCTTGCACCCACACTCATGATTTGCACAATGAATTTATTCTCCTTATATAGGTTTACCCTTTTTCAATACCATGAGCCAAACCACATTACTTCCGATGGTATTCCCTGGACGGGGTCAATTAGGCGGATCATTACCCAATACAATGGGTCAATACCATGTTGGTTACCCCTGGTTTTGCACTTTTAGAGCGCTTTAGCCCATACCCGACTTTGCGCGTTCTTTTCCGCGTGCATACGCGACTTTTCTTAGGCCAATCCGCGTATGCCAAGAGACATACTCTTTTTCATCATAGAATTAACACATGCTGAATTCCTTTCTTCATTGCCTTCTGTACTGATACCGACGGTACTATTTAACAAGTTCATCATAGGCTTCACTATATTCATCATGGGTTGCCATTCATGAATAACATCATCAAGGGTTGCCATTTCTATCAAGTGGGTTGCCATCAAGGACAACACTCTGCATCATATTTCCAACACTGACCGGATGGATAATGGAGTACCCAAGCTATGGAAGCCAAGTTCCGGGTATGTCTACTAGCACCATCGGTGAAACCAAAGTGACTCATGTCATCCAATATTACCTGCCAAAGTAGATCAAATTCATCAAAATCACACCAAAAATCGAAAACCCAGATATGTACAAAAAAAAAATATATACAACAAAGAAAGATGCTAGGCCAAAGCCTAGGCATAATAATTTTCAAATAGAGCCCATTTCTGGGCTCTGCCAACTCATTTCCATCAAAATCAATCAAGGCATAAGCTACTTTCTTCAGGAATTTTTTAACGATGAAGGGGCCATACCACATATATTTAAACTTACATTCCCCCAAGGCATCATTCTCTTGGGCATAAACCAAGATAAGGTCACCTTCAAAGAAAACCCTAGGTTTGACTGCCTTATCGTACTGAAACTTTACCCGTTTCTTATGTGCCTCATTCATCATAGCTGCATCTCGACGTTGCCCATCGAGATGTTCCAGATGAAGGAGGCGTTATTCGAGACTAGAAGTGTTGGGAAGAAGCTCAATAACTAAATTAAGAGAGGGAATCTCGCACTCAACAGGAAATATAGATTCCAACCCATAAGCCAATTGAAACGGAGTAAAACTGGTTGTAGTTTTGACTAACATCCAGTATGCCCAAAGTGCAGGGTACAACATAATATGCCAATTGGATCTGGCTTTATCAATCGTCCGTTGAAGAATTGTCCTCAAGGATTTTTTCACGACTTCAACTTGCCCATTGGCTTGAGGATAATAAGGAGACAAATGCCCCTACCGGAAACCTAATTTCAGAGCCAATCTAGCCATCATGTTGTTCTGAAAGTGACTGCCATGATCAGTGACAATATATTTGGGAATACCAAAGAGAGAAATGACTTGATTAAAGAGGAAAAGAGTTGTTATCTTAGCGTCATTCCCAAAATTAGGCATAGCCTTAACCCACTTCGTGAATTAGTCTACGACTACTATAATGTACTTGTGACCTTTAGCCAAAGGCGGGTTACAAGTAGTATAATCAATACCCTACTTTGTAAAGAATCCGACAGTAACGATAGGAAAGAGTGAAGTTGGATGAGCATGCATCTTTCGAGTGAAAACTTTACATGGATGACACCTTTTGACTGATTCCATACAATCTTTGAAAATCGAAGGGAAAAAGTATCCTGCACGCAAGATTTTTTGGGCTGTAGCAAGCCTATATAAATGAACACCGCAAGCTCCACTGTGGCAATCATTCAACACAACCTCAGCTTCTTCGAGAGTTAAGCAGCGTCTAAGGATCAAATCGACCCCACTACGATATAAAATGTCACCAATAATCAAATAAATTTTGGCTAAGTGACGTAAATTTCGACACTCATATTTCGAAAAGTCGAGGGAAACTTTGCAGTCTGGAGATAAACTATGAGATCCCCATACCAAGGATCCTATGAAGAAATGAGAAAAAATGTTCATCAAGAAATGATTCGTCATAAAAAATCTCTTCTCTGCAAGGCAACTCAGAAATCAATTCCGCAAAAACTAATTATTTCTTGGACTTGGCAGACATAAACTCAAGATCAAATTCCTGCAAAATCACAATCCATCAATTGTATTTACCCCCAATCACTCGCCCACTGAGAACAAATTGAAATGGATTGACCATTGCGAAAACATAAGTTTTTCAAAGAAGAATGTAATTTCTGAGCCGTTGAACAACATGAACAGCTGCGAAAGCAATCTTCTCTATCAGAGAATACCAGAGTTCAGGTCCTACCAAGCCTTGAATAAGGTAGTATATAACATGCTCGGAAAGAGCATCATCCTCCTGAACCAGAACCATACCAATGGTAGATTCTGCTATCGTGAGATACAAGAGTAAATTCCAGATATAATCAGGTGGACTCAGTAAAGGAGCAAAGGTCAATGCTTTTTTCAAAGCATCAAATGAGCGCTGAGAAAATTCATCCCAAAAAAATGGAACTTCTTTCTTTAATAATCTCATAAATCCTTTCATAATCTTGGCATAATTTACGATGAATCTCTGCAGAAAATTAGCTTTTCCTTGTAGACTTTGAAGTTGACGAATTTAAGACGGGAGAGGTAACTAAAGTATTGCCTCAACCTTGAAGGGATCTACCCGAATCCCTTCCGTAGACACAATGAATCCCAACAACCGACCAGATGTGACAACGAAAACACACTTGTTCGGGTTCAACCTGATTTTGTAATGCCGACATCATTCAAAAACTTGATGGAGGTGAGAAGGATGATCAATTCTCTTGTGAGAACGAGAAACTAAATCATCCAAATATGCCTCAATAATATGTTTGATGTCATGGAAGGCGTAATACATGGCCCGCTGAAAAGTAGCTCCAATATTTTTTAGGCCAAAAGGCATTTTCTTGTAAGCAAAGGTACCCCAGGGAAAAATAAACATAGTCTTATGCTGATCTTCAGGATGTATAGTAATTTGATTATATCCAAAGAAACCGTCCACGAAGGAGAAAATCTCATTCCTCGCACACTCATCGATAATATGATCTATAAACTGTGTGTGGTAGTTATCTTTAGGACATGATTTATTTAGGTCCCTGAAATCGATGCAAAATCGAATTGTTCCTTGTTTCTTGTCCACAGGAACTAGATTTGAAAGCCACTCAGTTAAACTAAATGGGTAAATGAACCCTACCTTTAGCAGATTCTTCACCTCATCTTTGATAGTTGCACCCTTCCTAGGGTTGACTAGACGAATCTTTTGCCTGATAAGCTTAGTATTTTTGTATACCTTGATCTCATCCTGGACAATAGATGGATCTATACCAAACATTTCTTCATAAGACCAGGAAAACACATCACGAAAATATTGAAAGAGATCGATGTAAGTCTGAATCTCTTCAGGGGAACACTCAGATCCAATGAAGACATTCTCTATGATGTTGGGATCTATGGAGATGTTCACCGGGGTAGTCGGAGAAATAACAGTCGTGTTCCCTTCAACAAAAACATGTGCTGGTGCTAAAGGGTTCAGGACTAGGTGAACAGGACCAGAAGACTGAGGGTTAGGGAAACTTTATTCAACTTCGTGCAAGTCCAGAAGAAAGTAAGACCGATGATGCAATTCATCCCACGGTCTCTCTACACCAGTCATTGCCTCAAGGATGGCCTCTTTAGATGGAAGAGTGGTATCAAGGAAATCCTGAGCCAAAGATGAACCGAGAGTCCAAGTTGGAGCCAAATCTCCATCCAATTCCTCTGGTGAAAGAGAAACTGGAATGGAATATGTAGAGTCAACAATAGAGCTATAAGAAATCTCAACTACAGACATAGGAAATGCCATTCCACCCACTTGACCTTCTTATAATGTGGAGGTAGGAGAAGGTAAGGTCCAGGGGGTCCGAAAAATAATGAATTTTGAAGAACTCTCTTCGAATAGGAGCCATAGAGGCTGAACTAGCATTGATATGAACCAAAGGAGGTAGAAGATCAAAATTACCCATCAAGGAAGTGTACATTCCAACCCACAGATTCTCAATAGGTGGTTTGGTATCCATCACCAAAGGAATGGCTGAGTTAGAAGATGCATTCTGATCTATAGGAGAACAATCCAGTTGGTCAACTGTGACAATTCTCCCTTCGTGAGGGAAACAAACAATACGAAATAATGAGGATGTTATGGCAACCATCTCATAGATCTAGTTTCGCCCCAACAGAAGGTTATAGTCTAAGCTTGCATCGACTATCTCAACTTCGATATTAACAGTCTTTCCCCCAACACAGATGGGCAAAGCTGGAACAATACCATGGAGCTTGTGAGAATGACCATCAAACGCAATCAGAAGAGTGGCTGAAGGAATAGCTGTGGGAGATCCAATACCCTTCCAACATGCAAGAGACATTACACACATGGAAGTGCCCTCATCTACAACTGTTCGAAAGATATTTAATTTATGATAAGTCGATATGATATGGAAGGCCATATGATGAGGAGGTCTCTTTTTAAAATTTGACATATCAAATGTGATCATAAGAGAATTATTTGGATCAACATCCCCAATAGCAGTGAGAAAAGCACTCCGCTGAGCCAGACAAGACTGGAGCACCTCTAACGTAGAAATGGCACAAGGACTTTGAGCCCGATCTTCTACAATCAAGTAGTTATGGGAAGTCTTGGAATTAGGATTGATCTTCTAATGTTTTGAGGATGTTTTCGGCATCCGAGGCATAGGCTCAACAGTAGGCCTCGTAATATGAACTACCTTAGTACTATCAGGAACACCCTTGGCTTTCGAAGATTCAGCTTCACCATAGTCACGAGATCTCATATCGATATCTGCGTGAGCACTCATCGTGTATATGTTTGATGTATTTTCCCCTTCCTGGATGCTCCCAGAGGGAGCCCCAATATTTGAATTCGTGCCAGCAACTAATTGTTGCTCTTGGGGAAAAGGGTTTGTTAGCACAACCTGGGAACTAGAAGAACCCTGTTGAGCTAACAAGCGCTGCGCATCTTGAATTTTAGGGAAAAGGTGCGTAAGATGATCTCCAGTGCATAATTTGCATGGAAATTTCACTTTCTTTTTATTATCCTTTTTACCCTCTCCAAAATGATTGTTGGATTTGTTTGCATTCCCCTTCCAATCCTTTTCCTTTTTCTTGTTATTCCGTCCCTTCTTCTTCCTATCAGATTGTTGATTTCCTTTGGGGTTGGAAGTTTGGACAACACTAATTGCCAAGGACTAGGAAGGAGTTGACACTGAAGGCACAACCTAACCAGAAGAATCATATTGTATAGACAACTGTTGCAATTGACTTAAAGGGTTGGTCGTATCGCTATCAATCGAACCGATAATTCCATCACCATGAGGACCAAGTTTAGTTTTGTCTAAGTCTAATTTGGAGTGAGGAGCATCCGACAAAATTTTATTAAGGACTCCAGACTGAGAATAAATCAGTTCTAACTGATGAGCCCTAAAAATAGTATTCTCTTCAAAAAATACCCCTGAAAGGGATACATCCTTAAAAATTTCTAGCTGTAAAGATTTTAAAAACCACTCAAGAAATAATTCATTCAGGATTTGGGCCTTAATGAGCCTCTTCCTTCTTCGCCATTCCTTAATATGATCAGAAATGTGAGTTTCCTTGTCCTGCTGAAAATTGGCTAGGAGGTCAGTCCCAACGTCATACTGGACAGGTAACTGAAAATGATTTAAGAACATGGTAGCCAATTCTCCAAAATTAGCAAAAATACCCCCAATTAACTCAGCTGACCATTTGGCGACATTTCTAGTTAAAGTTCTTTGAAATAATCTCAACCTAATCGAATCGTCGATCAGGGAGTTCGAGGAACACCATAAATGGAAAGTGGTGATATGATTTGCCAGATCCTCGCCAGTATTCCCTTCAAACTTTGGAATGTCTGAGGGGATCTTGGTGGGGACAGGAGGCCAACCTGGAATATATTGAATAGGATCGCTAGTCAATTTCGATAGATATGGCAAGTTTAACGTTGCTAGAAATGGTAAGCGAGGAGGAGCCTGGGAATTCCATCCCCCATAGGAAGGATTCCCCGCATTCTAAAATGAATAAACTGGATTTGTTAAGGCACCAGGTTTCTAGATTTTGTTCGTAGAGAATGTTGGGCCATAATAAAATCCTTGCGACCCAAAATTTGGAGAAGGACCTCCCCCCCCGCCCAACATAGATATACTATACACAGGACCATTCCCTCCAACCGAGGTATTGAATGAAGAGGAAACCCCTTGGTAAGGGTTCCAAACATTTTCAAATGGAGAAAAATCCTGAGAATTACTCGATGAAGGGAAAGGAACATTCCCTTGCCGAATAGTGAGAAACTGACTCTCCCCACTCCTAACGCTGTAAAAACAGGGTTCCATCCCGAAAAGACATTAGAACTTTGACTTCCCAAAAAAGGATTGAAACCTTGAATCTGAGAGGTAAAAGGTCACAATCCTAAGGAAGGGGTTGAATGAGGGATGTGCCCACTTCCAAAGGGGAACCCTTGAAACGAAGTTGATCCACTAGCCATAGAAGGTATGGGCATGGAGATATTTGAAGCAACACAAAAGGAGAAAGAAGGAATTCCACTAGTGGGAATTTCATAAGAAAAGGGACCAGATTAAGAAGAATGTGTTTGGGTGTTTCCATAGCCAAACACAGTAGCACTAGAAGTGATTTTCGATATAGAAATAGTGCCCCATCCTTCAACTAAAAGAGGAGTTTGAACACTGCAAGTGTTCACAGCCGAAACTATGTTCCCAGTTGTGGCCATCGAAAGAAAGGGATATGATGGAAAGGGACTAACCGGTATTTGTGACTCAGGCCCAATGTATTGAATAACGTGAGGATAACTAGCAGGAAGAGGAGATGGAAGAGACTTAGCAGGCTGAGGGACTTCCTCTATTTCTACTTCTTCTGCTGTAAATAAAACTCTAGAGATGAGTGGAGCACTCCTCTCTATACTAACACCGACACCAAAACCACCCACAAAAACAACAAGCCCCGATGGAGGATCTATCTCCACTATGTTTGAAACCATCGGGTGAAAATCACCCACCAAATTACTCCTACGCCTTCTTGAAGAAGGCTCGACACTCGCAGGAGATAACCCACAAAGCCTCATCGATCGACGAGGTGATTGGTCAGCCACTTTAAGAGATTAATTTTAGACTCAAAAAATATATGAAGCTAAGAAATCTATGAGTAAAGAACACACTCTAAAAATTTCCTAAGATACAACCAAACAAGCAGCTCTTAGGTATTTCTGCTCCGAGTGATGAGAACTGGACACCAAAATACAGGAAAGCAAAATAATAGGACCTTCCAAAAATAGTCTAAGGTAATCACGCCCCAGGCCTACTAGCGAAGGTAACATAAATAGTTATGTTGACCTCCTAACAACAACCTTTGCTGGTGCAAGTCCCCAAGCTTCGTAAGGGCACCCTCCAAAAGTACTGATGGAAGTGATGCAACGTATGTCTCAGGTACCATGGGTATTTCCCCTTGTAGTCACCTGTGTGGTCCCTAGGATAGGCAACTAAGGGCACCAATTTGTATCGGCAACCGAGCGAAACGGTCTTAGGTCAAGATTCAACAAATAGGAGAGGGGGTATCTCTCTTCTCTACCTACACTATCCCTCGCGCTTGACTCTCTAGAGGAGGGCTTTCCCGGTCCGCTTAACACTGTTGGATTTCACTCAATAATAAACTTTCTATGTTTAACAATTTGAGCGGCCTTGGAGAGTTAACTCTCCACTCACCTAATCCAAGGCCCTACAACCTAGCTAGTTGGTGTATGATTAATGACAATGATACAAAAACTTCTAGTTACTTTTAATTATATCGCTTGTTTTAAATTGGTTGTTACTTAATTCAAGGGTACATGGAAGTGAAACTAATGGTGTTTTATGATGCAGAAGAAATCAATGAAAACCTAGTTACATGCAAATGCAACAATTTCCTTTCGATGAAAAGTGATCTCTACATGGGTTCTACGAAACTAATAAGCAAAAACTTTGTTTTTTTATTTTCTTTTCAGACACTCACACTTCACACGATCTAGAAAGTTATGAAAAAGAATAAAATTCTCAAATGAACTTAATGCAAAATACCAATGATATGCAAATCCTAAGATGCCAACTCTAAAGAAGTGAAAAAGAGTCTCTAGAAAGATAATGGTTCGATCACTTTTTGACATAAAAACAAGGCAAGTTCTAAACATAACTCTTATGCATAAGAACATAAAAATGCACTTGATACAAAAGAGAGAAATCAAGGAAAGACTTCCTTCAGAATCAAGCCAAGAACCAAAGACTAGAAACCAAAAAAAATCTTCAAAAGATATAATGAAACCGTAAAAGCAAACTCAAAGCAAAAGCTATGGAAAAAACAAAATGTTTTTGGGATTTTAACTTATAATGGAAGAAAGGAGATTTTAAGAAGACAAAAAAAAACTACCCAAGAACCGAAATCAAGAAAAATGAGTCTCGACAAAGGCTTCAAAGTGCTCAAGCTAACTGTGCTACTTTCATAGCGGGACTTAAATGTGAAAAAAGAATCACGAAACTCAATCAATTGATTCAGCACAGTATCACAATCTTGTAACAAACAACAACTAAAAAAACCAAAAATACATTCTTCAAGATTCACAACAAGACAAGTCCAAGAAATCAAGAAAACCGAAGTAGACCAAGGAGGAAAAAACCACAAGTGAAGCAATGCATAGGGCCAAGAAGAGAAAACAAACAAAGGCTCATTGTTTTGAATGTTCAGAACAACCAAGAACTTCAGGAAAAAGTCTTGGTGCTTCAGTTGCAATTGCAAACACACAAAACAGGAAATTCACCAAATGGCTATGTTTTCACAAAAACAAGAGAGAAATGGATATGAAATCACCATAAACACAATCCAGAGACCTTAAAGACACGATAGGAATGGTCCACCACAGACATAAAAGACTACAAAGGCTAAAAACTCAAATTTTCATTTTCCAGCCATACGTGGTTTTATAATGTGCAACTAGCGTGTATACGCAACTATAACCAAGGAAACTCGCGTATACGCGGGTCCCTTTGGAAGATGCAGGAGGTATACGCGGTTGTGTAGAGACTAAATTTCATATGGAAATAAAGATAAGGAAAAAATAAAAATTTCAAGCCTAATCAAGAGACCAGGTCTTTTGTCTGATTGAAAAAAGACTTACTAGACTGTAAAAAGCGATAAAACCTGTCAAGAACCTACGAGATAGATAAAACAACCCAAACGGGAAATCACAAGAATGCGATCCCCAGCGGAGTCGCCACTTCTGTTTCGGTAAATGTTACCCTAAAGATCTTTGGTTGATGAACCTTCACATATCAGGGGCATGTCATTACAAGAAGGACTCACTTAACCAACTTTGATGCTAATAACTAGAATCTACAGGTTGCAGACCTTAACCGGATATCCCTCGGTTGTAGTAGATCTCGCGGGGTGCAAACCCCCTGCAACACTTTGTGCTCCATAATCTATAAATCAGCAAACAATGAACACAAAATCCTAGTTGTACAACATATATATGTTCTAGATGTTAGTGAAAAGCATGCATAATCTCATAAAAAACAATATTAAATGAACAATTTATGATCCTTACACATGTATAAAATATTATTGACACGTAAACATCAAGAACAAGATGGTATTTCTGTTATTAATGACATGTACAATAAAAACACGTGGAGAGATCACCTGAAATCTACCATGACCTTTGAGCATACCGTCCTCTGGATCCATCTAGCCTTAGTCTCTCAATATTTCTTCCAAGAATAGTGCACGATGGATGTCACATAGGGTGGTGAGCATCTCAAGGAAACAAGGGTTTCCTGCAAATATCTGGGAAGTGTAGGAGGCACTTGAATATATTAGACTTGGATAGGGCTCCAACAGTGTATAATATCTATATTTATCTCTCTCTCTCCCTTAGGCCATTCCCTTGAGGGGATTTTATACTCCCTCAAATTAGTTTTTGCAGTTGGGAACAGTTAGGCCATGCGTTGGGGTGGTTAAGTTACTGGAACAACTATAAACCTTGCCTCTAAAATAGGTAAAATATATATTTTTTAATGTTTAAAATGATATAAACAGTTCTCTATGTATGGACTCGCATATATATGCAGAAACATCTGGGCATAGTCGCGTATGGGTTTTAAGATACTGTTTTTTGAGAAATATGTCCAAGTCTGAAGGGAAAGGTTGCCCAAGGCTAATGCATAAGTCATTAAGTATATGATGGTGATAAATGATGTTATAACAACAGGTGAATGTGGTTTTATCTTGGTCTTGAGGTGCTACCTGAATCTCATTGTAACCACTAAAACCATCCAAGAATGATAAATACTTCTTTCATGTTAATGTATCCAATACTTGATCTATAAAAGGTAAAGGAAAATGATCTTTTAGGGTAGTTTTATTCAACTCTTGATAGTCAGTGCATACCCTCCACTTAATATTATTTTTAGGTATAATCACTAATGGAGAAGCCCACTGACTGTCTAAAATTGGGTAAATGAAGTTTACATTCAACAATTTTTTGCAATTATTCTTTCAAAATTTACCTAAGATTAGGATTCATCATTCATTGAGGTTTTCTGATAGGTTTACAATTTTACTCAATGTAGATGTGATGTATACAAGTCTTAGGACTAATTCCTTTCATGTCAGTGTATTCCCATGTATATGCAAAAGAATGTTGTTGTAATGTTTTGATTCACTTTTCCTGTTGTAATCTTTCCAAGTTTTTGTTTATGTTCAAAGATTTTCCCGGAAATATTTCAACTGTAGAGTTACCAAACTCTTCCATAGAGTATAGAGACATCTGTCTGGATGAAAATAATTCAATATTGCATTGTTCTTGAAAATTATAATGTTCATATTTTGAATATGATTCAAATTATTCTATTGAATTTAAGATTTGACTATCTTCACTAATACTTGAAATAGTAAAGAGAGGTTGTATATCATTGTCATCATCAATCCATTCTGCATCTTCTAATTCTGTGATAGTTTTTGTTGGAGGATATAGAGTGAATTTCTTTGTTGAATTACCATCAGAGATATATATGTAATCGGATCTACAACTAATGAAATCATCAGTTGTAGCCAACAAAGGTCTTCCTAATATTACTGGATGTCCTCCTAGATTGTTATTGGGGGTTAAAATCATAAAATTGACTAGATACTGAAATGTCTTCTAATACACCATTTGGCTTGATTACAAATCTATTTTCTAATTGTAGTAATGTAGGTGTATACTAAAGATTTTGAAGCTTGAGTTGTTCCATGTTTTGTTTTCTCATGATGTTTATAGCTGCTCCTAAATCAATCAATGTATTTGGAATTTCAATACCATTGATATGTGTTTTTACAACTGGACTTCCTGGATCTAAATATTTTGTATGGAAATTTCTCCCATCATAACGTCCGCAATTTTTCCTACTAGTTGAATTCTTTTTTTTTTCTTTTTTTTTTCTTCCTGGTTTCTTCATTCTCAACTCTCTTATTGTTTTGGCTACAATTGGAATCTCTTTAATGGCTTGTAGCAAAGGAATTTTGATACATACATTTTTCAATTCATCTAGAAAATAATAATTGGGCAACATTATATGTTTTTGTACCCCTCTATTAACTTGTAATCTTTCAGGAAAAGGAGGGTTAGAAATAGATACTGATGGTTGCTCTATGATAGGAGTTGAGTTTGTTGGTTATTTTAGTTTTTCATTTTCAGAATTCTGGTTTTGAAGAGATGTTCCTTCTTCAAAAAATTTATTTGGCTATAGATAAACTTCTTCAAAATTATCTTGTTCCTTAATAACAACAGAAGGCTTTTTCCTTTCTAATATTCTAATATATATAAGTTGAACATCATTAAGATCTAGTGGAATAATCATGTAAGTTGGAAATTGTTGTCCTTCTATAATATAAGAATTTTGAGGATTTTTATTATTGGGGTTTGGAAATGGATGGGCAGGTAGTTGATTTGGTCTTTGTGGAAATGGTAATGAAAGTTGTGGATTTTGGTTTTGGAGTTGGGGTTTTTTATTATGTTGAGGATTTTGTTGGGGAGGATAGTTTGGATAAGATGGAGGATATTGGTAGTATTGAGAATATCTACCATAGGGATTTTGCATTCCTTGTTCCGAAGGTTGAGGTTGGGACCAAGGTTGTTGCCAAGAATTCTAGTTATTTGGTGGGGGCTGAGTATACATTTGGTTGTTAAAACCTTGAGTTTGTGGCCCCTACCATGGTCTTCTAGAGACAAAGAAAAGAGGTTCTACTGTATTTTAAGTTACTTCTTATTGAAAAACAACCTTAAGACCTGGAATTGAAGGACAACTCTTAGTTTCATGATTTTCTGAGAAAATCACACAGGTCTCTATGACTTTTACATCAAGAGGACATTCTCTTAAAGCATGCTTCTTTCTGCATTTAGGACAGAAAACAATGAAGGCATCAGTTTCAGCTTTCTACTTGTTTTTTAATTTAAGGGTGTTTTTCTGTTCAATAAGACTTCCTAAAATATATGTTTTAAATTCATGAAGCATATTTCCAATTTCTTCCCTACTTACTATTCCAGTTGCAGATTTATTCACTCTAGCAAGAGAAGGATCTCTTGGATTTTTCCCAGTTTTTTATTTTCCCCTTGAGAGATGAATACATAATTCAGAAATGTCAGGTAATGTGAGTTGAGAGATATCTCTCTTCCCCATCATGTTGAGAATGTCTATCCACTCATATCTAATGGCTTTTTAACAAAAGAGCTTTTAAAGTATCTTGATCTAAGTTTTCCATTTTAACTCTTTTTATGTTATAATTGAATATTTCAATTAAATCCTCCAGATTCTCATCCTCTCTTTGAATCATCTTGAATACTTCATCCTTCCGATTATTAGGTATGCAATAATCCAAATATATTTCCAAAAATTCTCTTTTCATGTCATTCCATGTCCTAATAGACTGTGTGACTAAACCCATTAACCATTTTAAAGCTGCTCCTTTCAGTGTTGCAGGAAATAACTTTAGTTTTTGAGAGTCTTGTAAGTAATCATAAGATCTACACAAAACTTAAAATTCAAACAAAAAGATTCCAGGATTTTCACTCTTTAATCCATGGAAATTTGGAAGAATGGAAGGTGAAATATTTTTCATTGTGGCATTTGTATCCTCATCAATTATAGGAAATCCAAAAGAATTATTATTTTCCCTATTTCTTTTGTTTTCTTCACCTCCTCCTCTTTTGTTCCCTCTTCCTCGTCCTCCACCTCTTCCTCCTCCAAACAATAGATTTTATCTATTTATAATTTATCCTTTTCCTTCTCCTCCTCCTACCATCATAGATTCCTAAGAGCTAATATAAGGTTCTAACTGTAAAGTTAATTGATCTTCCTATGGTTCTTCTATTAATGGGATATTGAAGAAAGGTTCTTCTTCTTCTTCTCCATTAGGAAATTCTAACTCTTCAGCTAGAATGTGTTCTCCTGTAGAGGTGAAAAAGGTTACTCTTTTTGTTGTAGATCTAGGATCTTCTTCCTCTAAGACTGCCTCAGTGGATGAAGTAGGAGATCCTCCTGATTGGATTTCTGACCTAAAGACTTGAAGAAATCTATGTCTAATGAAGTATGGAATATGAGTTTGAGATGGTGGTGTAGCACTATGTGGTTTAGGTGGATTGAGTGGTGTTGTTGGAATTAAACTCCTGGCTCTAGCTATGAATCTACTCCTAGAATATCTTTCTCTATGCATATAATTTTTTTTAGATGTAAGAAATGAGATTATCTAATTACACTTCCCCGGAAATGACGCAAAAATGTTTATCCAATTTAATGTCTTAAATTTTTCAACATAAATCATCAACCGAGGTTAGTAATCTGATGAACTGTGGTGCACTATATATGCTTAGTTAACCTTCTTCTTACGTTGTTGTGTATATTTTTATGTTGTTTTGGGGGTTTTGTTTTTTATTTCTAAAGGTTAATTTTAAGGAATGAGAACTATGAAATGAATCAACTGAATCTAATGAAGTTGAAGTGTTAAAACTAATTTTGAAAGAAGGAAGAAAAGGAAATTTTCTTTAACTATTCTAATTTGCATAAAAATGAATCAAACTTTAAATTGTTAGAATCTGACCTAAAAACATAGTATCTATTCTAATGAATTTGAGCTTTTGGAAATTAAAGTTAATTCTAATATATATTAATTTAGTTCTACTCCATGAATTGGAATATGAATCTTATTAACAAAAAAAAATGAAATATGAATCTTATGAATAAGAATTGAAAGAACAATGCTAATCTAAATGAAAGCAGATTCAAAGGAAAACACTACAAGGAAAAGACCCTCTAGCAGAGGTTATAAAGGAGGTTTTTAGTGTTATAAAATTGGCCAAAATTGTCAAAAAAACATATGCTACCACATCCATTTCTGGTAACGGAGGTTTTAGCGGAGCTTTTAACTAAAATTCAACACAAATAAAAAAAATAGGTGGCCAGAGGTTATTACATATTTTTTTCATCGGTGCTCTTATCAGGTTTTAATGCACCAGTGCATATCGGTAGACAACACACCAGGGTGGTCGAAGGAGAATGCACTGGGCCATTAAGGAAAATAACAGCACCGGTCCTGGTGTTGGTGATACAACGCACAGAGCCGTTCTAATTGGTTTTGGGATTTGAGCGGTGCCCATAGGTCGTATAAATGCGTCGGTGCATCGTATCACACAAATGCACTGAGGTTTACAATTGGTATCGGTATTCATGCGGTGAAAATATGTCATACAAATGCACCGGCGCTTATCGATACATAAATGCCCCGGTTCGTACTATCACACAAATGCACTGAGATTTGTAATTGGTATCGGTATTCGTGCGGTGCCTATTGGTCATCCAAATGCACCGGTGCGTATAGACAGAAAAAACGCCCCAGTGCATAGTATCACACAGACGCACCGCAATTTATAATTGGTATCGGTATTCATGCGGTGCTCATAGGCGGTAAAATGACACCAGTGCATATAGATACATAAATGCACCGGAGTGCCATACCGCACAAACGCCTCGATATTTTTAACTAGTTTTGGTATTTGTGCGGTCCCAATAGGTAGTAAAAACACACCGGTTTTCATTTTGTTTTTTTTAGAAACATCGACTTGTGGCAGTGCAATTATTGTGATTGTTTTAAATTCATTATTCATCAAAAGTCGACACATATTATAACAATATTCATATTAATTAAAATTTTATTAATGGATTTGAATGTGATGTTTAGATTAATTTGTTATATCATATCATAATTATTGTGGTTTTTTAAAAATTAATTATTCATCAAAAGTCAACACATATATATGTTATAATAATATTCATATGAATTAAATTTTTATTACTGCATTTGAGAATGACAATGGAGAACGCAATAGCGACAATAGAGAATGCAATAAAATAAATTAAAACATTTTTTATTATATATATATATATATATATATATAAGACATTCTTTGTCATACAAAATGGGATAGTTATTGGTATCCCTTTATCTTTCAATTGGGACACTATGTCCATTACATTAAAGAAAATGTCCGATTTCACAGACATTTTTCCAAAAATAGTACAACGCCTTGCTTTTATATCCAAACATAGTGATCATCATTCTTTGCTTAACTGCTATCACTGCTAGAGCTACTTTCATGACTTGGGTTATTTTCAAAAACAAAAAAAATTCACGACATTGATTGTTTTCTTCTTCTTCACCTTCTTCCATTTACAAACATAAAAATAAACTATAATGAGTGTATATACATTGGTGAGAATAATGAAAATTGCAATATTAAATAATATACATCAATGTAAATTGAAAATAAATGATGTACCAATGCAACAATTGACTCATAAACTATACACGTTCTTTCAAAACCATGTAACATGCCATCTTTCAAGGTTTGATCTGTTGGCGCAGTGCCATACTTTGTTTCCTGCAAGTTTTATACCCGATCAAAAATCATATATTTAATATAAAAAAAAAATTTTTCTATTAATTATAGACGGAGCTAAGTAAAACAAGATCGATAGATGCTTACAAATTCCACAATTAAGTTCTGATATGCCAACATATACGCACAACCCATATTTAAACCAATTTCAATCAATTCCTCTGATGGTTCTTCTTTGTATGTTAGCACCTATTTGGAGACATTCAATGATGATTTTTGTAAAACAACTTAAAAATACAAAACTGAAATCTAGTTAAGTTGTTATAAGGAAGTAACAATTACTCACAAACTTAGATATCAATCATTTTCTTCCTTGTCGTCCTATTTTATGTGTTGAATGGGTTCCATTTTCTTTTCTTTTCTGTAAGAAAATACTTGAAAATTAATATTTAATGCTAAATTGTTTATTTATTTTACCTAATGATCAAAAAATTTAATGATTACATATTACATTTGAAGCACGTTGTTGTTGAGATGGCTCCACCCGCGATGCAATTTTGTCCATTTATTTTACCATCTCCTTGTACACCTTTTTGGGCATTCCTACTGGCATATTTATGATATCAGCTCGTTCATCTTTTGAGATTTTCATAATCTTCCTGAAAATGTAACATGACAATAAACTATTTAATTTTTAGAATAACAAAAGTGATATTTATAAATAATTCTAGACAAACATCTAAAGCAATATTACTTTTCCATTCCTTCTTTTTTGTTGTTGTACGTTTTTGCTATTAAAACTCTGACATGTCTCATTGACCAATTCTTTGGAAACTCTTCCTGTAGTTTACATAAAATCTGGTTTTTGGAATCATTAGATTGGTTTTTGTATTGTAAGTGGAAATAACGTCTATACATTCGTTCCACTATATCCTTCAAACATTTGTAAAAGTCTTTCCCCCTTTCGTTAACCTCCAACACCACTCCAGATGAGTTAAGGAGCAAGTCATTTTCATTTGCATGTTCTATTGTTTTTCTTTTCTTAGAACAACATTCCTTTTCTAAGTTATTGGTCCCTGTAGAACATTAAACATAGGTGAATTAATAGACTTTTTCACACATGTTATCTAATAATTTTAATTATATTATTAATGAAAACTAAAAAAAGAAATTCATATTGGATCGATAGTATTTTTTCATTCACCTGATTCATCCTTTTGAAATTTTTCCATTAAGCTTATACGTTCTTATGGTCCTAGATCAGAAATAATCTTATCGAGATTCGTCATTTTGTGGCTTTGCATGATACACATTAAACAATACATATTATTTAAACTTACATATAGTTCAAAAATAATTTTTTTGTAAAAAATTTACAAAGAACTTGTCTTTTTTGTTTTTCTTGATGTGTTATCAGTATCTTTGTTACTTGATCTCTTTTCAGTCATTTCTTTAACAATATCAAACTTGTATCATATCAGTCAATAATATATTTTTAAATAAACTGTCAACTTCTCAATTAAAAAAAAAAAACTCAAAAAATCGATGTGTCATTCATGGTGAACGCATCGACATCGGTGCGTGTATGTCTTTCTCACGCACTGTAAAAACAGTATAATACACCGTACGGTGCTCTATATCAACAAGAAGCCTCGGTGCATTACATGTCAATGACCGCACCGGTTAACCATCATAAAAATAATAAAAATTGTCCAGTGTTAGTTTTTTTAGCATAAATCGGTGCTATATTTTACATATGGTGCACCGTTAAAAATATATTATTTTTTCACATTACTTATCCTGTGCTCTTGTAAAGAATAGAGCACCGATGCGCTACCTTACATAGGGCGCATCGGTAAAAAATCTGTTTTTTTTAAATCATTCCAAAGCCCACATGGATTAGGATACGACTATGACAATCGTCCCGTCGGTTGCATGTCTTAGGTCTATATTTAGCAATAAAAACCCTATAAATCTAAATTGAAAAGTCCTAATTCTGAATCACAGAAAGAAGAAGAAAGGGGAGAAACAAAAAGAAAGTAAGGTTTGTATTTTTTGAAAGTTTTTTTTTTCGAAACTGAATGTTCGCGGTGCGTCATAATGAAATAGCACACCGGCTGCATATTTTTCTAATTTTTTATGATATTACTTTCACGGTGCGCTGTGATAATAGAACACCCCAATGCACTCTTTCAGATAGGATGCACCGATTTTTTATTTTTTTTTAAATTTATGCAAGGGCCGACATGGATTGGGATTCGACTATGTAGGTCAACCCGTTTGTTGGATGTCTTAGGTTTATATTTAGCAATATAAACCCTATAAATATAAATTGAAAATCCCTAATTCTGAAATCACAGCAAGTGGGAGAAGACAGGGCAGAAACAAAAATAATGTAGGGCATGTTTGTAAAATGGATTTTTTTCAAAACAACACGTTGTGCGGTGCACCATAATGTAATAGTGCACCAGTGCCATATGTTACATATGGAACACTGATAAAAGAATAATTTTATTTTTTATTTTTTATCATTGTACTTGTGCGGTGTGCTTGTATAACAGAGCGCACTAGTGCGCTATGTTACGAAGGGGGCACCGAAGAAAAAAAATGTCTTTTTTTAAGATTGACGCAAGGGCCGACATGGATTGAGATCTGACTATGCAGATCCTCTCATTGGTTGCATGGCTTAGGCTTATATTTAGCAATACAAACCCTATAAATATAAATTGAAAAACCCTAATTCTGAAATCACAGCAAGTGGGAGAAGAAAGGGTAGAAACAAAAATAATGTAGGGTATGTTTGTAAAATGGTTTTTTTCCAAAACAACACGCTTTGCGGTGCTCCATAATGTAATAGTGCACCGATGCCATATGTTACAAATGGCGCACTGATAAAAATATATTTTTATTTTTTTTTATTTTTTATCATTGTACTTCAGCGGTGCACTAGTATAACCAAGCGCACCGGTGCGCAACGTTACGCAGGGTGCACCGATAAAAAAAAATCTGTATTTTTTTTTAAATTGACGCAAGGGCCAACATGGATTGGGATCCGACTATGCAAGTCATCCCGTGGATCAGATTTATTATGAGTAAAAAAACCTTATAAATCTAAATTGAAAAGATAGAGAGAGAAAAATTGGCAGAAACAAAAAGAATATAGGGTTTTGTTTTCAAAAATTTATTTCTTTTTTTATTTTTGTTTCTGAAAACTGTAGAAAAGGTAAAAAACTGTAGAAACAAAAAGTTTAAAAAATAATAAGATTTTATTTTGTATTTTACTTCATAAAAAACTAGAGAAAAAATAAAATAAAAGAATAGACTTTGATTTCTTATTTCACAACATAAAAAAACTACAGAAAAAAGTACAAAAAAACAATATACTTTACTCACGTCATTTAAAATTATATGGTACAAGGTTTGAATTACCAGAGGTTTGGAATTCAGATTGTCTGAATACTTCTGTTCAAACGTATTTCCCTGCTCCACAGTGCACTCATGCTCTGTTTGCTCCAAGTATGTATCCTACAAATCTCTGGCTGAATTTTTTTGCAAAAATAGTGAAATAATGAAAAGTGTTTAGTATTTAAAGAAATGTTTTATGAAATCAGATTTTCGAAAATATTTTTCCGCCCAATTTTCAATTTACCGTTTTTTCTTTTTCACTTAAATAAAATAGGGTTGCACTTTTTTTTTATTGCGGTTATTTGTTTACCGGTGCGTCATTTAATTGAACCACACCGGTGCTACTTGTTACAAAAGTGCACTAGTGTGCAAAATAAAGAACTGGCCGGTGTTGTTATTTGAATAATACGCACCGGAATTACATTTAGGTTTGTGCACCACAGTTTATTGTTGTTTTTCTCAAATGCAGGGAGAAAATATCATATATTATATGAAATGGACAATTCTTCAAAATCCAGCTCGTTCCATAATATTTCTCAAAGTCCATCGCGGAGTTCTCCCTATCCATGTGGAGACGTAATATTTACTTCAGATTTGTTTTATTTTTTCATTATCTAATTAAATTTATGTATGTTTTTTATCCATGTAGTCAATCATGCACAACTTAGTTAAATTTATAATGTATACAAATTTGCAGGTTCATGCAGATTCATCATCGAGTTCAGATGCACAAAATTATATTCAAAGTACTACTCCAAAACATCGAAAGTTCTTATTGGGAGCTGCATACCGCAAGATGCATTTGGTAGATGGAAATGGACAGCCGCTTCACCCTGCCAATTGTAATAATATTGCATCTTCTAGCCACAATCTCGGGACAATCATGGTAATTATAATTATAATTTTTTGGTATATATATTGATTAATATGTAATTATTTCAACGTCAAACCAATTTATAATCATGCAATATTGTCAACGTGGTTACTAATTGATATCATAATATTTTGTATTAATCATGTTCAATTTTTTTTTTTAAATTATTAGGATTCTATTGATGATGAACGAACTACCTACCATATTCCGTTGCACCCCACGACAATGTCAAATCGAGAGAAGACTGAATTAAGAGAAAAAATCGGAGAGGAACGACACCAAGAATGGTTGAATCAACCACCGATTCAATTCCTGCTACGTCCAAATTAACCAATTAGGAATGACTACAACAATAGTATTTATTCACAAGCTGGCAATGGAGACAATCAAATAGAGGTTGGTATGGATGATTACTTAAGGGATACGACTACCATGGAGACAATGTTGTTAGATGCATTCCAAAATGATGATCAGCTATGGGATGATGCTCATATCGCTGACACCTTTTTCGAAAGCCTTAAATTTGCTTCCACCACCCCTCTCTTTAGACTCTGTGGTCAATCAAAGTCTACCCAGTTGGGGACAATGATGTTACTGTACAACTTGAAAGCAAAGTTTGGCTTGTAGAATGAATGTTTCTTAGAAATTTTGAGGTACTTTATCATAAAGTACTTCTCTTATATATAAATTTGAAATATAATCAGTACACTGCAATGAACATTAAAAATGTTAAATTTTATGAACGTTAATAATTATATCGACATTAATGTACATTTATTAATATAGTTTTCCATGATCACCAAATATAGGTTATTCAAAGATAAGGTTCTTCCGAGTGATAATGTCTTGCCCGGTAACTGCGAAGAGGCAAAAAAATTGTTGAAAATGTTGGGTGTTGAGTACATGTCATATCATGCATGTCCAAATGATTGTATTATATATAGAGGAGAATATGTAGACAAAGAGATGTGTCCAAAATGTGGGCATGACAAGTATGATAAATCAAAAAAGAAGGGTAAATCACGTACTGGTCCTCTTTTTAAGATATTGAGGCACATGCCTATAATCCCAAGGATTCAAAGGCTCTTTCGTTGCAAAGAATTAGCTATGTTGCAAGGATGGCATGCCACACACAGAAGTGAGTTGGGAGTTATGTGAATACCAACTGATTCATTAGCCATGAAGCATATAGAGGATACATGGCTCGAAAAATTCAAGAATGAAGTACGAAGTCTACGACTCAGCATAGCCATGGATGGCGTCAACCCATATTCCCTCCAGAACACCAACCATTTTTTTTGGCTTGTAGTAGTGATCAATAAAAATATACCCCCATGGTTGCCCGTGAAGAATGAACATCTTATTTTGGCTCTCATAGTCCCTGGTAGAAGACAAGTGAAGAATATGATGTCTACTTACAACCACTGGTAGATGAATTGATGGAATTATGGAATGGGATAAATGTATACAATGTATCAAGACCCATCGTAGCAGAGAGGAGGTTTACGTTGTATGGCATGTGTGCTTACACGACACATGATTATCCAAGCTTAGGAGTTTGCTCTGGTAAATTACATGTTTAATTTATTGATTTGTTTATATATAATGTAACAATATTCTTTCACATATTAGTTATTTAATTCATTTTAATATTATTTGTTATGATCTTCATGATATTCTTTAACGTGTCATGCATATTAATTAATGTATACAAATATAATCTTGCAGGTCTTGTAACAAAAGGGTATTTTGGATGTAAATGTTGTGGACCTTCTCTGAAATCTAGATGGTCCAAGGACCTACGAAAGCCAATGTATGATTGCTCCAGGATATTCCTACCAGAACAACACTCTTACAGAAGAGTAGCATCCGCTTTCAATGGTAAACGAGAAAGAACCCAAAGGCCTCCAATAATGAGTACACCAGTTGAATGGCTTAGAGCATATGAGAGAGAGAAGGATAAGGATTTCACAAAAATGTTTGATTCAAATGGGGAGCCTAAGTTTGATGATCCAGATTTCTTCAACACCTATGTTGAGAAATTTCCCATTGGGATGAAAAGGAAATCTATCTTTTATGACCTCCCATATTGGGAGCATCTTAAAATTGCCCACTTATTAGATCCCATGCATATATTTAAAAATGTTTCATCTTCTTTATGGAGACACATATAATCGAAACAAAGTGACACATTAGTGGTTAGGAAAGATCTTATTACTTCAAAAACTAAAAAGAAATATTGGCCAAGACGATTAGAAAGTACGGGATCAGAGGCAGACGCTGGTCCCTCTAATTCATGGTTTTTCAAAGAAGGTGATGTCCCATGGATTTAAAAAAAAGATGATATATCTTTGGCAAAGGAAGTTATAATGGATGTGAGGGTGCCAACTTCATATGGGTCTTCACTACGGCGTTGCTTCACCGTGGATGACCATTTTTCGAGGTTGAAATCACATGACCATTTGAATCTTCTAAGAGTACGTATAATGTCAAAAGCATGATTTTATTATTTTTTATATTAATAAATTTTATCCCATGCGGTGATCATAAAACATAACTAATTTTGTATATTATTGCACGTTTTTATAACTTTCCAGTGTCATTATCCTTTGTTTGTTCATGGGTGTGTGAAACATGAATTCCCTCAAGACCTAAGATGTGCCATATCTAAATTATCTGCATTTGTACGTTAGATCACGTCAAAGGAGATTCATGTGGCTAGCATTCCATGGTGGCATCAAGAGATAGTTGAGATTGTTTGTATGTTTGAGAAGGAACTACCGGTGAGTTGCATGGACTTACAGGTTCATCTTCTAACCCACCTGGTAGATGAGGTTGAATTAGTTGGGGTTGTTTCTTGTCGTTGGATGTTCTTCTTAGAGAGGTACATGAAGAAATTGAAAGGTTTTGTTCGAAAAAGGGCGAAACCCAAGGGGTCTATGACAGAGGGGTACATATCTTATGAGTCTTTCTACTATGCCAGTGAGTACATCACGCAGATCGACAACATACCAAGTGTAGTGATTTGGGGCGATGAATTGGATGAAGACAAAAGAGAAGGAGAGTTGCTTCAAACAAGTGGAAAAAAGCGCTTGATAAAGAGTAAGCGACTTATATTTTTTCAAATTTACAAAAAGTAATTAATATTCATGTTGAACTTCAATATAATGTCTATTTTGATCTCTAAGTACTATATAATGTTGGTTTTATTTCATCAGCAAATGTAGAAATTGAAGCAATCAATAAATTCATTCTTTACAATTCTAAAGCGACACAACCGTGGGTCGCATTGTACAAACAAAAAAGAATGAAATGGGATAGTGATAGGAAATAATTCAGACTGTTTAATGGTAGAAGTGTGCCTTATCCCGATCATTTAAAAGAAAATATGCCAAAAATATGCCCCAACATTTGGGTTGCTGACCAAGTCAGAGAGAAATACAGTGCTACCGGTCGTTACCCGCGTGCTGAAGAGGATGTGCTAAATGTAGGGATTGGGTGCAACAACTCGGTAATAATTTATATGTAAATTTGAAACTTATATTAAGACATCTACATTTCATATTTTAACTGTCGGATTATTATTTATAAGACACATGACACTTATTTTATTTTTTAAACTTTTTTATAATAGGTGCATTTGTTCCCATCTATGTGGGCATATGGACACCATTTTTGCACAGAAAATGCCGATGCTGGAAACATCACACAAGAATGTGGAGTGGAAGTCGAGTTCGATCAATATAGTCGATCTAGCCACCGTGGTCAAAAACTAGTAAGAGGGACATTAGGTTACGTCGGAAAGATACAAGAGATCATTGAAGTGGATTTTTCTTCTTTCCAATGTGTTATTTTTAGGTGCAAGTGGTGGGACACCTTTGATTGGAATAATGTAAAGGAAGATCGCGATAGTAGACTGATATGTATCAACTCTAGAAAGATGTGGGATGAAGCTAAGGAGCCTTATGTTTTCCCTAAACACTGCAACCAGGTGTTTTTCTACCCAAATGTGTTGGATAGGGATTGGTGGTTCGTATTGACACATGACCCTAGATCAAAACATATTTTTGATAAAAATAGTGTTATCATGCCATGCGAGCTAGAAGATAATGAGGGTGATCATGAGAACCGAGAGTGATATGGTACAATATGTGTTATTTCATCAAAATTTATACTTTTTAAGATGAGTTTCTTGAAATATTAATGTAATATGTATTTTGAATTAATTGGTAATTTACATTGTGTTAATGTTAAAATCAATAATTCACTTGATAATTTGGTATTATGTACTTGATCTCAAAAACAATGGCGTACTGTATAAATTTTTTTTTTTTTTGTATCTAAGATCATAATAAAATAATGATAATTCTAATTAAGTACATGATTTTATTTGCATTATTTTCTAAATTTCCTTATGTTACAAAAAATCATATTATTCTATATTTATTATTTTAAAATTATTTAAAATTTACAAATTTAAAATTTTTAATAAATTCATTTCACATTAATACAAATAAAATTTTACAAATATTTTACATACAATTAGAATTAGAATTAGAATTATTAGAATTACAATTACAATTTTACAATTTCACGTACAATAACAATTTTACAATTTTACATATATACAATTACAATTTTACAAATTAAAAAATTACAATTACAATTACAATTTTAGAAATTTACATATATATCATTACAATTACAATTTTAGAATTTTAAATACAATTAGAAATACAAATATTACAAATTTACAATATCATGATCATTTGGTATTTATAAATTAATTAATAAACATCATGTTCATGATAAGCATCGTACAAAAATCATATTTGACTAAAAAACACACTCAAAATCGCTAACTCCATCATCGTGATCATGATCATCTAACAAAACACAATTAACATTATATATTAACATCATCAGTACAACACAAACATCAAATATACATCGCATGCTATCACATACACATCTATCTGCAAGCTGCACATTAAATGAACATATATAACATGACCTAACAACATACACATAATGATGATCACCAACATGTAAATTAAGTACAATTGCAAAATGAACATAAAATACATGGACCATATATATATATATATATAATGTTAAAAATATACAACTGTAATATAAATGTCATGGATCAGCCGATGATCGAGCCTCATCTCCATGATGACTAGTGGTAGATGCTACTGGAGGCTTATGCAAATCTGGCGCGGCGCGAGGCCGTGAACGATCGTGAGATGTCGATGGTACCCTGTGCCTCGCAAACTGTCCATCATGTGTTGTGGCTTGCTTGTAACGTGCGACAGTCCTCGTTAGTCGCGTAAAAGCTATCGTAACTCCTACGACATGCCGCATCAGGTTGTACATGTCACACGGCATGCCTCTCCACATTTTTAAGAGCCTATCTTCGGCCTTTATATCTCTAAAATCAACGGGGCAGATGCCCGCCTCAAAAAACAATGCAACGAGTTGGTGTCCCAACTCCATCCTGTATCTAGCATCACTTAGACGTCGACTGCGGGTCGGCACACCAGCAGGAGCAGGTCTCTGATCTGCACCAGCCTCCTACTGATCCTCAGCAATATCTAGCATCATGCCCTCTGCATCCTCATCAAGATCCACAACTGGATCAGGTGGTGGTGGTGACATCTCCTCGCCATCATAAGAGCCAATGTCTGCAAAATATATACAAGTACACAACAATAATTAGACAATTTCATTACACAATTTATTAAAAACAAGTTAAAGAAAATGTTAGAATAAATTTAAATAAAATAGTAATATTACCTCTATCATCTGGGAGCTCATCATCTGTGAAGAGGATGTTGGCACACCCTCGCCAATCCAACCCCGCATAAGGACAGGGGACCATAATGAAGGGATGCTCAAAAACACTGGCTAAAAACCCTAGTGCATCATCTGATATCCTAACTAGAAACATAGTCTCCTCCCTCTTGGGCATCATCTACCCCCACATATACATACGTGCCTCAGTAATTGGCCTATGAGGCTGCCAAAGAAAAGAAGGCCTCATCTCTGGAAACCTCTCAAAAAATAAACAAAAAATCTCTGAAGAAAAAGGGAAGTTGACCCTCCCTTGTGCACGAGCACGACATCTATCTAATGTTGTACAGAACTGCCATAAAAAAATGGCAAACCACCTGACAAGTCATGGCTATTGTAGTAAAGAATCAACATAATATAAAAGCTGGAAAATAATGCATTGCCCATCATTGGTGTTGAGCGAAATGGTCAAAATGATAAGTGAGAGACATTGGACCTCCTCACGACCAAACACACCAATATGTAACTGTCCTCCAGAGACCTAAAAATCTGAAGGAGATAATATATCTGCTCTAATGTATCTCTGGGAGTAAATTAACTGAATCCTTGCCACACAACCAACTGGAACCTTAGGGAACAAGGGAAAATCTGCCCCTCTCCTCGAAAGCCCTATAATGAAATATACATCCTCCTCAGTGGGCATCTACCACTGGTCGATACCAACTCAGAAAGCCTATTGTTGGGCATTCCACCTTCGGATAAGATGTCTCAAAAAACCACTATGGGACTTTAGGGAAGTAGCCTTCTCATAGAACTTGAGGAGGCCTACCTACCTTAGGAGCCCCTGCGTCGTTGTTGTAATAGGGCGAGGGTACACATCTCTCTCCCTCTCTCTTGCCTCCCACAAGCGAACCATGTTATATTGTTTCACCTGTTGTTGTTGTTGTTGCTCCTCTTCTCTCCTTTCACGTCTCTGAATGATTGACATGTTAAACACAATTTTTTAATTAAATGACACATGTATTTACAAATATATGTATATAAATATTTTTTGAAAAATAAATAAAACAAGAGTTGGTGCGCCAAAAACATAGTCACGCACTGGTAACGGTGCGTCCCTCCACAGAGACGCACCGACGACGGTGCACATAATGATATAAAAAGCACCAGGAGCGGTGCTCCAGAAAATATTTTTAGCACATTATTCACTAAGTGTGGTGTCAGGAGGCCGGTGCGCTGAATTCACTATACACCCTGGGGCTTATAGCTAATTCAGCACACAACCCTCCTGCCACCATACATAGTCATACGATGTGGCCAGGTATTTGAGCGCACTACTCTTTGTCATAAAATTTACAATTACACGGTGCGCCTTTTGAATCAGCCCCGAAACCGGTGCAGATATACTTAGCACCGGTTTACCAACTCAAACCGTTGACAATGTCGATTTACAGTTCTGGTGCACCGAAAAACTTACGTGCATTGGGGCAGATAATTTGGGCAACGCACCAAGTGGTCGCAATTCAACATTGTCAACGGTGGGGCCTGGTAAATGGCCACACCGCACTTTTAAAAAATTTTAAAATAACACCATGCGCCTCGCGGTACTGCCCTGGAACTGGTGCAGACTCCTTCAACATTGGGTGTGGTGCAACCTGTAAATTTACAAGCAGCACCGCAAATCGGTGCGAGTCGAACGACTCGAGTGCACCGCACGATAATATTTTTTTAATTTTTTTTTAATGGTTAATTTTAAGGTTTTTTCAAATTATAATCCGCTAAAAGGCTTAATTATGGAAAAACAAGAAAAATACCTATACATTTACCTATCGAGGAGGCATATTAGCTGTAAAATTTAAAAAAGAAAAATTGTCCACTGTTTTATAAAATTCAAGCTGGAGATTGGTGGCAATGTACAACAGCAGTGTGTGCAATAAGTGAAATGGGAGCATGGATGTCAGTGCGGCTCAAGCAAGGATAACTTGCACCGGTGCTTGAGAGCTCTGTAGCATTGAAAAAAGTGAAAAATGCGGTAATTTTTTTTATTTAACCCTGTTCTGGTGCGCGGGGTTTTTACTGGAGTACTGGTGCGTTGTCTTAATGTTGCACCGGGCTCTTTCTGTTTTCGTGCTCTTTTAGGAGGCACTGGGGCGGTGTAAATATAACGCATTGGTATGCTACAGTAACACAACGAACCGGTAACGGTGTCTGGTGAACCAATGATTTTTGCGGTTTTTTGGCCGTAATTTTTTTACTTAACCCTATTCCAGTGTGCGGGCTTTTTACTGCAATACCGGTGCGTTTCCAGTATGCCACGCCGGGCTCTTTCTGTTTTCGCCCGCTTTTAGGAGGCACCAGGGCGGTGTAATGTTATCGCACCGGTGCTCTATAGTAACATCACGCACCGGTAATGGTGTCCGGTGAACCAATGATTTCTGTGGTTTTTTGGCCATAATTTTTTTTTATTTAACCCTATTCTGGTGTGCGGGGTTTTTACTGGAGTACCGTTGCATTTCCTGTATGCCGCGTCGCACTCTTTCTGTTTTTGCGTGCTTTTAGGAGGCACCGAGACGACGTATTTTTAAAGCACTGGTGCTCTACAGTAATATGACGCACCGGTAACAGTGTCCGGTGAACCAATGATTTCTGCAGTTTTTTGGCCGTAAATTTTTTTTATTTAACCCTATTCCGATGCGTGGGATTTTTGCTGGAGTAACAGTGCATTGTTTGTATGCCACACCGGGCTCTTTCTATTTTCGCGTGCTGTTAGGAGGCACCGGGACAACGTATTTTTAAAGCATCGGCGCTCTACAGTATCATGACGCACCAGTAATAGTGTTCGGTGAACCAATGATTTCTACGGTTTTTTGGCCATAATTTTTTTTTATTTAACCCTATTCCGGTGTGCGGCATTTATGGGGACCCCGGTGCATTTCCATCATTCCACCCCGGGAATTTTATGTTCCGCTTGCTTTTATGACGCACTAGGGCTCTACAATAACCTGACGCACCAGTAATGGTGCACGGTGAACCAATGATTTATGTTGTTTTTTGGTCATAATTTTGTTTGTCTTAAACCCTTTTCTGATGCGCGACATTTACGGGGATCCCGGTGCATTTCAGTCATTCGGCACTGGGACGTTTATGTTCTGCGCACTTTTTATGAGGCACTGAGGCTGACGATATGACATGCACCAGCGCGGTTGCTAAATTAAAAGCACCGAGAGGGTGTGTACGAAGCACACTGTTTCCGGTGTGCCAATGTTTTATGCAGTTTTTTTTCGTAATTTTTTTTATTTAACCATCCACCGGTGTGCGTGTTTTGTGGGCGCCCTGGTGCGTTTCATTTATTCCACACTGGGCGGTATCTGTGTGGTCGACATGTAAAGCACCGGTGCTCTACGAAAATAAAACGCACTGGGCATGTGTGTACGAAGCGCATGGTGTCTGATGTGCCAATTTTTGTAATGCACTGGTGCGTTGTCATATTGGACGCACCGGTGCATTTTAGGTTGATAAGAGCACCGGAAGAAATACATCCGCAAAAACCTCCGCCCACGAACCTCCTATAGGATCCTCCGCTAGAAACAGACGTTTGGGGTATTTTTCTGTGGGGTTCCTCAAAAACATCTGCTAGAGGGTCTTTTCCTTGTAGTGAAAACAACTATTGTATGACCAACTACTCAAGCATTCAATATGGAAGTATGAAAGAGTCACCCTCTTGACATGATTTACAAGCAATTGATTACACTTTAGTTTAAATATTTTAATCTAGTAAAGCATTTAAATAACATGTAAAGGAAGGCTCAATTACTATATATTTTAAATACTCAAGCATTCAATTTGGAAGAATGAAAAAGTCATCCTCTTGGCATGATTTACAAGCATCTAATTATACATTTAATTGAGGATATTATCTAGGAAAGCAGTGTAAAGGCATGTAAAGGAAAATTCAATAATTGTATATTTTAAATACCCAAGAATCAAATTTGGAAGTATGACAGAGTCATATTCGTGGCATGATTTACAAGCATCTAATTATAACTGGTATTTAAACAAAATTAAATGTAACTGTCAGGAGATAATTCCACCTATATATGGCGATTACAACCAAAACATAGAAGTAAATTCGAAGTGGTTAACTCTTGATTTGCTACATCATATAAAATAAAAATTTCTTCGTTCTCGGATCACGTCCTTTGACCACACTTTGACCACGAGCATAGGCACATTTTTATGTTGAATTCGACCAGGTGGATAGGACGAAATCCAAATATGGATCATTCTGGAGATGCCCATGTGGCTCGTCCCTTTATTATCTCATCAGAACCTATCAAACCATAAAAGTAGCTATGGAAACAAAAATTAGCTGCAGAATAGGCTGCGTTCTGTAGATGATTTGCAAAAATCCATTCAAATAAAAAGAACATAAAAATATAACATAGAGATCATTCAAAATTCTTTCTCTGAGATAAAACATGTCATTTATCATTGATTGGAGTTTATGGATTTATGAAAAAGGTAAGAAAAAGTGATGAGAAAGGATGTCAGAGAAGGGAGAATTCTGAGCTTCAACAGCTATTTTCAGAGTTTTGTTCACCTTTGCAAATTATTTCCTGAACACGCTTTTTATTTTATGAAAGTAATCTGAAAACTTGGTGCAAGAACCTCTGTTCCAGTACAGGAATCGATATCTTGATATAGGAACAGAGTGCTATAATCCCTAGACTTAGAGGTCCTGCGTGAGGATTAAATCCTCAGTATAAGTACAGAAGATAATTCCAGCATATAAACTTCATTCGAGTACAAGCACAACATTCTGGTGCAAGAACACTGCTGAAGTATAGGAATGATAGTTTAGTGCAGGAAGGAATATCTTTAAAGAAGACAAGCACCTTTAATAGTCCAACTATCAATCTGTCATAAAAATGTACTGAAGATAAACATAAATATTGATTCCATCTATTAGGATTGTTGCAGAAGCTTGTGAGTTCCTTTTATTTATTTCCTTACAAAGTAATTTCTTTCATATTCCAGCACTATAATTTATTTAGTATTATTTGTCGTGTGATCATTATTTTCGATTCTTCAAGATTGTAATTAAAGAAGTAGGAATAGAATTAGGAAAGGTTCATACCATTTCTAGCATTTCCTGTGCTTCGCCTCTAAGTTCTACGAAACTCTCGGGTTGAAAATTAAATGTTGAAGGAGTATGTTGAACCGCAATTCCTACACCCAACATATATCATCATGATCTTTATTTTGACATTGGATCCAAGTTTAATATCGTTACATGAAAATTTAATTATGATTGCAAATCTTTGGAGTAATTGTTTGGCCTTGAAATTGTCATTCACTTCCATTACATTTTCACTTATATTTCTATATTATCACCTTCACTCCACCTCCATTTCATTAAATTTACCTTACCATTACCACTATTGGTTTAGATTTATGTTTTCCAAACTTTATTAATTCTTAGCATTTTTAAGTGAATTTGTGGTTAAAAATTAGAAAATAATGTGCATATGCTTACACCTAACAAGTGGGATGAGAATGTTGCCATGTGTAGGTCAAAAGGAAGCTTCTAAAAGACCTTTATGTGGCCTCACAAAACCAAATTCGAATTTGAGTGGAGAAGATCATGGGATCATGAGGATATATGTCTCATTTCTTATTTGTATTGAAACTCTAAGAAGACACATGTCTTATCATTTCCTACTTTGATTGTAACTTTAGAGATATAGGGAGAGATTCATGGACTCTCATTAATGAGATAACTTCTCATATTTTTGTATAAATAGGGGAAGCTTTCTCCTATCAAAACATGTGAAAAGTTGGAGAAATGCTTATGTTTTGAATAAAGAAGAGGACTTGCATTCAGAGCTTCTCAACTTTCCATCCTCATGCTTTTGGATTAGCCATCTAAAATTTGTGAGATTTACTTGCTTTTCTAGATTAAATTTTATTTGCTTTCCTAGTATTAGTTTTAGAATGATTGTATAATCTTATGTTTCCTAATAGCATTTCAATAAATTAGTGTCTTATCTATTTTCCAAAATTGGATTGCTTTGAAGCAATAAGAATTCACAGTTATCGAAATTATTTTACTGTTCTCTCATTTACTTTCTTAGATTAGAACTATCAATTAAATTGTATCAATGGATGTTCCTAAAATCCATTTCAAGATGATGATTCTAAACTGAATGGTTGAATGTCTAATTCATACAGTGATTGAATTTACCCTGCACATGGTTATTTTCTTTCTAGGAATTTAGAAACTAAGGTGTAATTGACTTCTTATACAACACTTCAAGAGGTAATACTTCATATTGAATGTTGAAGAAAATAAAATATACATTAGTTGTTTATGCTTTTACATTTTTCTTTCAGATCCTCACTTAGTTGCGACACTGATATTCCTAAAGCTCATTCCAAGGAGATTGATTTAGTCATACTTCATAAATTGGATGATTGAATGTTTAATGAATTCAATTAATGAGTTACCTTCTTCATGATTTATTTGATTTTCTAGATTATCAAGTACAGAAAATTGCTTAATACATCATTTCGAGAAGGTCATATTTCATAATTGAATGTTGGAGTAACTTGAAGTACATTAGTTGATTTCATTTTCTGTCTTTACTTTCAAGCACTGCAATCTCATTCTTAGCTTTAAGACTTAAATCCATGGAATATGACTAATGATAAGATAAAATAGATGCTTTGTTTTCCAAATTAGGTTCTAACCAGTCAATAGTTCTTGGTTTATTTTTCTGTAAATTAGATTAACTTAAGAACATTTCATTTTCTTCCTTCTTAAAATTCATTAAATTATTTTCATAGTTTTTAAATTAACACTTTTTATACATCAAAGAAAAAAACCCCACAAAACAATATAAAATACAAAACAACGAAGTAAGAGAAAGGTTAACTAAGCACATACAATGCACCACACTTCATCAGTTTACTAACCCCGGTCGATAATTTATGTTAGCAATTTAAGACATTAAATTGACTCAACATTTTGGCGTTGTTACTGAGGAAGTGTAATTAGGAGGCCTTATTTCTTACATCTAAAAAAAATTCAATTAATAATTTCTCAAGTATGCTCTCCTCCTGCGCTTTGTGTGATCTGGAGGATTAGAAAAAGAGTTTTTATATTAATAAAAAATAGTAATAATAATAAAATATTTAGCTACAGAATGCAATTCCGCAGCTAAAATTTTGTTTACATCATTTTATTTGATTTAATTTTACAATAAACTTTAAAATAAAAAAAATAAAAAAAAAATCAATAAATTGTTTTGTTTAGTAAAATATATATGTATATTTTTAATTTTTGAGAATATAACATATGTAATTTTATTAAAAAAACAATTAATTAAAATAAAAAATTTAACTTGTCAAATTCATTTTCTTTATTAATAAATTTTAATAAAGAAAATTAAAAAATTGAAAATTTTCAATAAATTGTTTTGTTTAGTGAAATATATATGTATATTTTTAAATCTTTAAAAATATAATATATACAATTTTATTAACAAATCATTAAAAAATAAAAGAAACAAATATAAAACTTGTCATATTCATTTAATAAATTAAATAAAAAACAAATAAATTCCATTCTCTGTATGATTTCTTTTTAATAAAGAAAATTTAAAAAAAAACAACAAACTATAAAAACCAACAAATTTAAAACATTAAAATTTAAAAACAATATATATATATATATATATATATATATATATATATATATATATATTAAACATAATAAAACAAACCAAAAATCAACGATGGCCATGGCCTTTTGAACATCAAAACAAAAACATGTAAATTCCAAAGAAACCTATGAAGGTCGCAAAGGTGATACTCGATAATCCCCAGCATTTTGTCTGTCACTCTATGGCTTTAGAAAATGAGTGTCGGATCTCAGTGCTGTCAGTAGAGATGAATCGAATACAGGCGAAGCACAGGGTTGTGGAGCATTGAAATTGCAAAAGGACAATGCAGATGATCTTGTGCAGTTAAAGAGATTGCATCTGAAAACCTGCAAATCAAAAATCAAACCACATCAATTGAATTCAGAAGTGATTCCCAGAAAACGCAACAACATAAACATATGATTTTAAAACATTGTTTTGAGCAAACCAGAGCGAATTTGAAAAATCCACGACATGGGTTGTTCAAGAACGGGGAAATTTCGTAATTGAGAAATAGTTTTATGAATTTCTCAACTGTTTGGGAGAATTTATGGGTTCTTCATTTAGAAATTATATGCACTAAGCATGCATATATCCTTGATTCACTTGATCTCACACTATTTAACTATATACAAGATACTGAATCAATTCCGCTTGTTAATCTTTTGCAGAAAATTTAATTGCACACACATGTAAAGCATAAATAAAAATAATTGCACATAACACAGTTGTTTTTAACCGGGAAAGCCTGAAGCTGAAAACCCCAAATATATATTATGTATCATGGAATCATATGACAATCCTCATACAAAGCTTATCAAGCTCTCAGTACAATCGTCATACACTAATCAGGAACAATCTTCCAAATCCATGCACCGATCTCTGCCTCCTGCTAGCCTGCCTCCACTGTGCAATCCATGCTGAAGAATAGCTCTGAATAAATTCGAATTAATCTTGCCTTGACTTCGTAATCCTCATTGGCAACTACAATGTGTGTGTGATGCAATTAATTCATCACTATAGTCACAATAGATAGTCCATCTTTCCCTTTCACCTATCTCTCCACTGGGTCTCCACTGAAACTGCCATGCACTATAGTTAATTGTTGTATTGTTCAGTTGGTTAATGAGTTATCATTTGTGAATTAATTAACTAATTAATTCACTCCACTCTCACTAGTGTATCATTCAGTTAGACTAGATACAACTAGCTCAAATGAGTCTAACTGAGTTAAACTAAATACAACTCTATAACTAATTCTTCCAACTGTGTCATAAATCCGCCACTTGAGTTCTAACTGAGTCCTCCATGCATTTGCTCCAGTAAACCCTTGGGAATTGTGTAATTCCCTCAGTCCACTGATGTGCCACATCTATGCACTGAAACAAAGTGCTCCAAGAGAATAATTTGTTGTTTAGTGTCTGATTATTATTAAGATAATAATCGACATGAATCTATTTTTAGATCAATGATCTATAAATAGACTTCACCCAATATTCTAAAAATAGAATTTCATCTATTTTTCCAACTTGATCAGCCATCCACAAATAGCATCCTAAAAACTTCTGAAATATGATCACCATGTCTAAAAATAGACATAGTCTAAAAATAGACTTGCGCCAAAAATAGCCTGCGGGCCCACTTAGTGAAGGCGACTCTTTTCACTAAGCTCATCATCTTGTTGAATCTCAACACTCCCTCTCAAAAAGATAGGGATTATCCTTCACCCAGATCCTGCCTCTATGGTATTCGAATTTGCTCCTGGTGAGCGCCTTCGTCAGAATATTTGCATCCTAATCCGCCATAGGAATGTACCGAAGCAACATGATCTTCCGCTACACACAATATCTAATATGATGATACCGGATATCAATATGTTTAGATCTATCATGAAACACAAGATTAACCGAGAGTTTAATGCAACTCTGATTATCACAATGTATCACTATGGGATCTAAATGTGAACCAAACAAACCAACCAGAATCTTCCTCATCCAGATAGCCTCACATGCAGCTTGACTTGCTGCCATGTATTCTACTTCCACTGAACTGAGTGCCATGGATCTTTGTTTCCTACTGTACCAAGAAACTGCCATAGATCTGATACTGAAAACCCCTCCTGATGTGCTCTTTCTGTTTGTTGGGATTCCTGCCCAATCTGCATCCGTGAAGCCATGCAACTTCACCTCATCCGTCTGTCTGTACCATAAACCATACTCAGATGTGCCCCTGAGATATCTCAGGACATGCTTGCCTGCCTTCCAAAAGAGCTTGGTAGGCTTAACCATTACTTGTGAATTCTAGTTCACTGCATAGCATATGTCCGGTATTGTGTGGAATAAATACATGAGCATACCCACCAACCGTCGATAAAAAGTGGCATCCACTACCTAGGTCAATGTATCATCCTCTTTCCTTCAATTTCCTGGAAGAGGAGTGTCGATAGGCTTGCAGCCTTGCATGTGAAACTTCTCCAGTATCTCCCGGGCATACTTGCCTTGAGACACAAATAGTTCACCTTTCCGCTGCCAAATTTCCAATCCCAGGAAATAATGAAGGAGGCCCAAGTCCTTCATCTCTAACTCCTTTGCAAGATCTGCCTTGCATGAGTGTATCAATAGTTCATCACCTATTAGTATTAAATCATCTACATAAAGCACAATGATCAAAATCTTACCCTCCACCACAATATAGTATAGGTTTGGATCCACCTCACTCTTGGCGAAACCAAGTCCAGTGAAATAGCACTCTTAGTGAAGCCAATTTCATATGATCTAGGGTGTACCAGCATGGGGGTGCTTATTTCAACCCATATAGCGCTCTTTTGAGCCCCTGCACACATGCGACTCATTGTTGAAGATCTCAAATCCTTTGAAATTTTGCTCAATGCCACTCTTCCTCGGCCAGTCCCATTAAGGAACACGATGTTCATCCATACGATGAATGTGTACCCATCGGGAGTGGGGGGCAAGGATGGTCCGTATGGAAGAATACCGTGCGACAGGTGCAAAGGTTTCTTCATAGTCAATTCCCTCGATCTCTGAGAAGCCCTGGGCAAAAAATCTTGCCTTATACTTCTTAACACTCCCATCAGCAACTTGCTTTACCTTGTAGATCCATCTTGATCCTACAATTGATTTTCCCACCATCCTTGGAACAATCTCCCAAGAATTGTTTCTGACAATGGAGTCATACTCCTCCACCATGGCATCTACCATGTGGGCTCCTACACTGCTTCTTCGAAAGAAGATGGCTCTGTCATGATACACTTGCTCATAAGAGACATGTAACCAGTAAATCGGTCAGGTGACTGTCTCTGTCTGCGCTGTGATGTAGGGACTCCTACATTCTATGCCGCATCAAGCTTCAATCTCTCAGCTTTTGTGGTACGCTTTTTGCCTTGTCTGATGTTTGGTTCTGCATGAGTGGACTCCTCCACTCCATGAATCTCCTCCTATGGCTGATCCACATCCAGAGGCTCATCTTTGGGAACAAGAAGTTCCTCCTCCGCATGCAAGTGTAGCTCCCTCTCAAGAGACAACTTCATGGCTTTCACCTCATTGAATTTTATATCCCGTCGCACAACGGTCATTCGACTGTCCAGAAAATACAAACGATAATTATGGGGTGTTTCTGTGTACCCCACAAATATCACAATTTTTGCAGTCGGCTCCAGCTTCTTCCTGGTGTCCTTTGTCACATGAATGTAAACAGGTGAGCCAAAAATCTTCAAATGAGAAATATTAGGCTTCTTACCAGTAAAAGCTTCTTCAGGTGTACTCATGCCAAGTACTCTATGAGGACAACAATTTTGCAAATAAACCGTAGTGTTGCATGCTTTCGCCCACAAGTGCATTGGTAGGCTCTGGTCATGCAACATTGCTCGTGTAACACCCACGATCATTCTGTTCTTTCTCTTTGCGACCCCATTCTGTTGTGGGTTATGAGGCACTATGAGTTATCTTCAAATTCCTTCTTTGCTACAGAAGTCTTTGAATTCACCCGAGATGTATTCACCACCATTATCGCTCCGTAGAGCTTTCACTTGCTTCCCAACTCCTTCTCCACCAATGCCTTGAACTCACAGAACTTTGACAACGTTTCACTCTTCTTCTACATGAAGAAGATCCAGCATCTACGAGAATATTCATCAACAGATATAACATAATACCTGTGTTTTTCTGTTGAATCAACCGAGAAAGGTCCACACACGTCTGTGTGAATTCTCTTCAGGATCATCGAAGCATGGTTCTCCTTCTCATGAAAGGTGGTCTTCACAAAATTACCCATAGTACATCCCTTGCACTAATCTGACTGCGCAAGAGTACCCTTGGGAAGTCCAATAGAAATATCTTGTGCCATAATTCGCCCTCATCCCGCCTGATCAGGAGATCAAGTCCCTTGTAGAAAAATGCTCAAAAATGAAGTTGCTTAGAATTGGTCCAAACTAGATCGACTGGAAAGAGCTCGGAAAAATGATCTTGTAGCCGCGAACGACACTCAAATCTGTTACCGTATGGAGGAGATATTGCATTTTGAAATCGCCCAATAACTTTCAATTTTGAAAGAAATTTTTTTAATATATGTGTTGGGATAATTTTATTTTTGTATTAAGGTTTAATCAATTAATTAAATTATATAGTTTTAATATTTTATATGGTTTTTTATTAAATCATATATTATATTATTAATTATATATTTTAATTAATTATTAAAAAAAATTAATTAAACCTTATTAAAAAAAACTAAATATTAAACCCCTATATATTAAAAAAAATTTGAAATATGAAAAAAGGGTTAAAAACCCACAAGTCCAAAGTTTTCATGGCAAATGTTTTTAAAACCTAAAAGGCATAACGTATGGTAATGTGGCAACGTTCACATTTCAAAAGTAAATGTAGTCAATGTAATGCGTACGTGGCAACGCATGTTATGGTTTAAAGCACGTGATTCAAATGCAGGTGGCGCGTTTAAACTGTTTGGGACGTGGTCACAGTACAAGGCGGGAGGTGCGGAACCATATTAATATATGGTTTAAAAACTTTATTATATGCCGAACATAACTCAAAGGTTATTCAATGCCTTCCAAACGATGCGGTCACGTGCCTTATCCCTTTAAGCACCCACGACCGGCGGTGAATTTGGCAGTTCCACAGATTTAGCACTAGACTCCAGAATTGTCGACGCTATCTGGCAGTTAGCCAGATTTAGCTGGAGTTTTTCTAGGTGACACTGGGCAAATTTCAGTTAGCCATAACTTTGGCTAGGAAAGTCCATTTGGGACGAATTTTTTTTTTATTTGGGGGTATTGAAGCATTCTGGAGCCGTTGGGATAGGTTTCAGAGACATCAGGGCGCTCTATCAGTGATTTTACCAACAATTTTGGCTGTGGAGCCACTAGGGCCTAATGAAAGATCAACTGTGTTGGACTATACTCATCCATTGGAGGTGAATGAATAGTCAATTTATACTGATTTCAGCCTTCTGTTTATGAATTTGCAGCTTATTTTTCCTTTTGAGGCTTTCTACATAGTGTAATTTACATTTTGAGCATTAATGAAAAAAGGGAAAAGCCTAATTATAGGCTTTTGGACCCAGCAGAGGTAGCCCAAGAGAGGGGTGAACTGCTTAAAAAAATGCTTACTGTCATGCTGTGTATTTTTGCTGTATTATTTCAAATTCTGCTACATTAAACAGTAAATTTTCATAAGTACACTTTTCCCAAGCAGCATTATACAGTGAACAAAACTCATTAGTTCAACTTCAAACCACATTACTTCATTTGCAGAATACTTAAACTTTCTTATTCACACATAAAATTTGGATTAATGAATGCTTTGCACATAAACAAATACTTTCATTGATCGGATCTACTTCAGTGTTTACATTTTATTTCTTTAGGCAGAGTCAGTTTGTGGGCCAGGAGCTTCTGGTTTCATCCTTTCTAGTGAAGGTGAAATAACCAGTAAAAGCCCCCTACTGTCAATCTTTGTATGAGAAATAGTTTTTTCTCACAATTTCAGATCACCGGCTCACCACTTCTTCTGCTTTGCCCACCATTGCAGCGCAACCATCTACCTCCAGATTGTAGAGATTCTTAATTCAAACCCCTATCTTCTTGGTTTGACTCGTTGTTTTATGTCGAAGGAAGGCTTTTCCCTCACTGAAAACAACATCATAACCTCTGTCTTCCAGCATTGCGACTGAGACCAAGTTCTTCTTCAGACCTGGAACATGCATGGCTCATCATAGCTGATTACCGGATTCCTTCCAGCAGATTAACATCAAATGCCAAACAAAGACTGCAAGACCATCATCACTCATCTGATCTATATGCATCTGGAGGTCCTTCTCCTCCAAGTCACTAAACAACTCTTTGTCTCCCGTCATATGAAAAGACGCACCACTATCAAGATACCACACCGATCCCATACAGCTTGAAACCAAGCATGCGATCAAGGAGAAATCAAGTTCAAATTGCGAGGCTAAGGCCTCTCCAGCTGTAGATCTATCAACCTTCTTGTTATTCTTCTTCCGTGGGCAGTTAGTGGCGAAATGTCCATGTTCGTGATAGTGAAAACACTTCACTTTGGACAAATCCTGCTTCTTGCCTTTAGCATCAGATTTTGAAGGATGTTTCTTCCCCTTCCCTTTCCTTGCTTTGGCATCCAAAGCGTAATTCTCTTCATCTTCATTCTTCGATGAAGATCCATCCCTGGTACCGCGCCTTATCTCCTCCTGCACAAGATCTGACCAAAGTCACTCCCATCCCGGCAGTTTCTCCTGTCCATTGACAAAGTCTTCGTAGCTATGCCAACTCTTTGGAAGCCCAAGGAGAGCCAAGCTCACCAAGTCTTCATCATCGAAAATAACCCCCACACTTCCCAGTTCATCCTTGTAGTGGACAAACTTCGTGAGGTATTTTGGAATACTGTCGCCTTTCTCCATTTTTATTTTTCTGAGCTTGTCTTTAAGCACCAACTTCCTCTGGTCACTTCTGTTTTGGAAAAAGTCTGTCAAAGCCTTCCACATTAATAATGGAGTGGCTTTCTAATGAAGGCTGGACACAATATGATCCTTCACACCTTCCAACAGAATCCTCCTCGTCTTTGATGTCTTCTTTTTCCATGCGTCAAGTAATGCATATCGCTAGATCCTGGCTTAGGAACATCGCTATCGATGAACTCCTTCAGTCCATTATCCTCCAGCACTGCCTCCATCCTGCCCTTCCAGGCTATGTAATTCAAGCTCCCATCAAGGGCATACTCCAATCACAACCCATTGAAAGCCATTTCAATGTATACTCAACTTCTGCACCAAGAATCTTCTGTAGCAAATTCGAATTGTCCACTAGCACAAAATCATTTTACAATTGAAATCTTCAATCAACACTGCTCCGATACCATGTAGAAATTATATGCACTAAGCATGCATATATCCTTGATTCACCTGATCTCACACTATTTAACTTTATGCAAGATACTGAATCAATTCCACTTGTTAATCTTTTGCAAAAAAATTAATTGCACACACATGTAAAGCATAAATAAAAATAATCGCACATAACACAATTGTTTTTAACCGGGAAAGCCTGAAGCTGAAAATCCCAACTATATATTATGTACCATGGAATCATATGACAATCCTCATACAAAGCTTATCAAGTTCTCATTACAATCGTCATACACTAATTAGGAACAATCTTGCAAATCCATGCACCGATCTCTACCTCCTGTTAGCCTGCCTCCACTGCGCAATCCTTTCTGAAGAATAGCTCTAAATGAATTCGAATTACTCTTGCCTTGACTGTGCAATCCTCATTGGAAACTCCAATGTGTGTGTGATGCAATCAATGCATCACTATAGTCACAACAGATAATCTATCTTGCCCTTTCACCTACCTCTCCACTGGGTCTCCACTGAAACTGCCATGCACTGTAATTAACTACTATATTGTTCAGTTGATTAATGAGTTATTATTTGTGAATTAATTAACTAATTAATTCACTCCACTCTCACTAGTGTATCAATCAGTTAGACTAGATACAACTAGCTCAACTGAGTCTAACTGAGTTAAACTGAATACAACTCTATAACTACTTCTTCCAACTGTGTCATAACTCTGCCACTTGAGTTCTAACTGAGTCCTCCATGCATTAGCTCCAGTAAACCCTTGGGAATTGCGTAATTCCCTCAGTCCACTGATGTGCCACATCTGTGCACTGAAAAAAAGTGCTCCAAGAGAATAAGTTGTTGTTTAGTGTCTGATTATTATTAAGAGCTAATAATAATCGACATGCATCTATTTTTAGATCAACGATCTATAAATAGACTTCGCCCAATATTCTAAAAATAGAATTTCATCTATTTTTCCAACTTGATCAACCATCCATAAATAGCATCCTGCAACTTCTGAAATATGATCACCATGTCTAAAAATAGACTTGTGCCAAAAATAGCCCGTGGGCCCACTTAGTGAAGGCATCTCTTTTCACTAAGCTCATCATCTTGTTGAATCTCAACACTTTGGAGCCTTAATTTGCAGTGTGCGTGAGAAAAAAAAAAAAAAAACTGCACAGTAAACTGTTTGAACACGACACGTTTCAAGTGGGAGAGTTCGTTTGTGTTTGATGCACATTCCATCTGTGCTCAATTCCACTTGGCATTTTGCTAAATCCCAGTTTGCAAGATTTAATAGGGAAGTTTTTTTGAAATCTCCATAAACGTTGAAGATCCTTGCCAACTGGCTGCCATCTTGAGATACGATTTCCATTTTACATGTCAAAAACGCCATTTGTATACCAAAACAAGGAGGAAGATGTTCAAATTTGGAAAGAGATGTCTTCTTTGACGACATCTATTATGCATGGAGTTCCTCTCCTGTTGCAGCTCGCAAACACTTTAGCAATAAAAGCTGAAATTCTGATGACTTGGATCTATGCTTAATTCAAGTTTAAATCAATAAATGTTGAGCAATAGAACCCTCGCAGCATCCAATTATTCATTTATATCTACCTAGAAAGCATTCTAGATTTCGAATTTTGTTGCTTTAATGTAAAGGAATTCTAGATTTCAAATTATTGTTGCTTTAATGTAAGGTATCATTGCAGCGGTTCTAGATTCCAGCGTTATTGAATGCTGGATCTTGTCTGTCTTGAATTTATGATTAATTCTTCTGCGAGCTAGGACATGCCTTCCTTGCTCATATATTTTTCCAGCGACTATTTCTGGTATATTTTACTCTTGCATCTTATCTGTACACACACGGAACAAATCACATCAGCATGGAAAAAGAACTGTGATTAAATTATGAGGGAGTCAAACATCAGGGCACTCGTCCGGTTACTACTTCTGACAGGTAAAAATTTTCCGTGGCTAAAGTTTACTAATTTTTCATTCGTCTAAAAGTTGGCTTTGGTATCAGTCGGAATAGAAAGAAGCACTGGAGCCTTGGTGAATCGAAACATTTTTGCATTTTGATTTCAGAAATACCGTCTGCCACTCCTAATAATTCTAATAAGCAAAAATCTTAGGGCATCCGTTTTATTACCAAGAGATGTTTGCTGCAGATTTAGCTCATTAAGATCATATAAAATCACAATACGCTAAATGGTAGTTTAAAGGTCCGTCCAATTTTCAGGAAATGTTGTTACAGTGAATCAACGAGATCATTACCTTTTTGTTTCTGCAATGTCAGTGAATCAATGAGACCATTACCTTTTTGTTTTTGCGATGTCCTCCAATATGGATTTCATGAAAGCGTCTAGTTCTCACTGGTGTTAATTCTGATATTTATTCTTTCCGTTTTTGCGAAGATTATTTGAGGGAAAACATTTCCATGCACTGCATAACATGGGACTTCCTTTGGTTTTGGTATGAGCTCCAAAGAATGAGCAACGTGGAAGTAAGTGGCCAGAAGAATGGCCTTCAAGGCTTTAAAAAAAAAGACAGAATGCACTAAATAATAATAATAATAATAAACATGTATTAATATATATATATATATATATATATATATATATATATATAATTAAAAAAAAAAAAATGTAAAAAAAAATTATTGCATCAATAAAATAAGTAGGGCATTATTCGTTTTCTTAGAGGAGGTACTGATTGATTTAAATGTCAAGACTGATTATTTGCATAGGCGTGTATACTTAACTTTATTTTTAGGATTTTAGCTACGGAACTGTGCACATTCTACAGCTGAAAAACTTCGTTGTTTCACCCAAATTTTAAACTAGCGTAACTTTCTCATCCGACATCGGATTTCGACGATTCAAGCATTGTTGGAAAGATCTCGACAAGATCTACGTAATGAGAAAAATATTATCAAATTTTGAAACATAAAAAAATGAAGAAATTTCTGAAAAAACACAATAGGTAACTTGAGGCACTAATTTCGAAATAGGTATAAATTATTTTGGTTTTCCTTCGTGAACTTGTTTTATTAGTACCAATTCTCAATTTTTTTGTGTAAATGTCATAACCAGAGAGATTGATCACCTCTCTCTTTTGATAATCTTACATTCCATTGCAGAAGAAGTACTAGTTTTATTTTGCAGGTTTCAAGAGGAAGGACAGATGACTACAAGCGAATAGTGTCTCTCTCAGAGGCTACATTTCTTTTACAAGAATATGATCAGCAACAAAGAAAGAAACATCAATGCATGAACACATGCTAATGCAAATCAGATTCAACACTTGAAAGCCTTACAGATGCTAGTGTCTCCATTGCATCCATGCTTCCTCAGTAACAAAAAAACATTCACCTCATTTCGATTTACATTCGCTATTGCATTTCTACTTAGTCATTCAATAAAATCCTCATCTCATTTTCCCTCACTGCTCATTTTTTCCCCCCAGTAATTATATTTTCCTGCCCTGCTTTCACTAACCTAGCAATAAAACCATTCAGCTCCCATATAAAGCTGATTCATTTCATTTCCATTTTCATTTTTTCAAATAAACCTTGATCCACTGCAAAAAATTTCATCCATAGTCCTTCAAAAAAAATAAAAAATTATTCTTTCATACTCGCATTAGATGATGGAAGATTCATTAAGGCCTCCCTTCTAACAAGTCTTGGCCTATCGACATCAACACATTATCTAGGTCCAAGACTATAGTCCTTATTAGTACCTTGAGGCTTGTATGCATTAATGACAAGTTCTTTCGCTGACAATCATGGGAATACATCAATGTCCCTTGATCGTCAGATCTTGCAAGTCGCTCGACATCAACACATCTATTCGCACTTCGCAAGATGTACTTAGGTACCTTGGCACTCATTGACATTAATGGTGAGTCTATCTCGCATTGGTTAACAACATTCATCAATGTTCAATAATCCAATGACTTCTCTTCATGCTCGACATCAACACATTTATTCGCATGACTAGAATTGTACCATTGGATTTTGTAACGATTGAAGACTACATCATTTCAGCAGTTTGCAGCAGGAATCAATTTTTATCAGTAGCAATAAAGATCCCAATCTTATCATCAGCACAAAGAGAACAAAGAAGTAGATCAAATTCCTTTGTTTTATATACTTCATGTTCCAACAGCATCAACAACCACACTCTTCAGTACACATGCAACTCGTCCATTTTTAAAGGGTAAGTTAAGGGTCATTTTCTAACTTTTTACCATAGAATTCCTTGAAAAGCTAGAATGATAATTTTTGGAAAAAACATTTCTCTTCCTCATTTCATAAAATTTCCAATACCATTAGTTTGGGGGGGGGGGGGTGGAGCGGAATACATTCATATTCATATTTTTCCATGTTCATATCACATCCAGAAACCCACATACTTCCAAAAGATATTAACTATTACATTATTATTATGAGCATAAAATGGTTTTTCAAAAGTACTCAAAAGAAAATTGGATACAAACACAATCATGGTTGTCACACAAGAACCAACCATGATGCAATCCAATAAGGAAATACTTTGCAAACAAATAGTCAAATGATCAGCATGCAAAGTTCAAATATCAAAATTGAATGCAACAACAAAATATGGTTGTAACACAAGAACCAACCATGTTGAAATTCAAGCAAAACACTTTGCAGAATTATGAAGTTATCAAATTATATCACGCAAATTTAAGACAAAGCTCAAGGATAAAAAAAGATTAATATAATAGATTTCATGAGGACATGCAATAGCTTCAGTTTGGGGTATGTTTGGCCTTGAAATTCTCATTCACTTACATTACATTTTCACTTATATTTCCATATTGTCACCTTCACTCCACCTCCATTTCATTACATTTACCTTATCATTACCACTATTGGGTTACATTTATGATTTTCCAAACTTTATTAATTCTTAACATTTTAAAGTGAATTTGTGGTTAAAAATTATAAAATAATGTGCATATTCTTATACCTAACAAGTGGGATGAGATTGTTGTCATGTGTAGGTAAAAAGGAAGCTTCTAAAAGACCTTTATGTGGCCTCCCAAAACCAAATTCGAATTTGAGTGGAGAAGGTCATGGGATCATAAGGATATGTGTCTTATTTCCTATTTGTATTGAAACTCTAAGAAGACATGTGTCTTATAATTTCCTAATTTGATTGTAACTCTAGGGATATAGGGAGAGATTCATGGATTGTAATTAATGAGATAACTTCTCATATTTTTGTATAAACAAGGGAAGCTTTCTCTTATCAAAGCATGTGAAAAGTTGAAGAAATGCTCATGTTCTGAATAAAGAAGAGGGCTTGCATTTGGAGTTTCTCAACTTTCCATCCTCATGCTTTTGGATTTTCCATCTAAAATGTGTGAGATTTACTTGGTTTTCTAGATTAAAGTTTATTTTCTTTCTTAGTATTAGTTTTAGAATGATTGTGTAATCTTATGTTTCCTAATAGCATCTCAAGAAAGTAGTGTCTTATCTATTTTCAAAAATTGGATTTCTTTGAAGCAATAAGAATTCACAGTTATCTAAATTTCTTTACTGTTCTATCATTTACTTTCTTAGATTAGAACTATCAATTAAATTGTATCAATGGATGTTCCTAAAAGCCATTTCAAGATGATGATTCTAAACTGAATGGTTGAATGTCTAATTCATACAGTGATTGAATTTACTCTACACATCGTTATTTCCTTTCTAGGAATTTAGTAACTAAGGTGTAATTCACTTCTTATATAACACTTCAAGAGGGTAATACTTCATATTGAATGTTGAATAAAATAAAATATACATTAGTTGTTTATGCTTTTACATTTTGCTTTCAAATCCTCACTTAGTTGCATCACTGATATTCCTAAAGATCATTCCAAGGAGATTGATTTAGTCATACTTCATAAATTGGATGATTGAATGTTTAATGAGTGAAATTAATGAGTTACCTTCTGCATGATTTATTTGATTTTCTAGATTATCAAGTACAGAAAGTTGCCTAATACATCATTTCAAGAAGGTCATACTTCATAATTGAATGCTGGAGTAACTTGAAGTACATTAGTTGATTTCATTTTCTGTCTTTACTTTCAAGCACTGCAATTTCATTCTTAGCTTTAAGACTTAAATCCGTGGAATATGAATAATGATAAGATAAAATAGATGCTTTGTTTTCCAAATTAGGTTCTAACAAGTCAACAGTTCTTGGTTTATTTTTCTGTAAATTAGATTAACTTAGGAACATTTGCTTTTCTTCCTTCTTAAAATTCATTAGATTCATTTGATTCTTTTCATATTTTTTAGATTAACACTTTTTTGACATCAAAGAACAAAACCCCCCAAAACAATATAAAATACAAAACAACGAAGTAAGAGAAAGGTTAACTAAGCACATACAATTCACCACACTTCATCAGTTTACTAACCTCGGTCGATAATTTATGTTAGCAATTTAAGACATTAAATTGACTCAACAGTAATTCCCTTGGTAAACTATATAGCAGATCAAGTACCAAAACTAGTGTTTCTTGAAGATCATCCAAGGAGTTACTGAGAATCCCATGTTAAATTTCATTTGCAAATGAATTTCACAGGATCTGATCATAATAATTCATATTAAATAGATGAAAATATTTGTATAACTTGCTTGCAGAAATCCTTTCAATGCCTCCTCTAAAAGAAAAAAGGAAATAGAGCCAAATGGATGTATCAAATTGTTGTAGCTGGTGTAAACATCACATTCATGCTCATTCAGATACTTGATCTTCAATATAGTAAGTAACACTACTCTTTTCAAAATTTCCAATGTTGATGATAATTTAAAAACTATTCCTATTTTCTATTTCAAGGGAAAAAAAATCCCTTTATTTAGTTGAACTCGAGAGAAATTGTCATATTTGTTCTTATATTTATTCTTTTGAGAAATTTCATGCCATTAGTTTTGATTCAAAATTTCTTTTGTAGATTTATAAAGCCTTTGTATAGCATCAACAACAATATGTTAATTTAGTTGGTTTCCTACTCATTAATGTATCCCTATTTTAACATATTATGCTCTAGAAATCTCTAAGATGTACAACTATCAAACAGTTACATATTTATTCTATGGAAAAAAACTCTTTCCATGTGCCATTTGTAAGTTCTTTGGACATTGAAGTAATTTTGTGAAGCCATGATATATTTTGGCATAGCTTGAGCCTTTAAAGAAAAAGTAATATGTAATTTGTTTCAAAATTTCCTTCTATCTATAGTGGTATCTTTTACATTCTTTCAAGGAAAAAATTTCTTAGTTATGTCTCTAACATTTTTTTTAAATTCTAGCACACGTTGTGGGTAATATTCTTAAAGATGCTTATATGTATTTTTTCCCCACATACCACCATGATATAGACCCAAAAAATAGACTAGTTTATCAAGATAAAGTATTTAAATCAATCAAATCATAAAGAGTAAGAGGGTTTTGGAAAATTCCCCCAAAGGACAAGCAATTTGAGACCTCATGGAGCCACAAAATCTGGTCATAACTGAAAATATGGAAATAGGACTATATCTCTCAACTCTCTAGACGAGACCTCAGTGCAAGAATTTAATCAATCAGTCCCCTAGTTAGCTATAGGAGGCATTCCCAAGTTTTTACCGCCTCCAACAAAGCTCAAGAAAAAGAATCTAAAAGGTAGTCTCCAAAATTCTCTGCCAAAGGACCCAACTATCTCCGTAATGGAAGAGGATGAGACAAAATACCTCCTAGAAGACATGGATATAGATGTTCCACATATTATTTCTCTAGAAAAGGCATGCCTCAATAAAGATCGGTAATCCATGCCATACCATCAAACACATAACGCGTAATTTTGTTCAAGTTATTCAAAACCCCATTTAGGAGTTCATACACAATCTTTCAAATATCCCCCCAAGATGGTAAAGGAGGACAAAAAAGGGGTGAAAAATCATTAAGGCCTTTGTCCAAGAAGATGGAGAAAATTTATCTAACTCAAGGAAATTCATGCCAATATAAGAGGAATTGCCTCTTTTACAACCCAAAAAGCCCTAAAGTTTTCATACTGAATCTTTAAAGAATAAGTATGCTCTTTGTTGTAATTATTGTTGTTGTCAGTCTCTCATAGTTTTTTGTTGAATTGTAGATTTCCTAGTATCTTTAATTGAGGCCAAGACTTGTAGTCCTTTTATAATAAACAATTATTTTTGGACTTTGAAAATACAAGATACATGTAATTTCTATTTGATTAATGAAAGGATTTTCTCATTCAATATATATATATATATATATATATATATATATATATATATATAGTCATTTTTAACACTTTGAAATTGCCCAAAAAAAAACATCGCTCAAATCTTATGAATTATTATTAATTTATATACAATCCATAAAAAGATTATACTTGAAATTACAAAGCAAGTTTATTATCATTTTTTTTTGCAATTTCAACTTGTAAATTGTAAATACTTGGAAAGACAGTATTTTTTTTAGAATATCTTTTTTCCATGTGTACCTAGTTAACTCTTGTCCACTAAAGTACAAATACTTTTTCAACTTGTCATCGTGTAAGGATTAAATAAAGATATATCCTTCAGCTTGAAATTAAGAGTATCCTTTAGATTTCATCTATGATTTGGCCAATATTTATATTTCCTACCATCATCTAGGTTCATAGCTTGTTTGGTTGGTTGGAATATTTGTTCTCCTTTGCATCTAGGTTCAATTGCCATAAGTGACATGATGACCTCTTGCGATAAGGATAGAAGGGTAGATATTCCCTGAGATATGTTAGAAATATGTTGTCATTGATGACGAAGGTGATGAGGATGAAGGAAAAGGAAAAGAAGATGATGGGAGATTGTGAGAATATGTTCTCAAGGAGGTGCTCATTGATGTCAAGTACTGATATGTTGTTACTATCAAAGGTAGTTTTGATGTCACAAGTATGAATGGTGTTGTATCTAGATCAAAGGTACTGCAATAGAAAAATCAAATAATATTTCAAGAAGAAGGAATATCAACCGATGAATGGTAAAGGTGTTGCAAGGCTTAGATGTTGCCAAGCAGATTTGTGAACAATAGTGGATCATGGAGATAATTGGTGAAGGTGCATAGAATTTGGAGCCATTTATTGTATATCAAATCACCTCAAATTAATTCGGAACCCACTTAGATGGCTATAGCTCTTAAATAGCTTTCCAATGGTATATGAAAGTTCAGAAATGGCCTCCTCGATTGTAAGTTATGGCCAGTCAAAGCGAGGGACCCCAAAAGTAAAAAATTGTAAACCTAGTAGTGGTTAGAGGACTCTAGGAGTATGTTTACGGTTGGAGTTTTAGTCAAACATGGTAGAGAAGTTAGGAGAGTGTTCAAAACATAGAGCCAAGTAGAAATGTCTCTGACAACAACATTGGAAAATATTTCTATTGGCCTAATAGCGGAGTCCGTTAACATGAAATCCCTGCAGGAGTACCCCAGAAGGTCTTTCCCAAAAGAATTTTAAGAAACACAAGAGTGAAGCATGGGATGGCATATATTTGGGAAACATGGCACAAGGATAGTTGCAGTAGTGTAAAAAATCAGGACCCTGACAAATTTTTAAAAAGGACTTCAATGAAAAACCGAAAGGCTCGGACCCTTTTCTCTCCCTTATTTAACATACATGTGACAACATATTAGTGGATGATGATGTCAGAATGATGTCAGTACGAAGGACACGTGGTAGGAAGATTCAATATTTTTGGATTCCTTAGTAGGCCAAATCTAAGTGACACGTGTCACCACTCAAATGGAAACATGTGGCGTTGGTGATAACAACATGATGATAGCCTAGAAGGTTTTGAGTGGTGCACAGGAAGAGGTTGTGGGATGACTCAGTGTTGGGCACATGTGAAATTTGTTAGAGAAAACGCATCTTGGCTTGTAGTTCATTGGTTCTTACATGTAGCGGGCAGACCCACCGGGACAACTCAGCTAGATTCCTAGACCCCAAAAGGATTTTTCTTAGCGCAAAAGAGGATTTTCGGGTTGACAAGCTATAGAACACGGCAAATGTAAAAATAAGAATATAGGGGAAAATAAGAATTGTGCACGTGAAGGAAGGGAAAACTGACAATACATGTCATCCCGAAGGCAAAGCCAGGGTATGAATATTAAGGATAAGGTCAAGGTTTTGTCATGACATGAAGACTGAGGATGCGGTGAATTGTAAAAGAAAATAAGCCCTTGGGGATTAAGGTAAAATGAGCCTGATGAAGTTGTAGTTAAACGATTTTGCAACATTGTTTTTAAATTGATTTCAGAACATGTGTGGATGAGCAAGAACTTTAAAATTTGGTGTATATAGAAAATATAATAAAGAGCAGAGTTAGAGCTAAAACATGCATGAACGAGTTAGAAAATAAGATAGCAGAACAAACAATTTAAGAGGAAATTGCAGTGGTTAAGCTAAACTTATAGTTCAACTAGATTTAGAAAGTGCCAACTAAATTTTGTAATTCACCATATTTGCGGGAAACAACAATTTAACATAGAATTTCTTGTAGAAACAACAAAGAAATGATTAAAGACTTGAAGAGAACACTTAGATGACTTAATTGAAGTATGAGAAAGACAAAAATAGAAGATTCATACAAGAATTCAAGAGAAATTTAACTAAAGTATCAAATCAAAAAATATTAGTCCAAATGTTTTTATAAGCAGAATTGAATTTGCAAGAAGCGCAATGGTGTGCAAGAGTGCAACCATGTTGGTTGGCATAGGTGTGTGAGAGGTTGTTTGTGCAACCTGATGCATAATGTGAGTATGAATTAGGGTGAAATTGAGATCATATTTGATATCCGAGGAGGTGCAATTGATGATATGATTTGAATGGTGTTTTGATGAAGAGGCTTTTATGGTGATATTGGAAAATTGTAAAAGATTTATGTTGCTAGTATAGTTGGTGATTTGTTTAGTAATCAAATAATTGTTGAAGGTGTTTTTTATGAGTAGTTGAGGTAATAAATTTATTTTTTTATGAAAAGAAAGTGGCCTATTGTTTCTAGTTTGAAAATGGATGAAATATGGATCAATAGGGCCAACAAGTGGTAGTTTACATGCTAGAGACAAGAGTCCCTTTCAGCAATGGATGATAAACAAGAAGGGGTAAGAGTCCCTTTCAATGAAAAATGATAAAAGAGCAGTGGCAATAATCCCTTTCAATGAAAGCTGATAAAAAAAATAAGGATTAAAGTTCCTTTTAGTAGCAGTTGATAAACCTACAACTAGAAGTTTGTCTGGAAATGATGTAATCAAGTTGAAGTTTGTATCTGTCAAATAAATAAAAAGAATATTGATGTATTATATATATGTTGCACATGCGTATGGTTATAATGTTATGTTTTACATGTTTGATTTGTGTGGCTGATTCTTTAGTGATTGAAAAGTGTAATTTGTGAAAAGTTGTATAATTTTGTCACACTACTGATTCACCCCCCTCTCAGTAGTGTCCTACCTTCCATTTTTTCTAACAGGATAGAGGTCCAATACACTATGCCTCAAAAATTTCTAAGTCACAAGTTAATGGTATGTTTTTCTTACAAGCTATTGGATATATAATTGGGTTATAATAGTAACTATAGGCCTTTCCCTCTTATGGTCCAATAAATCATATTAAGTTTTAGTGGAAATTAATTAACATCATATTCATAAACCATATAAGATAAAACTCCCTAGATCTGATACCTAGATATAGAACAAAACAATCCAGAACGTGCAGCTTTCCCTATGTTCAATGCAATCAAATCATTAATGAAAACAAGAGTGGGATAAAATAATACCTTTTATAAAAGGTTTTACTCGATGATTGTTTGAAATTTTGTAGCTCCCAAATTTTTACTAATGCTCCTGAAGCAAAGATCTTTATACAACAAAAACAAACAACCATCAAAGCACATATAATCCAACAAAATATTTGATGAAACTTATATACAGGATCAAGGAATTGTATACCAAAAATTTCCAAATAGATAGATAGTAATTTGTGGGAAAGGGAAATATAATTGTATTAATATAGAAAGAATAGGTTACAATGTGATGCTACCTTGATGTCACAGTTCTCCTTCTATCTTTCCTCCATCTCAATTCCTTTCCTTGAAAATTGTTAAGACCATAGGTTGGATACTTCAGCATAATTTCACCAAAGCGAAATCCTTTATGAGATTAGCTAACTAGTCCTCTCAACGAGAGATGGTTATACTTATAAGATTGGAATAGGATAAGAGAAGGATGAGGGAAGGAGGTTAAGATCCAATAGATTACAAATGTGAGATGGATCCAAACCAATTTTGAGAGATGCCATCCATGAGGCTTATCATCTAGACGCTTCTCGTCCTTTTTTATTTTATCTTTACCTTTGTTGAAATAATGTTGCACCATATGAATAAGCAACATTCAACAATATCACAAGTTGTTAGGTATGTATCTTGCGATAATAAGTAATGGCGCAGACTATAAAAGAGAAGCCTAGGGTTTTTGAAGGAATTTGCACAAATTTTTCATGTTTCAGGGAGAGGATTTTATTCCATATTATTCAAGGATTAATGTAAATTATGCTTCAAATGACAAAGGATAGGAGTATTGCATCAATTTCTATGAATGCAAAAAAATAACATGTAACAGAATGCGCCCTAAAGTATGAAGTTGGAAAGGCATTAATAACCTGAAATACTTTATCATGTAAAGGTGTTGAGGCAAGGAATAGACCGATCAAAAACCTTCCAATAATAATAAAGGAGTTATGATATAATAATATCATCTCTGATTTAGGCATTACCATACTGAGAATGCAAGTGACTTAAAGCATAAGTATGGATATGTGAAGATCCATGTAGAATAAGGAGGGTCATGGACACCAATATACATCGTGGATCCATGTATGCATTACTCAATATGATCTATATTGGATCATTATATTTTTTTCATACATATAGATGCATTTATATTGGAAAAATGGAGGAATAAGCTCATGGGACCATTTTTATTGACGGGACCCATTTTGGTGAAATGAGGTCTGAAACCTTCTAGGAATGTTTTGAGGCATCAAATGAATTTTTTTGGTGGTAAAAATTTGTTGCTTTCACATGCATCATTCCATGATATTCTATAGACAGATATATTTCCAATTGCACAAGAAGTGCTTCAATCAGAGTCTTTATGTAAAAGTTATGCCACACAGAAGTTGACCTTCGTGTTTTCAGACCTATAATTCATAAGGATGTCGCATCAACCCCCATTATTCATGGGAAAGGGGATAGCAACACGATTTTGATGTAAAATACTCTAGAAGAATCTATATTGTAAGTCTAGTTAAGGGTTGATTTAGTCAAACTTAACCACTAGTAGGTTATCATGCTATATTATAACCATTAGGGGAATTTTGAGGTATAAAATGGGCCTCCTAAGAAAAATATAGAACCAAAATAAACTTTATAAGGACCAATAGGATTCAAGATGATGATTTCAGCCATGGGGGATGATTCACCATTTTTGGAGAAAAAAGTAAAAATATTAAAAATAATAAAATAATAAAACTACTTTTTCTATTCGTATTTCAACTTATATTCGTAAGGCGTTACTCAAATTTTGAGTGGGAGTACTTTTTGGATGAAAGTTTTAATTTATCATCCAAGGAGTACCCATGTTGCATACTTTTGATGGACCCTACTACATAGAAAATGAGAAATACATGAAAAAACGTGATTGCAATCATGTTTTTCATGTATTTCTCATTTTTCTTGTAGCGAAGTCCAGAGAAAGTATGCAACATGGGTACTTCTTGGATGAGGAATAAAATTCTGCATCCAACAAGTTTTTCCACTCAAAATTTTAGTAAACCCATAGGGAGATAAGTTGAAAATATGAGTTGAAAAAATAGTTTTTTCTTTTTTCCCTTCAAAATTTGATGATGTAATCTAATATTATTTTATTGTTTCCACTATTATTTTATAATTTCCTTAGGAGGCCCATTTTAGACCTCAAAATTCCCCTAATGTGGGCCACTAGGAGGAAGAGGCATTCCATTCGTTCAAGATCATTTTGTTTCATAACTGAGAAAAGATAGACAGGATAGATTGGAGGTATAGCACAGAAAGAGGATTTTTGCACTATAGTAGCCCATGGGCCACATGCATTACTTCTTTGCACCTACAACCTTATTTTATAGAAATAGAAAGAGAGTGAAGCGACCTCACCTTGCAGTTGGGTTTTCTCCCAAAAGGGTTTTCCAGAGCATATTCTGTTTCTTAGGTGTGTGTGTGAGCTTATTTTGTCGTTCTCTACTTTTTTGCATAATTTCCATTCGCATGCATTGATCTGAATTTAATAAGGAACGAAACATAATACAAATATAATCACAAATACATAGATGCAATGGAAATAATATTTCATTTCATTAATATCAAATACTGAAAATGCTTACATACATAATTGAAAGAAACTAGCTCTGGCGATAGTAGCTTATCTCTGAGAAGAGATGTGGTGGCTACATTCCTATAAATTATGTTACAATGAGGCTCAAGGGCATTTTTATTATTGAAAAATAAGATAAAACCCTAAACAACCAAAACCCTTACCCAGGGAGATGTAACACCAAGAGTTTATGGGCCCCTTTGGGGTTAGTTGGGAAGCCAATTTCTTGGGGTCGTAACTTGGTCATATTATCTCTGTTTGGCGCGTATGATACCTCATTGGAAATATATCTCTGAGGAATATAGGTTGTGTTGTAGCCCCCTACCTCTGGCTATGGAATTGCAATAGACCTCAAAAAAACACCGTTTAGATGGTCAAAATTTCTCTGGAAGTTCAGGACTCGAAAATTGCTAAAAATAGTAAATAATAAAACTGATGAAACTGTCTAGGTGGAATAGGCGGGTGGCCACAAATATCCACCTGGATCATTCCTACCCCATTAGGAAGAAATAGTCCCCATTGCATGCAGAGCCTCCATGAGGTGGGGAAATTTCTGTTGAACCTGGTCCCTAGTGAACCACTTGCCTTGGTGAAGGAGTTGGTCTGTTTTGACAAGTCGGTATAGCGGGATCATTTGCTAGCAGGTGTTATTGATCTGTGTGTCCATGGTCCGATTATTTGTGGCTTGTTCCATGCAGTTTGGGTATAACATTTTTGGTGTGAGTTGTTCTGCCACGTCGAATGTGTCTAGTAGAGATGGAAAGTAGGGTTGAAAGTGATCCACATTGAACACTGGGTGCAGACTAAGGAATGGTGGAATACTTAGCTCGAAGTCATTTCGCCCTGGAATTTGTGTTGCACTCGATGTTGATCATGTCGTTGCTTGTACTTAGCATTGGATCTGTCCAATATGTCTTGAACCTATTAGCGTATGTTATGAATGTGCTCAATGAATTTTTTCGCCTTGTCAACTTCAGACTAGACATGAGCCAAATCTGCCTGAGTAGCTGCAAATGGCATGGCTACGTGAATGGGACATAGTGGCTGGAATCTCAAGCCCACCTGAAAGGGGTTGCGGCCAGTTAAGCTATGGAGAGCCCGATTATACCTGTTTTGTACATAGGAGAGGCTCTTATCCCATGTGCATGGATTCTTTGAGTTATACATGCACAGAACGTGTACGATCATCCTATTGACTTGGTGAGCTTGGTGTCCAGCATCGAATAGAGGCTAGATCGAAATGCACTGAGGAACTTATTGTTCTGACCTAAGATGATAGAATGTGGGATCGAAAAGTGTACCCACACTTGTTAAAAGAAGTGTTTAGCAGTGGATTATGCTGTGATATTCTTCTTGGAGGCCTCCATAATGACCATCTTCAAGAATATTTCGACAACCACAAAAACACAGTCATTTCCATGCTTAGTAGAAGGAAGGTCTGACATGTAATCCATGGAGATGGATTCCCAAGGTCAACTAGGGGTAGGCAAAAGAGTATAGAGGCCTTGATTCTTGATGGTTGGTTTGGAAATGGCATAGGAAGTGCAGGAACTGATGTACTTCCCGAAATCCTGTCAAACGTTCAGCCAATAGAAATACTTCTGTAGTACTGCCACTATTTTCTCAACCCTGAAATACCCAGCGACCCGATTGTAGTGCACTTCCAAAACCATCTTGGAACGCTCGCTTGAAGGAACACAAATGTGTCCCAAGTGACATAGTAGTGCATCTTGGAGGTGAAATGTTGTAACTTGCTTACCCTCCAAGAGCGTCTTGTAAGTGTGGCCTAATTCTGGATCGCTTATGTAGAGAAGCGACTAGTCAGAAGTCTCGTGCCCACAAGAGTTGAGCACGATGGTTAGTGCCATGATCGGTGGTCGGTCGAGGCAGTCTACAACATTATTGATGCTGCCCTTCTTGTATTTGATGTTCAAATGAAATTGTTCTAGGTATGTGGACCACTTCTGATGGAAATCATTCTACAACTTCCCTTGTGTCTATATGAACTGTAGGGGTCGGTGGTCTTTGTGGATGACCATTTCCCTCCCCAAAATTTAATGCTTCCATTTTTAGCAAGCCTGCACACTTGAATACATATCTTTGTCATAATTGGGATACTTATAGATTGTGTCAGAAAGTGTCTCACTGTCATATTCCACTGGATGCCCTTGTTGAGTAATAAATACCCCAATAGCATAGTCATAGGAATATCTCTTTATCTCAAATGGTCGTTGAAAGTCTGTTAATGTGAGCATTAGTGTAGAGAAAAGGCAATGTTTCAACTCTATAAACGCCTTCTGTTGAGATTTAGACCAAAATAAATTTTATTTCGCTCCTCCCTTGGTGACTTGACTCAAGGGCCAAGTGATATGAGAGAATCCCAACACAAACCTGCCATAGAAATTGGCAAGACCTAGAAAGCTATGGAGATTTGTTAGAGTGGTTGGGGCTGGCCAATATTGAATGACTTGGATATTGGCTGGATCCACATGCACCCCCCGCTCATCAATAATGTATCCCAGATACTGAACCTGGGTCATGCCAAAAGTGCAATTCTCCAAATTGGCATACAACTTGTGTTGCCACAATGTTTGGAGGACCTGTCGGATGTGGTGGAGGTTCTCTTCCCAATTCAGGCTGAAGATCAAGATGTTATCCAAGTACACCACCACAAATGAGTTGGTGAATGGCTGCAAGATGTGTTCCATCAACCACATCAAGGTTGTGAGAGAATTCTTCAACCCAAAAGGCATGACTAGCCATTTGAAAAGGCTCTCCTTGTATTTGAAGGCAATATTTCACACATCAGAGGGTTTGATTGGTACATGGTGACACTCGTATTTTAAGTCGACCTTTCTGAAATATTTGGCCCACCTGAGCTATTCTAGGAGTTCATCGATCCATGGGATTGGATACCTATTTCGGAAAGTGATCTTGTTTAGTGCTCGATAGTCAATACAGAGTCTCCAGGTGGCATTATTTTTCTGTACCAACACGATCCTGCTCCCACGAGGTGAGGAGCTTGGCATAATATGCCCTTTCTGCAAGAACTCTTGGATCTTCCTCTTGATTTCATCATTATCCAGGACAAAGCGTCGATAGATCGGCCCATTAGGCAGCAGTGTGCTTGGGGTCAGATTAATGGAGTGCTTGACCTGACAATGTAGAGGAACCCCTGTGTGTGAGGAGAAACTATCCTTGCATTCCTCCACTACTTTGTCCATCTGCTACTTCCGCATAGGGGAGCCTTGTTTGGAGGTTGTGGCCACAATATTCTTCTTGCCCTACGGGCAAATCGTAATGAAAACAAATTTCCTAGTTTGGGAAATAATATTATTGCATTTATTTGCAATAATCAAAGTGATGGCAGAAGACGGTACTACCTCTAGTATCCTATACAGCTTATTTCCCAAAGTAATAATAACAGAATGAGGCCTAGACTCATACACAACATGTTGCTTCCACAAGTATGTTTGACATAATAATACATTAGAAACTTCAAGATGATCAACATCACACAGTACCTCATCCTTGAAGGGTTTGATGTTGTAGGGAAGGCGACACTGTTGGCTGACGCGGAGATATATTCCTTGGTGAAGCCACCTGATGGTATACGGTTGCAAGTGTGTTGTGGTCGGTAGGCCGAGTCGCTTCACGACCTCTGCTGATATGGAGCTATTTTGGCTTCCGCTACCGACAATGAAGTGCAGTGGAGAACCCTTCAACCAAATCTGGGAATGGAAGAGGCGCTCCCCCTCCTCTGGATCCTCAGGCTACTCCTTCTGGAGCTTGGTTGTGGCAATGGTGGCACTAGGTTTTGCATCAATGATTTGCTTCCCTTGTTCAGTTCTAACTCAAAATCCAAACATGCATCTAATTCGAGTTCCTTCATATCAGCCACCAACGAGTGTTTGGCCCGACACTCACTTTTGTTGTGAGTTGAGCTTTTATTAAATTCACACCACTTCCCTGTGTCCTTCTTTGGATTTGTGGTGTTGTTCTTCGCTTATTGCTTCGGCGAGTTGTCCTAAGTCACCCCTCTTTGGATTTTCCCCTTGTTCTGCGGTTTGGGGGACACCTTTCCCTAGCTTCAAATTTGCAGATCCAAAGTCTCGCTTCTTCTTCTTAATTTTTTTCTCGATTTTGGTGGAACATCGATATGCCACGCCAAGTGAGGTAATGTTGAGGAAATCCATTTCCTCATGAATGTATCTATGCAAACAGATGCGGTACTTAAGCACCAAATGTTTCTCCAAATATTTAATACCCAACCTTGTTTGTAGGGTATGGAACAAAATCGTCAGCTCGTGCACATCTTGAACCCTTTGCTGCCGCAACGTGGTCCATTGGATGTATTTGTCCTCATATCTCTCCACGGGGTAATATTGTTCCTTGATGTCGTCTCGAGATGAATTCCAAGTGGGTGCGGCTGAAAAAAGTGAGGGTTCTTCCTCATCCCTATGTTCACAGTGGTTTCCCACCAATATTTGACATGGGGGGCGGATGTGAGGAGTGCAGATGTAATATTTTCTCAATCGGAGAAATTAGGGACCAAAAAATACCCTTCCAACAAATTCAACCATCTATCTACGGTGTCTGCATCTATTTGTCCTTCAAATAGAGGAATGTCGAAGTTGAATTCTGCCTTGAAAGTTGTGGTACCTCTAAATTGTTTGTTGGATGAAGATTTGTCGTTGGTGTGTAGCCGTTGAAGGATCTGGGAAAATTTATCAATCATTGTGCTCCTTTGTTTCTAAAGGGCCTCCTCGAGCAATATTTTTATAGGATCTCTTGCTCCCTCGTATTTCTTTTCTTCCATCATGGGAGGTTGTTGGGGTTTGCGAGGCTCATGTTGCAAAGGTTCAACCAGATCGAGCCTTAACTCCTTATACCCCGACCTCGTTGGGGAAATGCAAAGAAAAATCGAGAGAGAGGAGACCTCTCTGACACCAATGATACGAATTTAATAAGGAATGAAACAGAATAGAGATATAATAAAAAATACATAGATGCAACAAAAATAATATTTCATTTAGGGACCTCAAAAAAATGTCGTTTAGGGGGTCAAAATTGCTCCGAAAGTTCAGGACCCGAAAATTTCTAAGAATACTAAATAAGAAAACTGATGAAATTGTCTAGGTGGAATAGGCGGGTAACCACCAATATCCACCTAGATCATGCATGCACTAATTACAGTTAAATTTACAGATCTAAAGGTTTAAATAAACAAAAATAGTGTAGAATTTAAAAATTTTAATATATTTATTATTATTATCAAATCTGTTGTGACGAACTATCCAGTGGAATATACACGATAGTTTACGGATCACAATATGAACATAGCCACCAAACATACACTATGGATCTATGCAACAATCATAAATAATCAAAATAATACATTGCAACCTAGATGTAGCATATAGGATTTAAGGTCTTTATCTCTAACATGCCATAGTACGATTCTAACCATGTGAATAAATGTGTTGAGTTACCGATCAATGATGAAAATCATTAACAAACATGAAAGAAACCACCAATAATGACAATGGCCCTTAAGGTACTCAAGAAAATTCTATTAAGTGTGAATAAATGATTTGAAGTCGAACACTCATAGAATCATTCGATCAAAGGTTCATGATGTAAACCTATCATTGAAAGCGAGGACAATTTCCATTTAGGAATGAAAGCTCCAAGGTACTGAATGGTTTATAAATCAACTTCTTTGATAATATACCGAAATCAATAGGAAGTGATTCGTCACAGGAGGACCTTGATGTATCCCTCATCAATGACACAAAATAGGTATAAAGATGTGAAGCAGAATATAGCACAAAGTGACTTAGAATTAACTCAGGTAGAACTTATCTTGTACATATTGACGACACAATAATATTCTTGGAAGCACTGACTCAAAAAGTGGATCACAGAAAAAATGTAAGACTTTTCAAAGGAGTATGATCAACAGGAGGAAACATATTTCCGAACCTTGACAGAAGGATTGAAAGGGTATCATGTTCACGAGCAACTTACTACCATAAAACACATACAAATTATATATATATTCCCTTCCAAAATTCCCCCCACTATTTCTGGTGAGTACCCATTTATTTTTAGGTGAGATTGGGGAGGATAATATATTCTAGGAGTATAATCTCATCCTTCAGACAAGTACTTCGAAGTGTTTTTAATGAACCTTGGGAAGAAGTGGTTTGGTCCTAATTTATAAATGGGTCCATTGTTTAAGTTTTACGAGCCCAATGAAGACATAACTTGATGTATTTTCATATTTAGAGAGTTTGAGGAAGAAATGATAGTTAATCTCCAACATGACCTTTTTCGTTTAGATATAGCGAATTCGTAAAAAGGATAAAAGAAAAATCATTAGATTATTTGTACGCAAAATTTTAACGATCCATGAGAAAGTAAAAGCTCAATGATTTTTCATATTTAGAGAGTTCGAAGAATTGAAATAGAAGAATCCACTTAGGGCCCTTTTCGTAAACTTATTGAATCCAAAAAAAGGTTAAAAGTATGTTCACGTCGAAAATTTAAGTTTCATAGTTTAATATGTGATCTGCACATACTTAAATGAGAAAAAGCATCAAACCTTCCCAAAACATATATTAAAAATTAAAATTAAAATTAAGTGCACAAAGGAAAATTAAATAAAACGGTAAAATAAAATAATAAAAAATGTTTCCATTCATTTAAGAAGGCGAAAAGTCATTTTATGTTTAGCATTTTTATTTTACTAATTTCCAAGGTGGGAAAACCCTCATTTTTAGCTTGATATTCAAGGAGCAGTTTCAGGCATTGTAGTGGACGATTTGTAGTCTCGTTTCTTCTAGGTAAGAGGTCTTGTGCCCCTCTCCATTTTTATGTCTTTATTTCAAGTTTTCTTGGTGATTTGAGTCAATTTTAACCTTTTAATTTGGGGGAAAATTCACCCTACAAGTGTTGCACTCTTCCCATATCAAAAATTGTGAAAATTTAAGAGTATCACAAGTCCTGAACAATAAAAGAGAGATGGGATGTCTCCCATCCATGGGTGGGGCCAACATGATGAGTTAGGTTATTATGGCCATGAAGCATTAGAGGAGCTCCAAGAGGTGGAGCAAAACCTAGAGGGTCTTACTCTGGGTATAGCAAATATGCAGATTGAGGATGTACCTTGGTGATATCAGCGTCATACCATTGGTCTTTCAGAGCACACAAGTTGTCTTCTTTGAGGATTGGTTCGGGCAATAGTATCCTACCATGAGTATCATGGGCCTATTATCACTCAAAAAATTCAAACATCATTTTGTCAAGGTAAAATAGGTTCATGAGTCAAAATAGGGTTGGAGGATTCATTTCAGGTTAGATCAAGGGAAGGTTTTAGTTTAAAGCTCATCCTAAGGTTCAAATAAAGCCTTCTTTAAAGTTCTTTCATGTCAAACATTCATCATTTTCCATTTATATTTAATTTCCCAAATTTTTTGTGCCAAAAATGCCTAATAAGCCAAGAATCCCTACTTTCGTAGTGCATCCAGTGTAAAAAAGGCGGAAAGCGCTACAAAAACACTAAAAGTTATGAAGCAAAAACTTTGTTTTCTGGTTTTGAATAATCAACTTCAAAGGAGGTTTCTGAGGGAACAAAAAGGTATTTTAATAAACGGACAGAGGTTATTTTCAAAACCATACCAAATAACAATAATCTCTCTCACTTTTCTCACAGGTGTTATCAGTTGGGAGATACAAGGCTTTCTTTGAAGCCCTATTTTCAGAAAACAAAGTTTTCCTATTTTACACATGTTTTTCAAAGGAAGTTTCTGGATAGCAGGAGATGTGTTTAAAAAAACCAAGACAGGTTTTTATTCAAGAAAAAATAGCCTAAAACCAACTCCTTCAGTTTCTCAAACTACATCATGGATTAGGAGATATAGGCTCTATCTCAAGGCCTATTTTTCAAGAAAAAAACAGGAGAAATCTGCGAGAAGTTAAGAAGTTATGAAGGAGAAAGCTAAAATGAAGTTGGTTTATGGTTGATATGGTTTTTTAAATGATGAAGACAGGTATATTTGGATTTTTGGGCATAACTACAGTTGACACTTTGAAAATTTTTGACAAAACTACACACTCAGCAGTTTCATAGCGCATTTAGTGTAAAAAAGCAGAAAAGCGCTACGAAACTGTTGTAGTAGCTTTTCTTGCTCATTTTGATCAGTTTTTGAAGGGTTGAAGGATGAATCAAGGATTGAAATTTCTATGGAGAATGTATTAAATGGTAAGTGAAATGATGCAAGTGGAAATAATTCCTTTTTTGGAGAATTAAGACTTAAAATGGCAGTGTTACAAAGGCGCTACGAAACTGCTGTGTTTTCGTAGCGCAATACATTATAGCTCTTTTGAACAGTTTTGGAAACGGTTTTGGACAGATGGAGGCTAGAGATAAGTGATGAGACATGTTAAGATAATATCCAACATCTAAGGACCACGAAATAAAGTTTGATTGATGGTCAAAATGTTCAAATAATGCAAAGGATTTTATGCCTAAAAAACAGGGTATTGTTTCCTGCTTTTGTGGAGGTCAAACAAAGTGGTCATGAAGCGTTGAAGCCCATCATCCAAATTTGACCATGTGATGATACACTTGGAAAATGATGTAATTTCAATTAGATAAATTTGTTATAGATAATGATAAGGAGTTTGAGTCATATTTGTAATAGGACTGTTAAGTAGGTTAGGTGTCTTTTTGTAATAAATTCCATGTCTTATGGTTATGAAAGGTGTCAGTAGTTAGAAATTCGAGGTATCTAGCCTAGAGGAAAATCATCTCATGTTGTAAGAGGTCTATTAAAGGCCAAGAGGTCGAATTTGTAAGGGGTTGGATACTTTTTGGCAAAACTGCTGCTTTATGTAATTGACTGTGATCAGTAATGTAGGTAGGTTTTCTTCTTGATAGACCTGAGATTCTCATGGGGTTTTAATGTTTTATTGATCCACATATTATATTTAACTACTTACAGTAGATCTCATTGCTATTACTCAGAATTCATAACCCTATGCTCTGACTTCCTTTAGTAATGAAATGAATGTGTTTTTCTGTGTTTTATGAGTGAATTGCCTTTGAACCACTAGCAGTAGATTTCATTGCTATTACTCAGAATTCATAACCCTATGCTCTGACTTCCTTTAGTAATGAAATGACTGTGTTGACCTATGTTCTTGAGTGAATTTTCTTTGTTAAAAACCCCTATTTTCCTCAGCTTCCATGTCAAGAAACCTTGCCACTGAACCTACTAATTTGTTGACTCCATAGCCCAATGGTAGCAAGCCTTCATCTTTTCAACCTATAAACATACAAAAAACAAGAAATAATTCATATATTTAGCCATATATCTATCTCTTTATTCAATATCATTAACCCTTGAGAGAGCCCTCTCAGGCTGAGGAGGCTAAGCCTCAGTCACAAGATTGGTTTGAAATAGTTACACTGAAGTTGTCTGATCAGCAACCAATCAGGTACGATTTTGGTGATAACAGGGCCTATGGATTGATTAGATATATCTCAACTAGATTTTTTTTTATCAACATGTATTTGATAACCCAAATAAATGGGCCTTGTCTTATCTCAACACATTTTGTGAATTTTTTTTTTTGTAAAAACTATTAAAGGAAAATGGTTTCTATTTGGCTACTATATTATGAAATGTTTTATGTTTGGAATTTACAAATTTTTCAAATGCCTATATAATAGATAATTTTCCAAAGTTTTTGTTAATGTATTAATATTTCTTGGAATTCGTTGATATTCTATATAGTTAAATTCTCATTCCAATAGACGAACCCTTAAATATACTCGTAAAAGAGTAGGACTTATGACAGAATACACACTACTTAATAGCAACACTATGAGTTGAGAATCAATCTTAAAAAATAAATGGTGAATACCAAGAGAAATGGCACTTGATAATATCTCAATTATTGCACTATACTCTGTGATATTATTAGTTGTATGACCAAGACATATACCATATAAACTCACCAACTCATTAATAGGCGTATAGATTTCCCTTGTGACAGATGAAAGGTTCTGATTACTATGGCTAACACCACTAGAAAAGCCAACATAAGGTAAAGTGATCATTGACATCTACAAACCAAGCACAACACAATATATGCAAAAAAGGACATAAACGTTTGTAAAAACAAAAAAATGTAGCACACAAAAATATATGGTACATAATGTAAAAAGTACTTACGTAGAAATACTATAAGCATAGTATTTTCTAAGGTAAAGCCCATTTCTAGGCCCTCCTAAGGGAATTCGATAATAATCTAATAGCTCATGGGAAACCTTTTCTAATACTCATTTAATGATATAAGGGTAATGCCACATGGACTCGAACTTACCAACTCCTAACTTATTGTGCTCTTGATTATACATAAGGACCAATTCACCTTCAAAAAAGACTCAAATTTTAATGGTTCTATCATAATGAGCTTTAACATGGTTCGTGTGAGCCTCATTAGCCGAAGTGACATCATGGTGAGTTTCATCTAACTATGCTAAATACAAAAGATGTTCTTTCATGAAATAAATAGTAGGGAGTAGTTCACAAACTAGAATAGAACATGGAATCTCACATTCAATTGGTAAAACATCTTCTAGGCCATATACAAGCTAGAAATATGTAAAACTAGCGGTTGTTTTGGTAGGAGTTCGATATCCCAATAATGATGAAAAAAACATCAAGTTCCAATTTTTTTTGTGAATCCCTATCATCTGTTGAATCATAATTGTGAGAAATTTGTTAATTGTTTCAACCTTTCCATTGGCATGTGGGTAATAAGGTGTCAAGTTTTCATGGTGTAAAACCAAGTTGGAAGCTAATTCAAACATCATATAATTTCGAAAATGAGATCCATGATCAATGACGATGTCTCGGGGCACATCGAGTCTAGCGATAATATGGTTGAATATGAGAATAGTTGTAGTTGTTATGAATTCAATGCACCATTTAGCAAAGGGGCCAATGGTAACTACAAGGTAAATAAGAGCAATAGGTATGGGCATTTTACGATTGTAAATTTGACACAAATAACATTTTTGGACTGCTAATATGCAATCTTTAAAGAGAGATGGCCAAAAATATCCTGCACACAATTTTTTTCGGTAGTGGGATACTTAGAAATATGACCACCACATGATCCAACATAACAATATTTAGGAACACTTTTTGCTTCCTCATGTGTTAAAAAACATCGAAAAGTAGTGTTGACATCATGCTGATAAAGGATATCACAGACAATAATGTATTGTCGGGCTTGTTAGTGAATTCGACGATATTGAGTGCGTGATAAATATTGTCAAATTTTTTGGTTTTGGAGATAGATAACGATATATCCATACCAAGGGTTAGAAGAACTGATTACGAAAAATTATTTTTTAGGAATCAAATATTTTGCCACTGTTTCGATTTCAATATAGGGAAGGTCACAAATCCATCAACAAATATTTCTTAGATTTGGCTCTTTTAAATTCCAAATCAAACTCTTGAAGGATGACAATCCATTTGGATTATTTTCCCTTCGCACTTTCCTAGTGAGAATGTGTTTCATGGGGTTAAAATGAAATGATGATAGTTTTGCACAGTACTATGTAGTGATGAAAATGTTGGACAACAAATTCTAATGCCAAAATTTCCACATGTGAATATTTAATTTAAAAAATAGTGAGGTTCCTACTAAGATAATAAATCATATGTTTATTATGTCAATCGTCTTCTTCGACAAGTACAATGGTAATGGTACTATCTAAAGCAACTAGATATAAAAAGTTTCTAATAAACTTCTCACATAAAATTCATTATTAAATAACATAAGTAAACAAAGTTTCTAATACAAAGTTATAATAATATAAAACACCATCATAAAATAAATAAACTATATAATAAGCAAGATTTCAATTTAATAAATAAAAAGTTATAAAAATTCAAAACACCATCATAACATAAATCAACTATATAATAAATAAGATTTAAATTTAATAAAGACATAATAAAAACAACATCATAATTCAAACAAACATCATAACAGAAGAAGATTTGTAAATTAAAATTAATACTTATTTATAAATAATTAATTCTTAAAATAAATCATTAAATTTAAAATCTAATTTCTGACGACTCATAAATATTTTCACCAAACCCTCCACTATTTATTTACCATACTTGAGATCAGCTTCTTTCATTCATTCTTATCTTGATGATGAACCTCGATAGTTGGTTTGAAATGTCGATGAAGAATAAATCTACCCAATGCGATGGATCGAGAAACAACATTATTACAAAATAGAGATCACAGAAGTCTGAAATCAGAAATATCACACCTATACAGAAGGAACACAACTAAAGAAATTTGTACTTTGGAACAGTTGGCTCCCCTTGATTTGAGAGATTGGCAAGAACAAACTCTGCAGGGAACCACATCAAACCACTTTGGAGTCCATGGACCTAGCCTTCCAGGACTCAAAGAGGGCTCTCTCTATGTAAGTGTTTATAAATGATATGTCTTTATGATTTTTTTTATGGTTTTAGGCTAGTTATGAAGTTCTAAGGACTTGTTTGTTTTGATTAATTGATTGATAGGTTGATAGATCAATGGTGTGATTAATTGAGGGAGTGTTTTAGCTGAATAGATAGACCATGAGAAACATTAATCCATTGTGCTATGGAGTCATAAAAGGATTTAATTGTTCATCAACTCTGCAAGGGTTTTCATAGGGCAAGCTAACTATATCAAGCGGATCTCTTAGAATAGATGGCATATGAAATGAAAATAAGTTGTAAAAGCAGCAAAACTAAAAGTCAGTTAAGAATCTTTTAATCCTACTTCAACAAGAAAACTAGGTAACTGTTTGAGGCAAACCAAAGGACAGGGCATACCATAGACTTCTTTGGCCAGACTTTAATAAGCAAACCTTTAAGACAACAATCCAATAATCCTAAGATTACTTTCAGACAATGAAAACATTTAAGATAACAATGAGTGCAACTAAAGAGCAAGCTAAACCTTTATTCTTTAATCAACCACTCTAAAGACCTTCAAAGCAATAGTTCAAGACAAACCAAAGGACAGGGTGTACCATAGACTTCCCTGGATGGACTCTACTAAGTATATTTCAAATAAAGGCCTTAAAAAACAATATTTCAAGCTACACAAAAGGACAGGGCGTACCATAGACTTCTTTGGCTTGACTCTATTAAATCATTTCCAAGACAACAAGCTAGGTGGAACTAGAGAGCAATTAAGAATTCTCTAATCAGACCTTGCAAAAGAAAACATTAAGATAAAGAATGCAAACATAATTAGGGTGCCAAGATAACGTATCCTAATCTAAAATTTATGTTATTTTATCAGAGAAATAATGGACATAATGGAAAACAAAAGGAAAACATTGACAAAGAGGGAAAACTTCACCATTAACATAGCTCAAGAATCCTGTGAACGTGCTTGTATTACTAATGTTCAAAACAATTACATTACTCCAATACAATATATCTCTGCAACTCAAAACTTTCTCAAATCCAGCCTAGCATTCTCCAACTAGATCAACAATAGCAATCAGGCAACTAATCAATCAACCAACCAACACTAAAAATGAATGATACATGCAGTATTTATCTGCAAAATGAGGAGGTGAGCCTAAGCTAGGGTTTCAGATGTTATTTATTATAGAGTAAATGCATTTTTGACCTTTGAGACCATGCAAGGCCCAAGGCAAAATATCTGAGGATGACTTACTGTAATCATAACTCCTAACTTCATTGTTTGAGCTAAATTATGAAAATATTTGACTTTTAAGGCTTTTTAATAACTTTTGTAATAACTGCTGAGTAGTTGAAAAATATCTCTAACTGTCTCAATAACTACTGATGTCTTTATTGAAAGAAAACATGTTGTAGATGGCAGAAATGTGTCTCTGAATAAGTAAATGCCTTTGGCTGAGTCATTGGAATGTGCTTCTGTGTTTATCTGCCTTTGTTTCATTCTTTAAGCTATGTTTAGATTTTTTAACTTGGATTTATCCTTTAACTATCTGCCCCACTGTCTCTTCCGTAAATTCTGGCTTTATCTCTGATTTGTGACTAATACTTTTGATTTATCCTTTAATCCTTGATTTAATCATCAATCCTCTAATCTTCATTGCCACGGCCTTTAACTGTCTTCTTCTCTTCACTGTGCCTATGTTTTGTCATTTGTTGAGCAGGGTAGGCATCTTCTGTTGTCAGAGGGTTTAGATAACCATCAATAATCATGATTTATTGATGATTATGCTTGATCTTACACCCCCCGATTCCTTTTAATGAAACAAGTTCTCTGGATCGTCACCCAGATCACTCATTAAAACGATTTTGGACCTTTGGAATGCATTTCTCGCATTCCTTCCATGAAACCTGCACAAAAAACACAATATTTGGCTTAAAACCTGCGTTGGGAGGATTTTCTGCATTTGTTTGGGGTTTTCAGGCTGTCGAAGCGTTGCAGAGGTAGTGAATGGAGGCTTGGACTTCATCGCAGAGTCGCAGGGCTCTGGAGCGTTTGAATCGGATCGCGGTATGGAGTTTTGGCGCGAAGGAGGGAGAGTGGTTTTCGCAAGCGAGAAAGGTGGTTTTCGCATGAAGCGAGGGGTGGTAAATGGGTTCGGGCTATTGCGTACGATTCCATTTAGTGATTGACGCGTGGCAGAGGGATACCACCCATTTCACGTGGTTGGGGTTTGTTTAACCCTCGCGCGAATAGATCTGCAATATTGGCTTTGGGCCGTTGGATCTGGCGGATGAGGTTCAACGGTGGTCGGGGGATATGGAGTGACAGGAGAATTGGAATAGGTGGGGCCCAGGCGGACAGGTGGCGTGTGTTTAAATGGAGCACGAGGTTCAATGAAGAGTGGGGCCCAAGGTTTAATAAAACAAGCGAATGCGCCTTTTTTAAGGAAAAGGGAAGGGTTTATGTGAGTTTTTAACAAAGAGCGGAGGTTGAAAATATTAAAGCAGGGCACTTTAATATTTTATAAAGGGGTCGAATAAAACAGCATAGAGATTCGGGTTTTTATAATTAAAACAAAGTTTTAATATAACTCAAAGGGTCCCGAAAGGTCTAAATTTATGTTTAAAACAATGTAAAAAGGAATTTTTACATTGTTTTTAATAAAACAAGGGAAAATTGATGAAAGTGAGGGGCTTAATGGGGTTTTTGGAGATGAAAGTGGGTGTTAAGTGGGGGAAAATGAGGATGTGAAGTCAAGGGTAGGAAATAAGGATGAAAATGAGAGAAATAAGCCTAGAGATGCACTTTTAAGGAGCAGCAAGGTGACTTTTGAGAAGGCAAACTGAGAGACATTGAAAAAGGTTTTATGGATATAATGAAGACAGTGAGATTTCTAAAGATAGCTGATAAGAAAGAAATGCTATCTTTAGATGATTGTAATAAATCCATAGTCACCTAGTGAATCTGTAGAATACAGGAGGATAACAGTGGCTCCAGCTGGGGAGGGCAGCTCCTTTAGGAGGTGTCAAGAACCTCAGAGTTCAAATCTCTAGAATTTGTATACCAGTGCCTTGATCTGCATTTTGGCAGATTCTTCATTCTTAAATTTTTGATGTGCTGATGTTCCTTGAAGCTATGATCTTTAAATCTGAAAAAAAATGATTGCTTCAACTCAACTCTACCTAACCATCATACTTCTAACATTTTTTCTTCATTTGGGTGCATTTAGATTGGCAAACCCTTAACATCATTTTTCTTTTTGAAATTAAAAACTATCTAATTCTACCTTATATCATCCAAATGTTCAGATTAGACTGATGAGCTCTTTTATTCTCTACCTAATCTACTTATCTATCAAGATTAAACAGTTTGACAGATTTTCATTCTCTAATCTATTAAACAGGAAATTGAAAACATGAACAAACCAAGATTAAGCAGTTTGATTTGTCATGAGCTGTGGAATTTTGGACAAACTGCACATAGAATTTATTATTGCAGAAAGTAAAACTTGAAACTAAGGGTTATAATCTAGAATTTGTTATTCATTCCTTTCTTTCTTTTGGTTCAGATTTGAACTTTGGAACCAGTACTTTTTCCTAATCTACTGAGAAGCCAAGTTTAAACAGTTTGGAAAATCTTCATTCTCTAATTTATCATCAAAAATTCAAAATTTTTTCAATCATGATTAGGTTGTATGACTGAACAAGACTTCCTCTTCTCAGAAGTAGTGGCATTTGGACTTGCACACTTTCATAAATACTCTTTTTTGGTATGGGGCTTTGCCTTTTCTTTTTATCTGCCCTCTTTTCTTCTTTTCTTTTTTTTTGTGTTTCATTTTTCTTATCTTTTATTCAAGAAGTGTTATATACAATGAGTAAATCTTCAAACTGATATTTTTCAACAAAAATCATGCTTGAGCATCCTACCATTGACAGGACCTCCAACTAATTCTATTCCATCCATTTCTTGTAGGAAAAATGCATTGTTACCTCTTGCAGAATGGATGATGTATGGACATTTCCATAGATTGTCAAATTTTCCATGATTGCTCTTGTCTTCTCTTCTTGAGTCCCACTTCAGCACTTTGTCACCAATGTTGAAAGCATTTGCCTTGGTCCTCTTATCAAAAAGCTTCTTTGTGTTCTCCTGCACTTGCTGTGTTCTGCTGTATACCTCTTCTCTGGTTTGTTGCAACTGTATAGCCTAGTTTATTCTTCTTTGCATGTCATTTTCTTCAGATTGTGCTTCTTGGATGAGCTTCATAACTGGCACTCCTAAACTTTTTGGAAAAGCTGCATCTTCTCCATACACTAGCTGATAGGGAGACATTTCAATTGATATTTTATTTGTTAATAAATCTTCCCATATTGCATGTACTAGTTTGTTGTGCCATTATTTTTTGTTCTCTTCTAGCAACTTTTTAATGATGTTTACCAAAATTTTGTTTGAGGATTCTGCCAACCCATTTCCTTGAGAGTAATAAGCTATAGAATGGCCCAATGAAATCTGATATTTGTGGCAAAAATTCATCATTTGCTTGGATCTAAAAGCAACAACATTGTTAGTGATAATCTTTCTATGACAACCAAATCTAGACAGAACGTGATTTTCAAGGAATTTGATGATGACTGAGTTTGTGGCAGTTCTAGAAGGGATGGCCTCTATCCATTTTGTAAAGTAGTCAGTTGCAGTGAGGATCCATTTGTGTTGGGCAGAGAAGGCATGATGGATTTCTCCAACAAAATCAAGGCCCCATTTTTTAAAAGGAGTTTCAACATAAAGAGGATGCAAAGGTAATGGCAACAATTTTATCTCGCCTTCAAAATTTTGGAATTTATGGCAGGAAATTACCATTTTATGGATATCTTGAAAGAGGGTGGGCCAATAGCAACCAACTCTAAATATCTTGTTAAGATTGGTTTTCCAATAGAGGTGGCCTCCACATTCTCCTTCATGAAACTAATGCTTGATTTTATCTGCATCATCCTCAGGAAAACATTTAAGCAATATACCACTAGCATTTTTCCAATATAAAAATTTATCTAAAATGCAAAAGTTTACAACCTTTAACTTTAAGAATCTAGCCTTTGTTTTGGACAAACCAGGAGGAACAATCAGATTTAAAAGCACATACAATATATCAGCATACCAATATGAATTCATAAATGATTCTTTAATGGGTGGAGTTTCCAGCTCCTCCTGGTCATCTAATGCATCAATCATGTTCATGTCCAGTGCTTGAAAGTTTGTTTCAGCCATGAGTTTATCCAGTCCTTGTCTTTTGATGAGTTTAGTAGGCTCGATTTCTAAATCATATTCTAATATAACAACAATCCACTTACCTCTTTTTCCATCAATATCTTGTGTGAGTATGTCTTTTACCACTGAGTGAGGCACAAATGTAATGATGTGTGAGTGAAAAATGTAAACTTTGAAATCTTTCAATGCCTTGATCAGGGAAAAATCTTGTTTTTCCATTATGTTGTATTTCAAAGGTGCATCTCTTAATGCCTTGTAGAAAAATACGATAGGTTGCTCTTGTCCTTTTATGTTTTTCTGCAGTAGGACAACAACAACTGTATGTTTTTATGCAAAGGAGAAGATGAAGAAATCTTTGGTAAAGTCAGGGCTAATTAGAACTGGTGTTTGGGTAAGTGCTTGTTTTACCAGTTCAAATGATTTCTTTTCTTCTATGGTCCATTTGACTCATATTTCACTTTTCAACATATCTGTAATGTTTCTTAGGAGTTCTGCAAGGTTTGGTATGAACCTTCTTAAGAAATTTATCTTTCCAATGAAAGATTGCAGCTCTTTGATGTTTCTAGGATGATTGATTTGTAATATTCCTTCAATCCTTTTTGGGTCAATCTTGATCCCTTCTTTAGATATGATGTGGCCCAAAATTTTTCCTTTTTGGAGGCCAAACAAAGTTTTCTTGGGATTCAAAGACAAACCATACTTTCTACATTTTTCAAATATTTTTCTTAAGTGAGCTAGGTGTTCTTCATTTGTTTTTGAGTAGACTGTAATGTTATCAAGGTATATCACAATGAAGTAACCTATTTCCATGGCTCTTTGAAAGGTGGCACTAGCATTCATTAAACCAAAAGGAATTTTCACATACATGAAGGTGCCCTAGGGTGTAGTGAAAGTTTACTTGTGTTGATCATCTGGGTGTACCAACACCTAATTGTATCCAAAAAAGCCATCTAGCAAAGAAACTCTTTTAGAACCTATTACCCTTTGTAGGATGTGATCCATTTTTGGTAAAGGGTATTTGTCCTTTAAGGAGGCTTTGTTTAAATTTATGAAGTATATGCATAGCCTAATTTGTCTTGTTTTCTTCCTCACTGATACCAAATTTTAAACTCATTATGAGTATCTCAGAGGGACTATTATTCCAGCATCATACATTTTCTTAATTTCTTCTCAACCAGGGGTAGTTGTATAGGGTTTATTCTACACAATTTCTGTTTAAAAGGCTTCTAGTTTTCTTTGAGAGGGATCTTATGCTGGATTATCTCAGTATCATATGAATTTAAGTCTTCATAACTCCAAGAAAAAACATCAGTAAATTCTTTAAAAAACTCAAGATATTTCTGTTTTATATGAACTGACAGTGTTTTGGACAGTTTTATCATTTGGGTTCTTGTTCACTGCCTATATTTCATTCCTCTATTTCAGTTTTAGTGGGTTCCATCTTTGGCTTCCTAGCAACGTCATTAAATTCAAACAGTTCCTCTAAAGGAACCAATCCCTTTGGTAAATTATCATTATTGGATTGCAGCACCTCGAAATCTTCTTTTTCTTAATTAGTGCACAACTGTGTTTCATGTGTGTGTTCTTTTGTTAACAGATGTATATCATCAGTGTTAGGAGGTTCTTCTTTGTAATATTGTTCCTTATTAGAGCAGTCTTCTTCATACTCTGAGTCTGAATTTGGCACTTCAAACTCATTTCTGGACTGCAGGAAATCTTCTATCTGTTTATCTCCTTCGAAAACCTGCCAGTATTTTATGTTATCAGGGACTGCTAATCTATATTTGACTTGGACTATGTATTGCTTGTTTTGATAAGGTTTTTGACATGTGCTGACTGCAAAGGCTAGACCATTGGCAAGAATGTTTTGGTTTCTAGGGACAAAGGTAAGATCATATTCTGTGAACGTTTTCAAGAGGTTAATGGCATCATCTCTATATGCTTTTAATCTAGGATGCTTAGCTGTGTATTCTCCCTTAATCTGCCTAATGACTAGCTCAGAATCTTCATGGACAATTATCCTCTTGGCTCCTACTTTCTTCAGTAATTATAGCCCTAGGAGGAGTGCCTCATATTCAGCTATGTTACTTGTGCATTGAGAGTTTAGCTTGTATGAGTGTCCTTCTGCATGACTATTCTCTGTGTTATGCACCCATATACTTGCTCCTCAACCAGTCTTGCCACAAGAACCATCAAAACTCATATTTCAAAGAGGTTAAACTTCAGATTTATAATTATGTTGGTCATTATGGTCCACATTATGTTGTTTATAGTGGCTGCCACTAATTTTGTCACTTTTTTGTTCTTTATGGTCTCCACTATGTTTTTTGTTATATCCTGTTTTGGAAAACTGTTTTGATTGTTCCTCCTCTTTTTTCTCTTCTTGTTCAGCTGATTGCTCATTTTCTGTCACTTTTTCACTAAGGTTTTCATCATTGTAAAGGATAAATGAATCAAATTCTATATGGATGGAATAAAAGGGGAGTTATCTAGCTTTTCTTGACTGCTAACAATGTATTTCATGTGAGTTTCCCTATATAATCTTCTTCGTTGACTAAAGACAGGGATAGTAGCGTAGGTCATGTCCATTTGGAGGGTACCTTGGAGTTTGGCACCCCATTATCTTGAAAGGAGCATGCCATATTTTGGAGGTATATCAGCCACTACAATATCCATTACTAGGCTCTTGGCTGATATTTGTGCTAGATTAACACAGAGATCTTTGATTAGGCCTAGACATTTAACTCTACTGGAATCAAAAGAGTATAAATATTTGTATGGTCTAGTTATTTCAAGGCTTAGTCTTTCCAATACTACTTTTGGCATAAGGCTGTGTGAAGCTCCTGAGTCTAGCATGGCATTATGGAGAATTTTATCATGGATGTTTAAACTGACATAAAATGGAGGAACACCTCCCTATTGAAATTTTCCTTCTACTTCTGGTCCAAACAAAAGCTCAGGTTTGTCATCATTTAAATTAACAAAATCAACATTTTCTCCTATGTTTAAAGCTTTCAAAATTTGAGATCTATATACATATTGAGTGACTAATTCAGTAAGAGGAATAGAGATTTTAATCTTGGAAATTTCATTCTCTATATTGAAATGTGTCTGAGTTTTTGAAATGTTCAAATAAGTACTTTCAGACACTATTTTCACAACAATTTCAGCTTGCTGGTTTTTATTAGGAAACTCATTGAAAACAATTTTGTTAGGGGCACTAGCTATATTGCTAGTGCTGCTTTGGTCACCACTTTGTTTGCTCCCATTAGATTTATGTGATTTTCTTCTGTTTATTCAATCACCCTCTCATCTTCATCGACATATTTTTCTTGGAAAGGAGGTCTAATTTGCTGATTAGGACCTCTTTGTCTTATTTGAGGGGGATTTCTTATAAATTTTTTGTTTTGATTTCTGTTTTGAGGATTTGTTGCTTTTCTCTAGGATAAGCTATCTCATTCATGTTTATTTTCTCCATCATTCTCTCCATGGTTCTAACTAAGTTATCAACCTTAGTGTCATATTATGAAGGTGCATCTTCTTCCCTATATGTAACCCTCTTTTCATTTTTCATTATAGCTCTCTTAGCAATCAGATTGGCTTCTACACTTACTTCTCCCCTTTACATGTCTTCTAATGTGAGGGGTTCTCTTTCTCTTAATTGATAAGTCATCTCTGGGTCAAAACCATCAAGGAATTTCATTAGAGCTAGAACTTGTGGAGATTTCATGTGTATAGGGAGGGCATTATATACACTATTGAACCTAGTGCAGTATTCTTGGACACCCTCTCCAATATTTCTCTTAATGTTTTCATACTCTGATAAGATTTGGAGAGGGTTCTTATTGACTTCCCATTTATTTAAAAATAGTTGATGAAAAGCAAGGAGGTCATTTATACTATTAGGGGTTAAGCCTTTAAACCATTTTCTTACCTCTCCCCCTAAGCTTTGAGAAAATGTTCTAAGTTTAATAGTCTTATCATCTATTTCTTGTCTGTCAAAGTAGTCATTCATTTTGTCTAGATGTTGTTGAGCAGTAGTAGAACTACTTGCATCATATAAGGGAATCTTGGACTGGTAGTCCTGTGGTAGAACAAGTAAAGGAAATGGTAAAACCAGTGGATCATACCATGTTGCCATGATCTGTGGTTGGGGAAACAATGGAGGGTTAACAAGTGGAGGATTGACACAAGGAGGTACAAGTTTAAATGGAGGAAGGTAAACAGTGGAGGATGGAGTTAGTACAACAAAATTCTGCTGTAAGGTGGATGGGCCTAAAACTATCTGGGTTATCCAACTCTAAGGTCTAGTCCTAGACAAGCTTTGTTCTAGGGGTGAGTCAGATAGGATATTCTACAAGTATTTAAGGTTTTTAGGTAGGGAACTTGCTTTGTGGATTGGTTTTCTAACAATTGGATTTTTAGATCTAGGAGACTTCCTAAGGATGCTTTCAGGATTGTAAACTATTGCAGGATGATTTGGGCCAGGATGGGATCTGGCACAGATCCTTATAGAAGCCACACTTGGACCCAAGAATCAGAAAGGTTGAGAGTTTATGACAGTCTTAAAGGAAAAACCAATCTGTGAAGGAATTACTTAATCCACAAAGTATTCTTGACTGGGTTCTGTTGATGTTTAATTACAAAATAAGTTTCCCAGTGGAGTCTATGGAAAACCAGTGGAGTTAGCAGGCCTACTGAAAACCAGTGGAGTCACCAAGTGGAGGTTTTTTACTTGTTTTGAGGCTGGCTATTGTCCACCATCAGCAACCAGATACCATTTTTGGCTAACACTTGATTCATCTAAGTTAACATGAGGTTTTTTAAGTTTTGAGTTTATATTTTGTTGTTTATTACTCAGTATTCCCCAGTACGGTCACCACTATGTTGGCTCCCTGTGATTTGCAAGATTAGCAAGAACAAACTCTACAGGGAACCACATCAGACCACTTTGGAGTCCATGAACCTAGCCTTCCAGGACTAGAAGAGGGCCCTCTCTATGTAAGTGTTTATAAATGATATGTCTTTATGCTTTTGTGTATGATTTTAGGCTAGTTATGAATTTCTAAGGACTTGTTTGTTTTGATTGATTGATTGATAGGTTGATAGATCAATGGTGTGATTAATTGAGGGAGTGTTTTAGTTGAATAGATAGACCATGAGAAACATTAATCCATTCAGCTATGGAGTCATAAAAGGATTTAATTGTTCATCAACTCTGCAAGGGTTTTCATAGGGCAAGCTAACTATATCAAGTGGATCTCTTAGATTAGATGGCATATGAAATGACAATAAGTTATGAAAGCAACAAACCAAAGTCGATTAGAATATTTTAATCTACTTCTTGAAAATATTTTAGGTATTGTGAGCGACCTAAAGGATCAGCCTGCATAAACACAGCCAGGTTTAGTAGATAGAGTTGTGAACATATATCCTAATCTAAAATTTATGTTCTTTTATCAAATAAATAATGGACATAATGGAAAACAGAAGGAAAACATTGACAAAGAAGGAAAAATTCACCATTAACATAGCTCAAGAATCCTGTGAACATGCTTGTATTACTGATGTTCAAAACAGTTACATTACTCCCGTACAATAGATCTCTACAACTCAGAGCTTTCTCAAATCCAGCCTAGCACTCTCCAACTAGCTTAGTAATAGCAATCAGGCAACTAATCAACCAACCAACCAACACTAAATATGAATGATACAAGAAATATTTATCTACAGAATGAGGAGGTGATCCTAAGCTAGGGTTTCAGATGTTATTTATTACAGAGTAAATGCAAGTTTTACCTTTGAGACCATCCAAGGCCCAAGGAAAAATATCTTTGGATGACTTACTGTAATCATAACTCCTAAATTCACTGTTTGAGCTAACTTATGGAAATATTTGACTTTTAAGGCTTTTTAATAACTTTTGTAATAATTGCTGAGTAGTTGAGAAATATCTCTGACTATCTCAAAAACTGTTGATGCCTTTATTGAAATAAAACATTCTGTAGGTGGCAAAAATGTGTCCTTGAATAAGTAAATGCCTTTGGCTCAGTCATTCGAATGTGCTTCTGTGTTTATCTGCCTTTGTTTTATTCTTTAACCTCTGTTTAGATTTTTTAACTTGGATTTATCCTTTAACTATTTTCCTCACTGTCGTTTCCTTCAATTCTGCCTTTATCTCTGATTTGTGACTAATCCTTTTGATTTTTCCTTTTGTTACACAGTAATTTTTCACCGTCCCTGCAATCCCCATCTCGCCCATTGGAGGGTCGTTTTTGTGACCAATAAGGAGTGTCATGCCTTGCAAATACCATCATTGAATCCCTTTCCATGAGGACAACATTCCTTCTGTTGATCATTTCCTGAACAGACCCCTAAAAACACATGTTTTTTCCTTGGCGCTGGTAGCCCGTTATGTCCTCGTGCCAATGAGGAAAATTAACACTGAGCCCATGCCAATTGGCGCTCTGTCCCAGTTAAGCACCCGCGCCAATCTGCTTTTGGAAAGTTTTTTAAAAAAAGAGGCGAAGTTTCGATTACAACAACTTCGTGGATAAGTCATCAGGAGTGGTTTCGACTGAATAACCACGGCCTTCCTCCTTTGGCCTCTTGTTTCCACCTTATGGGGAACCTCCCAAGGGATAAGGACTCCCTTTCACTATTGTAGGGATCCCAACCTCCTCCTCTCCTATATTAATATATCCTTCATCCATTGATAAAGGGGCTGAATGGTTGAGTCTCCAAGTTCCCAATAGCCATCAGAGCCTTATGCTGCAAGAGCCTTGATTAATTCCCTTAAGGCCAAATCCAAGCAAGGAGATTATTGTCGAGACATCCGGAGAGAGAGGTTTGTCCCATCCCCGACAGGATTTTTCGAGACGCGTTCTGCTGGCGACCCTCCGAATGAGAATTCAGCGTCAGAGCTATGGTTGTATTCTTCTTTGATTGATTTAAGCGACTACTGGTTATGGTTCCACTTCTGTTGTTGATTATGATGATGAGTTATGTCTTCTCTAACTGACATATAGTTGCATATACTGGATTTTACGCTTGCGTTTGTTTTGTTTCTTGCGTGTGCAGGTGTCCGATCATGGAGATCGTGAGGATTGTGATATGCCAGAGCTAAGGAATGGAAGCGCTACTTTCTCTACAAGCGACAGCGTTGGAGTCCAGGTAAGCCTTCATCGCTAGTTGGTTTATTTGCAATTAGGAACCTACACTATAGCGTGAATGATTGTTGCTAGACCCAGTCTAGGCTAGTAGGGATCGCCTCTGTCCACAGAGGGGATTTACCTCCATAACAAATTGGCGACTCCGCTGGGGAGTTAGCTTGTGGTTTGCTTTATAAACTATAGACGAAGCCTAAAGTTAGCCAGATAGCCTTCGAAACGCTATTGCTCTACATTAGCGAAGTAGATCAAAGCTGCTTCAGTCAATCTCCGGTTTATTTTATGAACTGAACACTTGGAGTATTGTCTTGTCTTTTTGGTTGTTTCTCAATTTTGCTTGCTTGATCAACTCTTTTGGCTGGCTTTTCTTGTGTTTGGATTTTGGTTCAGCCCTAGAGGATCAGATCTGACCTCTACTTTTTGGAATTTTCACCTTTTCATGGTTGGCTTGATTGGCGCGGTTTCCACCCTGACAGTCGCGCCAATTGGCGCAAGTTGCCAGTTCATCACTCACGCCATCCCCTGTCTGGCACGGATTACAGCCAGACAGTCACGCCATATTCTGTAGGTTCTAGGGTCTACCCTTGTTCAAAAGCTTCTTTTGGTTGGTACTTTGCTTCTGGTTTTGTTTTGGATTCTGCTTGAAGTGGTGAGTCTGGTCTTGGTTGGGAGAAATTCTTTGTTTTTTCATTTTCAGGCGTTGGCGCTTGTTGTCAGTTAGCAACCCGCGCCAATTTTCCATTGGCGCTAGTTGTCAGTGAGCAAGTCGCACCAGTTGGCGCTAGTTGTCAATGACAAAGTCGGGCCAATTTCAGGGTGTGTGAAAATTGAGATTTTTTCCCTAAATCCTTCACCGGTGTGTCTTTCCCTTCTGGTCTTTCCTCTATATGAGCATAGATTACATTGCTCATTTTTTTAAATGTCTTCTTTCCATGATTGTTTGATGTAAAAGGAAATGAATGCCTTGTTTTGATCTCTTGCTTTGGAAGTCCTCTTTGTGTTTGACCTCATATGTCTTCTCGCCTTTTGAGGGATTTCGTTACAAAGTGTTTGAAACAACGATTGCATTCTTAGTGTTTTTTTACATCTCTTTTGCATTCATCCTTCATTAAGAAGATTTGTGTTTATTTTAGTTTTCGTCTCAAAGTTTTCTTTTCATTAAAATGCATTAGATCATATTGCATTGAAAAGTGTTTTTTGAGATCCATCATTGAACTTAGATTACATTGTTTAATGATTGAAAGCTAAAAATCGCATTGAGTGCATTCTCTTTCATTGAAAGCATGCATTAAGTAGATTCTCATTTCATCGAAAAATTCTTTGAGTGCATTCTTATCATCTGAAAATAAAAAGGAAATTGTGCATAGATTACAATTGCATAGTTTTCGAAAAAGAGGATTTTGCATAGATTACATTGCATTATTCACATCGTTGAATGTTTGGAAATACTTTTGGATAGTGAAAGTCATCTAGTTTGGAAAAAGTTTCGTTTTCAGTATTGTTGTTTGTTGCATCATTGTTTGAAGCTCTTCCCTTAAGATAGAATTCATCGAATTGAAAGATTTATTTTCTCATATAGCTGCATATAGGAGATTGTCAAATGACATACGGTAGGGCCTTGAAACCGAAACATAATTGAAGATAAACCATAAAATTCATTTAATTTACACTAAGGAAGCATTGAAACATTAACGCAACATTTAGAGGTCTAGGCTAGAGATGTGTTCCGGCGTCTTTAAACCTAGTAGTTGTCGTTCGCCTATTGGCTTTAGACAGCACTAGTACGGACTTGTGCTCCCCATACCGTCGCGTATATAAAGGGAGACCCCAATAGGTTTCTATCCTTTATCCATAGGAAGCTGAGTCGACCGCCCTATACCCATGATACATCGGACACAGCATTCGGGGAGATTGCCTGCACGTACGTTAAGTCCTTGGTTGATTTCTCTTTCATTGTGAAACCAAGTTGTATATTGCATTTCACGGTTATTTGGTACACCCTTTGCCTAGTATTCCTGAGTAGTCATTTGATCTTTTATGACTCTTTAAATTTGAAAGGATCACCAAGCGCTTGTCCTTTCACGCTTGCTTCAAAACTGAAAGAGATAGAGTCACCTTTTGCCTGTTTCTCGACTCTTAAAATATGAAACGATAGAGTTTTGTTTCAATGTTTTAAAAAATTAACTGCCCACGAAATATTCCTGGTTAAAGTTAGTTTCCTTAGGGTGTTATTCTGCAGATCGTTTCTGATGGCAACTTTTCCGGAGTACACCAACCAAGGAATCCCCTCCAATGGGAATCCGAGTATTTTTCCTCCTTTTGGAAATGTTGGTGCTCCTTATATGGCAACATTGTCCCTTCCTGGGTTAACTGTTGGGTTGCCTGTTTGGTTGTTCTCAACCTCTGTGGTTCCGAATGTCTCGTCTACTGGTCAATCAGTTCCTCCACCTGAACAACATCATGTTGATTCTAAGGTGGACCTCTCCCCTTCTTCGCCTGTTTCTGCGTCCTCCTCTTCTACTTCGCCTGGTGAAAGTCTGGATTCGAGTAACCAGGTGGCTAAGAAGAAGAAGAAGAAGACAAAGAAGAAGAAGTCCAATAAGAGAGAGGCTAAAGCTGCAGCTACTGCTTCTAAAGTGTCTCCTTTCAATGAACCTTCCAACCCTCCATGGAAAGTCAAGTTCCCTTGCATGTTGTGCACGGGAGACCATCTTCTTCGATACTTCCTTGGCATTCCCAAGGTGCTCGAAGTATGGTCCAACGGTCGTCCGTCGTTGCCTTTTACTTCCGAGAGTCAGGTTGGGGGTACGTCTTCAACTGGTGCTAGTAAAGCTCCTAAGAAGCAGGATAAGATCACCAATCCCTGTAAGTTGTGTGAAGGGCACCATGCCATTCACCTTTGTCCATATATGGATGAAGCCAAGCAAGTTTTGGACAACTCAACTGTTTCTGCACCGTGCCTTCCGGCTAGTTACAAACAGCTTTCTTTGAGTCCTCCGCCAACTGATCCTACGATTGGTCAAGAGTCATCCTTGGTCGATCCCGCTCCCTCGGAAATTAAAATTCAGGAATCCGTTCCTGGCCAACCATTGGTCTTAGGATCGGTTGAGCTAGCCCCATCTGCGGTGCACTAGGTCTTTTCTGTTGAGAGCGGACCTCACATCCCTCAGGTTCTTCTTGTTTCTTCAGATTCCTCGGACTTGGAGAAATATTCTCCTGTCTCTATATCTCAAGAAGCTACTCCTCCTGCCTTCGAGATGGAGGTCATGGAGGATGCTCCTTCTTCTTCTGTAACACCAAGGGAAGACCATCTCAGTTCAATGGTAGCCCCTCCGAGTAGTTTGTTCGCTTCCTTTGATTGGAGTCGATTTGCAGGATACCACCTTCCGTCTTATGTGCCTTTCGAGATCACAGTACAGGCTTTTGGTCTGGTCGTACCCAGCACCATTATAGACGAAGGCGCATCTGTTAGCATTCTATCCTCGACTACTTGGCAAGCTTTCGATTCCCCGCCGCTTGTGCCTGTTACGCAGAATCTGTTGGTGTTTAACAGAAGAACTAGTCAACCGTTAGGGATCCTTCCAAAGTTGCATGTTACATTGGGAGGTAAAACCGTCCATATGGACGTGATGGTTGTTCCAGGCCCCTTGGATTTCAATCTACTCTTGGGGCGCGATTACACCTATGCCATGGGAGCGCTTGTCTCCTCCCTTTTTCGTGTGGTCTGTTTTCCACATGAAGGACGGATTGTGACCATTGATCAGCTTTTGTTCTTTGGTCCTAATGTTCCAACTGGCCCGCCATCATCCCTTCCTGGTTTTTATCCACCCGTTGTATCTGCCCCACCGCAGGTCAACTATGTGGCTACCTACCCCATGCCTATACCCAGTGATAGTGCCGTTGTGCATCAGGTGCTGGGGGCATTGGGTCCTGACTTCCAAGATGTTTTCCTTCCATCGAGAGTGGAACTCTTGCAAGTGATGACTTCTTGTTCATTATGATGAGGTCGTTTGGAGCAAAGTTCCTTGTCTTGTATCAAGCTCCTTAAAAAATGAAACAAGGTCATCGAAGCAAAGTTCCTTGTCTTGTGTCAAGCTCCTTAAAAAATGAAACAAGGTCGTCGGAGCAGAGTTCCTTCTCTTGTGTCAAGCTCCTTAAAAAATAAAACAAGGTTGTCAGAGCACAGTTCATTTTCTTGTGTCAAGCTCCTTAAAAAATGAAACAAGCTCGTCCGAGGATAGTTCGTCTTCTATGTCAACCTCGTTAAAAAATGAATTAGGTCTGAGGATAGTTCTTTTAATGTGTCAACCTCGTTAAAATAATGAAACACGTTCCCGTTCAATTCGAGTCTTTGATAAGATCTCGTAAAATACCAGTCGAGTCTTTCTCTTGATCTCGTAATTTGAACCTTCACTCCATCTGCCTTTCATATGGATTGAAGCTTGGGGGGCATGTACCTCGAATTGAGTCACCATGCTGGGGGCATGCTTACTTTTTTCAAGCATAGTTTGTTTCCATTTCAAGCTTGTGTAAAAATGAAACCAGTTTCAAGCATAGTTTATATTTGTTTCAAGCTTGTGTAAAAAATGAAACTAACTTCAAGCAGAGTTTTCTGATTTCAAGCTTGTGTAAAAATGAAACCATTCCCATTTTACCTCTTGTGATTGCCATTTTATTAGCCTGTTTTTGCCAGATGAACCTTGGTTTTCTCACTCCATCGTCACTATCTGTTTGGCCGATAATATGCCTTCACTTGGTTGTTTTACCGTTCCTGAGGAACCGCTGCGATGAGTGGTCTTGTTAGCCAGCCTCTTGACCTTTACTTGTTCTGAGCAGTTCCACCATTACCAGAACTAGTTGCTACCCTTGATGCCACTCGTTCCTCCAGGAGGAGTCAACTTTCAGCTCTTTTTTGACTCTCTAAAAATGAAAATATTGTCGAGTCCCTTGTCCTTTTGATCTCGTTAAAGTGGCTACAAAACAACATCTACCCAGTATACGTTTACCCCTTTTTCAGACTGGGATAGATTACTTACGAAAAAGGAATACCCTATCCTATCACGACTAGGAGACTCTCTCAGGTTTCGTTTTCTACCTTTTCGGATCTGAGGGACTATTTTACGAAAAGGGACCTTTGGAGTTTACTTTTCTGTTGTCTTTTCAAACTCTCTAAACATGAAAAGACGTCGAGTTCTTCCTTTGTCAGACTCGTTAAACCCTGATGACATTGGATTCAGTCGTAATGACGATATTCGAGTTTTTCCTTCCTAGGGCTCGTTAAATGTACTAGGATGGATTCATCTGAAGGATGGATTTATATGACAAGAATATGGTATCCTCTTCAAGCTTGTGTAAAAATAAAGAGGTACTCGCCAGAAATGGTGGGGGGGAAAATGGAACCAGTATCGTTGTCGCGTCGGCAGTATGTCGCTCTTGAACATGACACTTGTCTGCATTCGTGTCGGGTTGGGGACATCTCATCTCATTTTCCACTTGCCTCCATGGGTTTGGGTGATCCATTTTGACCTCTCCTCTGCTCTTTGCCTCGTCATCATGACCTTTGATCTTTTGATGTCAAATACTGCCAAATCCACTGTCGTGCCGCCGAAATGTTCAAGAGAAGTTGACCTCTGCAAATTTCAACCTTCCTCTAATTCTCATATGATCCTGATTCACAAAGACATTATGTTCCTCTGTCTCGTGTCTATGATGTGGGAAACACTATGGCCCACCTTCGATCAAGGTCACTTCTTGTCGACTTCAGCTCATTATCTAGGAAGCTGATTTAGAGACTCCCTTTTGGTACCTTGGAGCCTGCATGCCTCAATGGTAGGTTCTTCGCATTCGACGTGAGGTTCTCATTATTGGCCTCCGATCGAGTAATTCTACGGGTGTTCGACGCTAGCTCATTGATTCACATGCCGTAGATTGTACCTGTAGTACCTTGAGGGCCATTGTCATTATTGGTGGTACCTCTCTCGTCTGTTAAAAGCTTTCATCATTAGCTGGTAATCAGGCGATGTTCTTGCGTGTTCGACTTCAGCTCACATATTCGCATGCTTGAACTTGTACTTTGTTCCAGTCTAGATGGAGCGCAAGACCCTGGATTTTGCCTGTTTAGAATCCAGGCTGCGATTTCGTGGATTATTGTGATTAGTTACATGACTCACTGACTGGATGGCTGCGACCATACCTGAGTCTATTTATCGATCCTTACTGGATGGCTGCGTCCACGTCTTGGATCTGGATTATTATACACTCTGTTATGGATGGCTGCGCCCATACCACATATATATCATGTATCTGAGATATCAATTGTATTTCTCTACGCAGGTTTTCCGACGGCGGTGTTTTCATTTGGACACGTTCTCGTAAAGCATTTCACCCCTCTCTCTCTTTCGGGCCTCATGCTTTAGGGGGCATCTATTACACAGTAATTTTTCACCGTCCCTGCAATCCCCATCTCGCCCATTGGATGGTCGTTTCTGTGACCAATAAGCAATGTCATGCCTTGCAAATACCATCATTGCATCCCTTTCCATGAGGACAACATTCCTTCTGTTGATCATTTCCTGAACAGACCCCTAAAAACACCTGTTTTTGCCTTGGCGCTGGTAGCCCGTTATGTCCTCGCGCCAATGAGGAAAATTAACACTGAGCCCGCACCAATTGGAGCTCTGTCCCAGTTAAGCACCCGCGCCAATCTGCTTTTGGAATTTTTTTTTAAAAAAGAGGCGAAGTTTCGATTACAACAACTTCGTGGATAAGTCATCACGAGTGGTTTCGACTGAATAACCACGACCTTCCTCCTTTGGCCTCTTGTTTCCACCTTATGGGGAACCTCCCAAGGGATAAGGCCTCCCTTCCACTATTGTAGGGATCCCAACCTCCTCCTCTCCTCTATTAATATATCCTTCATCCATTGATGAAGGGGATGAATGGTTGAGTCTCCAAGTTCCCAAGAGCCATCAGAGCCTTATGCTGCAAGAGCCTTGATTCATTCCCTTAAGGCCAAATCCGAGCAAGGAGATTATTGTCGAGACATCCGGAGAGAGAGGTTTGTCCCATCCCTAACAGGCTTTTTTGAGATGCGTTCCGCTGGCGACCCTCCGAAGGAGAATTCAGTGTCAGAGCTATGGTTGTATTCTTCTTTGATTGATTAATATTAAGCGACTACTGGTTATGGTTCCACTTATGTTGTTGATTATGATGATGAGTTATGTCTTCTTTGACTGACATATAGTTGCATATATTGGATTTTACGCTTGCGTTTGTTTTGTTTCTTGCGTGTGCAGGGGTTCGATCACGGAGATCGTGAGGATTGTGATCTGCTAGAGCTAAGGAACGGGAGCGCTACTTTCTCTACAAGCGACAACGTTGGAGTCTAGGTAAGCCTTCATCGCTAGTTGGTTTATTTGCAATTAGGAACCTGCACTGTAGCGTGAATGATTGTTGCTAGACCCGGTCTGGACTAGTAGGGATCGCCTATGTCCGTAGAGGGGATCTACCTCCACAACACCTTTAATCCTTGATTTAATCATCAATCCTCTAATCTTCACTGCCACGACCTTTAACTGTCTTCTTCTCTTCATTGTGCCTCTGTTTTGTCATTTGCTGAGCAGGGTAGGCATCTTCTGCTATCGGAGGGTTTAGATAACCATCAATAATCATGATTTATTGATGATTATGCTTGATCTTACACCCCAGGGTCCTTTTAATGAAACGAGTTCTCTAGATCATCACCCAGATCACTCATTAAAATGATTTTGAACCTTTGGAATGCATTTCTCGCATTCCTGCCATGAATAGATCTATGATATTTGCTTTGGGCCATTGGATTTGGTGGATGAGGATCAACGGTGGTCGGGGGATATGGAGTGACAGGAGAGTTGGAATAGGTGGGGCCCGGGCAGACAGGTGGCGGGGTTTAAATAGAGCACAGGGTTCAATGAAGAGCGAGGCCTAGGGTTTAATAAAACAAGAGAATACGCCTTTTTTAAGGAAAAGGGAAGGGTTTATGTGAGTTTTTAACAAAGAGCGGAGGTTGAAAATATTAAAGCAGGGCGCTTTAATATTTTATAAAGGGGCTGGGTAAAAAATCGTAGAGAGTTAGGTTTTTATAATTAAAACAAAGTTTTAATATAACTCAAAGGGTCCCGAAAGGTCTAAATTTATGTTTAAAACAATGTAAAAAGGAATTTTTACATTGTTTTTAATAAAACAAGGGAAAATTGATGAAGGTGAGGGGGTTAATGGGGTTTTTGGAGATTAAAGTGGGTGTTAAGTGGGGAGAAATGAGGAAGTGAGGCCAGGGGTAGGAAAGAAGGATGAAAATGAGATAAATAAGCCTAGAGATGAGATTTTAAGGAGCAACAGGGTGACTTTTGAGAAGGCAAACTGAGAGATATTGAAAAAGGTTTTATGGAGATAATGAAGGGAGTGAGATTTCTAAATATAGTTGATAGGCAAGGAATGTTATCTTTAGTTGATTGTAATAAATCCATAGCCACCTAGTGAATCTATAGAATACAAGAGGATAAAAGGAACGATACAAATCTTTAATTTCTTAGAGAAAATCTTATCTCACTTTCCTGAAACGTTGCAGAGATTACTCCATTATTCCCATCGTGTCTATAGGAAAAAGATTCACACAAAAAAATACCTCCATGCCACTTCTGACCATCATCCAACCTAAAAACTCGGAGTCCTCAAAACCTGAGAAACAAGAGACATGAGAACCTCTGGCAATGAACACTTAGAATATGAAAAAGCCCATCTTATGGAAGTTTTCGCAAGAAATGGGTATAACAAACATCAAACCCTCAAATCCTTCCACAATGCGAACAAGCCCAATAAAAAAAATTTAAATAACAAAAACATAGAAAACATTATTGGAAAAGTTAACTTACCTTACATCATTGGCATTACTGATAAAATTTCCCATATTCTAAAGAAAAAAAACATTTCTGCCACTTTCAAATCCATATTAACACAATTCGTAGCAACCTTAAATCGATTAAAGACACCCTTGACTCTAAATTAAAAAAAGGAGTGTATCTAATCCCTTGCTCTTGTGGCAAACCAAGCATTGGGGAAATTGATCATTCGATCAAAACCATGATACAAGAACACTCAGTAGACATAAAACATAACCTCTCAAAACCCTATGCCTTAGCTGAGCATTCAAACAACTCTAAACACCACATCTATATTGAAAACTCTCACATCCTTGCCAAAATAGACCACTACTTTCATAGAAAATTTAGGGAGGTTGTGGAAATCAATAAACATCATAGTAGCCTAAACCGCGATGAAGGATGGAACATTATTGAGAATTGGATTCCCACATTAATTTCTAAAATAACTCCCTTTAAACATAAAAAATTTTAATTTTTTTTTTTTAAGATAACCCCCTCTCTAAACAATAAAATTTCTCTATTAACATCCTAACTTTAATGATTAACATTTTTCATTCTAATCCTAAAAATCTTGATTCATAACCCTTTCCTTAACCTTCCCCTCAATCTTATCCCCTACATTTAACCTCTACCCTTAGAACAATCATCCTAACTTTCTTTAAATAATTACTTACATTTTACTATAGATTAAATTAATAATTAAACTAAAACTTTAATTAAACTAAAACTTTAAATTTATAAAATTTAAACCTATTAAATTCACTATTAATAACAAATTCTTAATAAAAAACACTATTACATATTTCACATAAAATTCATTCCTATAATACAAATTAAATATAACATAAACATCTCTTTAAATCTTTAACTTAGTTTCTCAAATAAACTTCATTATTAAATAACGTAAGTAAACAAAGTTTCTAATACAAAGCCATAATACTTTAAAACACCATCATAACATAAATCAACTATATAATAAGTAAGATTTCAATTTAATAAATACAAAGTTATAAAAATTAAAAACACCATCATAACATAAATCAACTATATAATAAATAAGATTTAAATTTAATAAAGAAATAATATAAACAACATCATAACAAAAAAGTTTTGTAAATTAAAATTAATACTTATTTATAAATAATTAATTCTTAAAATAAATCATTAAATTTAAAATCTAATTTTTGTCGGCTCATAAATACTTTCATCAAACCTTCAACTATTTATTTACCGTACTTGAGATCAACTTCTCTCTTTCATTCTTATCTTCATAATGAACCTTGGTAGTTGGTTCGAAACTTCGATGAAGAATAAATCTACCCAATGCAATGGATCCAGAAACAACATTATTACAAAATATAGATCGCAGAAGTCTGAAATCAGAACTAGATATAAAAAGTAGTTTCAATGATAATCTGGCGGCTGTAAAAACGGTGTGTTACTTAACACATTTTTCAAAGCATCAAATTCTTTCTAAATGGTATCATCCCAAATAAATAGAAACCCTTTCTCTAAAACTTGAGTAAAGCCTTTCATAAGTCAACGTAATTGGGGACGAAACAATGTAAAAAGTTTGCCTTCCCTTACAAACTTTTGAGTTGGCGTAAAGTTGAAGGAGGAGGTAAATTCAATATGGCCTTAGTGTTCAAGGGATGACCTCAGATCCCTTTCTTAGATATTATGAAACCTAAGAGATATTTGGATTCCACTCAAAAAACACATTTATGTTGATTTAAGTGAATATTGTAATGTCATCAGGAAAGGAAAATGGCTCGTAAATGTCACAGATGATCTTGATGGTGCATAGAATGTGTAGGTAAGTCATTAAGATAAGGTTCCAAAATATGCTTAATGTAATGAAAGGCATAAGTCATAGCTTGTTGAAAAGTAGCGTTGGATTTTTTAAGTCCAAAAGAAATCTTACGATAAGCGAAGGTTCCCCAAGGAAAATAGAAGTTGTTTTATTTTGATTTGATGGTAATATGTAAATTTGATTATAACTAGAGAATTTATCCATGAAGGATAAAATTTCACTACCGGTATAGTCATAGATACTTTAGTCATTAAATGTTATGAAACCAGCTCCAAAAATAGAAGAAAAGAGAGATCAATGCCTTAGAAATCAGCCACTTCGAGGGGGAAACCTCCAATACATTACATAAATGAACAATTCTTGGATGATACAAATGACAAAACCTCCTCTCTCTATATAGGAGTCCATGGGGCCACAATGTAATCCTAGCTGACCTAACAATAATAATGTAAGGGCACAATAATAACAATATGGGGGTTACAGGGGTACAACAATAAAAATAAGGGGGTTACACTAACAACAATAAGGAACTATACTAGTAATATAAAGACCTAACATTTTCCTCTCCTTCAAAAAAGTGTTGTCCTCAACGCTTGAGTAGCTCTGTTGCTTTTGTATAAAATTCTCATCCTCCCATGTAGAATCTTCAGTGGGTAAGTTCTTCCATTTGATGAGATACTCTGAAATTGATTAATTTCGTAGCTGTCGAGTTCTTGTTTCCGTGACTGCTTCAGGTTCCAATATGGTTTTTCCTTCCTCATCAAGTTCTGGCAATATTGTTTGAACTAGAAGTTTGTCCCCTATAACCTTTTTTAAGCATGAAACATGGAAAATTGGATGCACTCGCGAAGTAGGAAGCTCCAATTTGTATGCCATAGTACCAATATTTTGCAACACCTTGTAAGGACCATAGTAATTTGGCAATAATTTATTATCCTTCTCATCTTGGTTGAGGGACATTTGTTTGTATGGTTGTAGCCATAAAAATACCCAGTCTCCCACATCAAAACTTCTCTCACTGCGATGTTGAAGTTCCTGTTGTTTCATTCGATTTTGTGCCAAATTTAGGTTATCCTTTAAGAGTTGGAGAACTTCTTGTTGATGCTCGATGTGATCCTCCACTGCTTGAACCCTAGAATTTTCCCTTAAAGAAGATGTGATAGACGGTGGATGATATCCAGAAAGTGCCATAAATGGGGTCATTTTTGCTGCAGTATGGAAGAAAGTGTTATACCACCATTTAGCAAGAGGTAACCACTTGACCCATTTTTCTTGCTTATCATATACAAAATAACGAAGATAGCCTTCCAAACATTTATTCACTATCTCTGTTTGACCATCGGATTGAGGATGATAAGATGAGCTATGAGCAAGTTGAGTACCTAAACAAGAAAATAATTCCGTCCAAAAATTCCCTGTAAAAATGGGATATATGTCACTTACAATAATCTTCGGGTTTCCATGTAGCTTTTGAATTGTTTCCATAAATGCAGTAGCAACTGTACTTGCTTTAAATGGATGAGATAATGCACAAAAGTGTGCATACTTGGTAAGTCTATCAACTACCACCATGATGACACTCTTTCCTTCGGACTTAGGTAAACCTGCGATAAAATCCATTGAAATCTCCTCCCAACGTTGACTTGGAATGGATAAAGGTTGTAGAAGTCCTGGGGTCTTAATTGTTTCCACTTTATTCTGTTGGCAAACCAAACATTCCGCCACAAACTTTTGAATATCAGATTTAAGGCCATCCAAAAAAAATTCTTTCTTCACCCTGTGGTAAGTTTTTAAAAATCCCGAGTGTCCTCCTAAAGGAGAAGTGTGCAATTCCAAGAGAATCTTTTGTTTTAGTTGGGAATTCTTGCAAATATATAAGCGATCTTTGTACCATAAGGAATCATCTTTCCAACTAAATGTATCAGATGTACTAGGATCTTGCTGCAACTTTTGAATGAGTGTCCAAACTTCTTCGTCCTTCTTCCATTCATCCCTTTCTTTGGCTATCCAATCTGGTTGGATAATATAAATGGCACAAAGAAATGCTTCCACCTCTTCATCCTTTCTTGAGAGTGCATCTGCAACAACATTTAGCTTCCCTTTTTTGTAGATGATTTCAAAGTCATAACCCAACATCATTGTGACCCACTTTTGTTGCTCTTCCAAAGATAGTCTTTGTTCCAAAAAGTGTTTAAGACTATCATGATCATTTTTTACCTTGAAGTCTCTTCCCATTAGGTAAGGTCTCCATTTCTTTAGTGCATGTAGTATTTCCAACATTTCCTTCTCATAAATAGCCTTTTGTAAATACTTTCCTTTGATTGAACGACTTTCAAAAGCAATGGGTCTTCCTTCTTGCATTAAAATAGTACCAATTCCATTTCCCGAGGCATCACATTCCATAATAAAGGTTTTTGTGAAGTCTAGCGTAGCTAAGACTGGTGCTAGGCACATTGCCTCTTTAGATGTTCAAATGCCTTAGTTGCTTCAGGAGTCCATGAAAATGCATCTTTCTTCAATAATGTTTTTAGAGGTGCTGCTATTCTCCCATAATTCTTAACAAACTTGCAATAATACCCTGTTAACCTGAGAAAATTGCGCAACTGCTTTATGGTTGTGGGGACTTTCCATTCCTTAATGGCTTTAATTTTGTTAGGGTCTACCTTAACACCCTCATGAGATACAATATGACCCAGATATTCCACCTCTTGTACTCCAAAGAAACATTTGGATGTTTTTTCATATAATTGTTTCTCCTGCAATAGTTTGAGCACCCTGTCAACATGTTAAACATGATCCTTCCAAGACCTGCTGTAGATTAGTATATCATCAAAAAATACTAGCACAAATTTTCTAAGGAAGGGTTTGAAAATGGAATTCATCAACCCTTGAAATGTAGAAGGTGCATTGGTAAGGCCAAAGGCATGACCAAAAATTCATAATGACCCTCATGAGTTCGAAATGATGTTTTCGGAATATCTTCAGTCTTCATTCTAATTTGATGATATCTTGAACGAAGATCCAACTTGGTAAAATAAATTGCTCCATGTAATTCATCCAATAATTCATCAATCACAGGAATGGGAAACTTATCTTTAATAGTGAGCTTATTGAGCTCCCTATAATTTGGACACATGTGCCATGATCCATCCTTCTTGTGCACCAATACTACTGGAGCAGAGAAAGAACTTTGACTAGGTTGAATTATACTAGCCTCTAACACTTATGCAATCATACGTTCAATTTCACTCTTTTGGACATAAGGATATCTGTAAGGACGGATGTTTGGAGGAACACTTCCTGGAATCAAATGAATAGCATGATCATGATCATGAATAGGTGGGAGTCCTTTGGAAGTATCAAACACCTTGGAATGATTTTCCAAGACTCTTTGGAGATTTGGAGAAATAGATGATTTTGATGTTGGAACTTCTAGTGAGTGTAATTGTGCAATTACGCCTCCTTTTTCTTTCTTTAGAAGCTTTGTCGTGACATTAAAGCTTATTATCTTTCATGGCTTCCCTGTGATACCTTGTAATTTAATTTCCTTTCCTTCCGAAAAAAATTTCAAGAAAAGTTCTTGAAAATTAAAAGCTACCGTCCCCAAAGATTGTAACCATTGTACTCCTAGTACAACATCAGCACCTCCCATTGGGATGGAAAGCATTGGAATATTCAATACATAGTCCCCCATGGATAGCTTGATATTATGGCATTTTCCAGAGAAATTTATAGTTCCTCCATTTGCAACCATCACTTGACATTATGGTGCTAGGTATACGAAACAATTCAATTCCTTGGCTACCTTACAATGAATAAAATTATGGGTACTACCCGAATCAATCAACACTATTACCTTTTTCTTCTTGATATGTCCTTCTATCTTGAGAGTTTGAGGAGTGGTAATTCCTGCCAATGCATTACATGATATGTTTAGACTCATTTCTTCTTCTTCTAGGGTTTCTTCCTGGTGTATATCCTCTTCTTTTGAAGTTTCTTGTTCATTTTATTCCTCCGCTTCATAATATATGTAAAATAATTTCTTCTCATCACACTTATGACCTTTAGTGTATTTTATATCACAACTGTAGCAAAGCCCTTTTGCTCTTTTTTCTTCCAATTGTTGTGGTGTCAACCTTGTAGGTTGTGGAAGTATAGGAGTAGCAACACTTCCATCTTTATAGATGTGAGTGGTACGCTTCCTTGTCTCCATAATTTTACATTCAAATTTTTTTGCCAACTGAATGCCTTCTCTAATGAATCTGGTTCCCAAACGCGAACTTCATGTTGGATGTTATCCTTTAAAGTCCCTGTGAAGACATCAATCCTTTGTTCCTCTGGAATATCAGTTACCCTTATATTCAATTTTTGGAGTTCTCAATGTGCTCCACCACTAAACCCTTTTGTTTGAGATTGACCAATTGGCTAAAGAAAGTGTTGCTCTTTGTATCCTCATAATGTGCTATCACTTCCTCCATAAAAATTAACCAAGTCACAATTTTTTTACGGGATCAAAGCCATCGATACCATACAAATGTATTTTGTTCTAAATGTAAAGTTGCAATGCGTACCTTTTGTGTGTTTTGCACATTATTGAGATCAAAATATTGCTCCATATGTAGTATCCATGTTACGGGATCCTTGCCATCAAACTTTCTCATATCCATATTTGGAATATGGTGGTTATTTAATCCAACATTAGAGTTTATGAAATCACGATTAACATTTATTTTGTTCTCATCATGAGCTTCCTCTACTATCTTTTCGCCATTAGGAAACATTTCTTGTATCAACTTTGCCAAACCTTCGATGTCTACTTTTAGATTATTCTTCATGTTTTCCATTTTTTCATCGATCTTAGCTGCCATGTCATCCATCTTAGCTTCCATGCCAACTTCCATGCAATCCATCTTAGCTTCCAAACCATTCATCTTATCTTCCACGCCTTTCTTCAAACCACCCATCTTAGTTTCCACGCCTTTCTTCAAAACTTCCATTTCATTTTTTGTCGCTCTTTGCGATAGCGAAATTTGGTGCACTTGCTCTTGGAATTTTGATATCTCATGTTGCATTTCTTCGTCTTCATGACTCATAGTAGAGCCTTCTGAAGGCTTAATGGGTGTTGAATTATTTTTAGGAGGAATTTTAGAACCCAATGCTGATAACTATGCTCAATAGGCCTTGGAATCACCTAGAACTGATTTTTCAAACAAGACTTATGCAATTTGAAAAAAAATACACACATTTTTCTCGATTTTGAGGATCTTGATATTGAAACTGAATTATCTCTGTTATTTCGGATCTTCAATATATGAAATTCAGCCCTGAATTATCCCTCTGAATCTTCTTTCGAATGCCACAGGTCTAACCTGATTTGGATTCTTGAAGACAAAGTTATGCCCAATCTCCTGCGATGACCTAATTATGGACTGGTTCAGTAGAGCAAACTTGTACAACCTGCCACATGTCATTGTTTCCTCCTTCAGCTCTGAAATTGATCTAGAAAAAACTACAGTCCGTTTACTTGCGGCCACTTCTTACAAAATCTCAATCTGATGCTTAGAGAGAGAGTTATGATGTTTTTCCCACCGTCACTTCTTTGAGATGAAATTTGGGAGCCTGAAACAATCCTAACTTCCACAGATCATATCTCCAATAATATTGCGAACCAAGATCTGAAATTTTTATAGGAGTTTCCACAGGCTTTCAACTCTACTCTGTGAAAATTTCAGCTTCTGAACCCTCGTAGAAAAATAGTTATAGTGAAAATTTTGCGATGACCTGTTTAGGTTAAATTGAAGAGCCTGCAAAAAGCCCTAACTTCCACAGATCATATCTCCAAAAATATTGCGAACCAAGATCTAAAATTTTGCGAAGATGTTCCTCGGGATTTTGGCTTTGCACTCTAAAAATTTCAGCTTCTAAACCTTCGTATAAAAAAAGTTATAGTAAAAATTCCACGAAGACCTGTTTGGAGCAGCGAAACCCTAGAATCCAAAACTCTGATACCAAATGTTATGAAACCAGCTCCAAAAATAGAAGAAAAGAGAGATTAATGCCTTAAAAATCAGCCACTTCGAGGGTGCAACCTCCAATACATTACATAAATGAACAATTCTTGGATGATACAAATGAAAAAACCTCCTCTCTATATATAGGAGACCATGGGGCCACAATGTAATCCTAGCTGACCTAACAATAATAATGTAAGGGCACAATAATAACAATATGGGGGTTACAGGGGTACAATAATAAGGGGGTTTACACTAACAAAAATAAGGGACTATGCTAGTAATATAAGGACCTAACATTAAAAGGGGCTGGATAATTATCTTTAGGACAAACCATATTTATATCAATACAATATATACATACGTGGATTGTACCATGTTTCTTGTTGAATAGAATAATATTGGAAACCCACTCGGTCAGAGGGATAGAATAAATAAAAATTTCTTTAAGAAGTTTCTCAACTCTAGATTTAATAGAAGTGGCTTTCTGTGGATGAACTAGACAATGATTTTTCTGAACATGCATCACATCAGGATATGTATTAATTTTGTGAATGACAATCTGTGGCTCAATACCGAGAATTTCATTATAAGAATAATAAAAACTATCATGAAATTCTTTAAATAATTTCATATAGGTTTGAAATTCTTTAGAAGAACATGATGCACCTATATGAATGTTTTCCACAATCCTATATTTTATTGAGATACCAATTGTGATGGTTACGATTATCTTTCCTAAATTCCCTTCAAATGAAACACCATGGATCAAAATAGGAGTTTGAGGGTTGTCAAATATCTTAGGTAAAATTTCAGTTTTAGTTTAACTCTCAACAATCTCAACACTAAGGAGAAAAGAATAATGACAGTGATTATCATATCATGGAATTTCTATTAAAGACATAATCTCCATTATAATTTCATCGATAGGAAAAATATCATTAAAAGGATCAGGAGTTGTAGTAAAAATAATCCAAGAGGATTAAGTGTATTGACCTGAGATTTCATTCATTCAATTATTGGCATCAGAAGCGTCCATAGTGGCAAAATGTATTGCTTCATAAGCTAACTCAATTGAAGTAAGTGGAATTTGGTCACTATTGTATTCATATTCTTAAGGATTAAGCACCGCCCAAGGGTCATATGATTGGAGTGGTCTGTTATCACTCTGTAAATTCCCTAGGTTGAGAAGAGAAATCCCATAGGTAACCAAAAACCACTTTTAGGCCATAATCTAACCCTTCTAGCCTTAGAGAGGGATCTCTCACTTAGGTTGCTCAACTGATATGATATTAGGCTAGGTAATAAGCTCAACAAGGTTTGATTTTCAAAGGTCTATTGATGAGAAAAGAGATAGATCCAATGGGAATGGAGTAATGTCAAATCAAATTTTTTTTCCAGTGATATGATGAATAAAGAGAGGGTTTTCTCCATAGGGGCAAGGTAGTAAACTTTGGTAGTGGTAATTTAGGTTAAATTGCTGTAAAGAGTGAGTGTAGAAGGGTGAAATACAACACATAAAGCATAAACACCATAGATGAATTCTAAAATGTGGCTTTAAGATGAAAAAATTAATAACTTGGCAAAACTAAATCAGAGCACCATTAAGATGAATTCTAAATTAAACATCTGGTTTTTTCCAAGAAATAAGATACAAATTTAAGAGATGTAAATGTTAGTCAAGGTTGTCATTGATGCTAATATGGCATTAGCTGAGATGGAAAATATTCTTGTGATGTCAATGAACCTCTTGCAATCCCTAGGTGCTAAGGATGCCATTAATGAAGATGCTAAGGTTGCTCTAACCTTATGAAGATGTCAAGCTATTAATGATGCTCATAGTGACTCTTGATGAAGAATCTCTCCTTATGATGACCTAGCCCGTACTCTAACAAATTGATGCATGCTGCACATGGTTAATGACATATCACTGCATTATCTTGATGACATGGTGACATTGATGGCACACATGATGAAATATATGGTGATGACATGGACAATGAAATAATTGGATATCACTTGATGACATATGATGATTAAATACATAACAAGTGGAGACTTCACATTAATTCCCTAATGGCCTCATTCTGTCCCAAATACTTTCTGCACTAAATTTAAGGACAGTCACAAAGAAAAATAAATTTTGCAATCTTAGAGGCATCCTTTCAACATGGGACCTAGACCATCTGAAAGAGGATTTTTTACTCTTTCTAACGAGCCCTTACTTTCCCCGAAACTCCAAATAGTTTTGGAGATATTGATTTTTTAAGTTAAGGAAATTAACTTGAGCCGATCTATGCTCGAGGACACAAGTCGGCCTCCAAACAATGATGTGCCTTTTCGGTTTAGCTTGCAAAAACCAGTATATATACAATGTTAGACACTTCATTCTTGGCATCAAGTTTGGTGAAAAAACACAGAATTCGGTGAATATTTCAGAGTGAAGGAAAAACACAGCAAGGAGGCCAAGAGATATCTCTTTTTTGGGCATATTTCTTTGTGGAAATTTCGAACCTGTGTTTTGGAGGCTTCAGAATTGAGGAATAGTGCTAAGCATCTGCGTTTTGGATGTGTTGAACAGAACCTTAGTTTAGGGCAGTTTTGGGCCATGCAAAGTCTGTAATAATAGTTTAGAAGGAGGCCAAGTACAAGGTTAAAATGGAAGAAGGATGGTGCAAACATTGAAAGAGTTTTAAGGATGAGTTGAGGGTTGTTACAGTGGCACAGTAAGCCCTAAACAGTGAGTTGTGAAACTCAGAATTTAAGGCATAAAATAGAGCTACAACTCAGTCCAGTGCTAGGAAGATTTCAGACAAGCCTCAGACTAGAAGCTCAGATTGCTGCCCTTATTGGAAGCTTGAATATACACCTATGGCAGCATCTTGTGGTATTGCTAACCTGTGGAGGACAGACCTTAGGCTAATCAGTTGAAGGCTTGGATCACTAGTTGAAGGTTGTCATCTGGAAGTTTTGTGTGTTCCCTCAAGCTTGGACTCGTGGAGGAGGCATAGATTACAGTCCTGTTATGGGTTCAGACCCGTTTCATCTTTTGAAGATTGTTTAAACTTTAAAGGCGGTCACATTAGTTTGCAGCCTGCCTACTAACATCTAGTTGGAGAAAACTTGTGACACTTCTTAAAACATTGATTGGAGCAGCTCTAGAAGCAAGTCTTGAAGCAAACATAATCTTTGCAGACATGTTATCACCTCCTTGATGAGCATCCTTGAAGTTGTGGACCATCATTGAAGATCTTGTGAAGACATTTTGGTGAAGAAGTCTTGAGTGATCTTGAACATAATATTAAAGGTCATGATGCATCATTGATGTCATCATGAGGTGACTCGAAGGGTTTGATTGAGTATCATGAAGAATATTGAAGACACCTTTGAAGGACATTTTATGCAGACATCTTGTTGACAAGTTGGAGCCGATTTTGAGTTGACCTTGGAGACCTTATTGAAGAACCTTGTAGAGTGCCTTGTAGCTGAAGATTTATGGAGATCATGATGCATTGTTGAAGTCATCATGGAATGACCTTGGAGAAATTTTTTGGGTACGATAAAGAGGAGTGGTGACACCTTCTAAGAAGAAAAGGTTTTCATTGATGATGTGACGTGAAGACTAAGTGTGACAGGGCTCGTTGAAGAAGACTTTGGGAGCCATGAAGAATAACAAATAACCAAACATATTTTGACAAAGTGAAGTTGAGGGTTGGAGCCTCATAAATACAAGGTCGGTGCCTTGAAAGATAGGGTTGGAGCCCTAGAGGATTGGAGTCCTCAAGAAACCAGGTCGTAGCTTGTACCAGAGATAGGGTTGGAGCCCAGAAGGTTGGTGCCTCAAATTGACAAGGTTGGAGCCTTGGAAAGACCAAGTTGGTGCTTGGCACAATACAGGTTGGAGCCTGAAATATTGGAGTCTTCATCTAGGGTTGGAGCCCTATATCATTATTGTACTTTACTTATTGTAAAGAATAAATTAATAAAAGTATCTATTTCATCATTGTTCATTTTGTGTTCTAAATCTAAGTGATCTAACTGGTAAAATTAACAATTGAAAAGAAATATTGATTCACCCCCCTCTCAGTATTTCCAAAAATTGTTATCAAAGCCAGTACCTTCACTCAAAGCCTAACATCTTGAAGGTTGATCATTAGAACACAAATGGCAAAGCCAAGGAAGAAAGTCTCCAATCCTCGTAAAGATGTGTCTTCCTCAACCCTTGAAATTGAAGTCAATCAATTTGCGAAGGCTCTAGTGTTCAATGGAAATTTTGATATATGGGAGGCAAGAATGAGGAATTTCTTGAAGACTCAAGGGATTGAAGTTTGGAAATCAGTGATTACTAATGACATGATGGACAAAGAATCCAAGGAGTACAATACAAGAGCAATGAAGGAAATTTTGAATGGGTTACCAAATTCTATGAAGGCCAATTTTGAAAAATGTTCGTCAGCAAAAGTCATATGGGACAAACTTCATGATCTTTACTCAAAAGGATAATTGAAAATGATCTCTAGTCAACAAGATGACGGAAAACAAGAAAGAATTCCAAAATCCATCAAGGAAGCTGAAGATAAGAGAGATGACAACAAGGCTAAAGAAGGCCAAGAAGATGAAGAGAACAAAGAAGACTTTGAAGAAGATCTATTGAATAAACTTATGGCTTCCATGGAAGAGATTAACAGTTTGAAAAAGGAAAATGAAGAACTTAAGAAGAAAGCGCAAGATGGTAACCAAGACAAGACAAGGAAGGAAGTTGACTTTGTCAAGTTTCAAGTACAAGAAAGAGATGAGGAGCTCGCCAAACTTAAAGAGGAATTTCATCAAAACAAAAGAAAGCATCATGAAGAAGTCATATCTATGAAAAATCAATTGGATAAGGCAAAGAAAAGGGAAGAAACTTTTTCAATCCACCTTGAACAAAGACTTAAGATCTTGAACAATCTTGAAGCAGAGATTGGTCAATACAAGGAAGAAGTCTCTTCTCTTAGATCTCAACTAGAAGAAGCAAGGAAACAAGCACAAGGAGCAGAGAAGGTGAAGGAAACTTTGGCATTCATAGAAGGACACGTTGATGAAGTATAAAAGGAGAGAAACACCATGATATGCCAACTAGAAGAAAAGGATGAAGAAATCTTCAAACTAAAATTATACATCAATCTTCTCAAGGCCCAATCATGTGAAGCAACCAAGATGAAGGAATAAATGGAGATTGATCTATCAAAGAAGGATGAAGCATGCAAGAAAATGAAAGAAGAAATTTGTATCCTTAAAAAGGAAGTTGATCATATGAACAAGAGCCTAAAGAGCTCCCAAACCCTAGATGACATCTTGAGTCATCAAAGATCTCCCCTTGATAAATCAGGTCTTGGCTATGCAGGTGAACCCTCAAGCAAGAATGATAATGCTTCAAACAACAAGGATGTGAGGAAGCCAGGAAGAAATGATACTCCTAGTTCCAACAAAGGCAAGAGTCAAGATTACATTAGAAGAAACCCTACTCCAAGGAGTTTTACAACTGATGTTAACAATACAAAAGGAAATGAATATTATCAAAGAATTCAAGGGAAAAAATACTTTAGAAGTACTTTAAGGAAATCTTCATCTCCCAGGTACCAAAGTATTTTTCTTGGTTATTGATATTCTTGTACAAACTTTGGGCATATGGAAAAATATTGTAGGGTATATCACAGAGACCAATATAATGGTCCCCATCAATCTCCTAGAAGCAACTTTGCAAGAAGAAATCATGCATCGTCATTTATGAGTAGGATGGAATGCTTCAATTGCCATAAAATTGGACATATGGCTCGTGATTGTAACTTGACTAGGGTCCCTAAACAAGCTAAAACGATGACAACCAAGCTAGAGAAGAAAGTTACACAAGTGTGGAAAAGGAAGAAAATTGGATCTGAAAGTCTCTTGAACACTCCAACCAACAACACGTGTTGTTGATTTGATGAAAACATTCTTGGCAGATGTGATATTCGAAGAATTTGATGGTAATAATCTGCCAAAAAGGAGACCATGCATATAGTTAGGGGGAGCTTGTGATCATTCCGCGAAAGGGCCATACATGGACAATCATATTTTAGATCATCTATCGGGAACATTGAAGAACATAATCCCTTCTCATCCGATGAACCGTTGTTGAAGATGTTTTCCATTAGATCACAAAGCAAGCAATCTTTCTTGAGCAAGAAGAGTTTATGCAGGAAGGGGGAGTTAGTTCATCCATGGAGAAATGTAAACACATCTATCATGGAACACATTTCCATAAATAAGAGCACCATGATAGGGGGAGCATCGTACCTATGAAGAATTATTATTGACGAAGAAAATATGATAAAGAGAAGCAGCTTGATAGGGGGAGTACTTGAGCACCCCTTTTTTTTTTCCATTGATGTCAAAGGGGGAGAGAATGTTGAAGGGCAAGAATATTGCCATCAATGACAAAGGGGGAGATTGTTAGTCAAGGTTGTCATTGATGCTAATATGGCATTAGCTGAGATGGCAAATATTCTTGTGATGTCAATGAACCTCATGCAATCCCTAGGTGCTAAGGATGCCATTAATGAAGATGCTAAGGTTGCTCTAACCTTATGAAGATTTCAAGCTATTAATGATGCTCATAGTGACTCTTGATGAAGAATCTCTCCTTGTGATGACCTAGCCCGTACTCTAACAAATTGATGCATGTTGCATATGGTTAATGACATATCACTGCACTATCTTGATGACTGGTGGCATTGATGGCACACATGATGAAATATACGGTGATGACATGGACAATGAAATAATTGGAGATCACTTGATGACATATGATGATTAAAGACATAAAAAATGGAGACCGAACATTAATTCCCTAATGACCTCATTCTGTCCCAAATATTTTATGCACTAAATTTAAGGATAGTCACAAAGAAAAATAAATTTTGCAATCTTAGAGGCATCCTTTCAGCATGGGACCTAGACTATCTGAAAGAGGATTTTTTACTCTTTCTAATGAGCCCTTACTTTCCCCGAAACTCCAAATAGTTTGGGAGATATTGATTTTTTAAGTTAAGGAAATTAACTCTGACATTGAGCCGACCTAGGCTCAAGGACACAAGGCGGCCTCCAAACAGTAACGTGCCTTTTCGGTTTAGCTTGCAAAAACCACTATATATACAATGACAGACACTTCATTCTTGGCATCAAGTTTGGTGAAAAAACATAGAATTCGGTGAAGATTTCAGAGTGAAGGAAAAACACAGCAAGGAGGCCAAGGGATATCTCTTTTTTGGGCATATTTCTTTGTGGAAATTTCGGACCTGTGTTTTGGAGGCTTCAAAATTAAATAATAGTTCTAAGAATCTGCGTTTTGGATGTGTTGAACAAAACCTTAGTTTAGGGCAGTTTTGGGCCATGCAAAGTCTGTAATAACATTCTAGAAGGAGGCCAAGTACAAGGTTAAAAGGGAAGAAGGATGGTGCAAACATTGAAAGAGTTTTAAGGCAGAGTTGAGGGTTGTTATAGTGGCACAGGAAGCCCTAACCAGTGAGCTATGAAACTCAGAATTTAAGGCATAAAACAGAGCTACAACTCAATCCAGTGCTAGGAATATTTCAGACAAGCCTCAGACTAGAAGCTCGGATTGCTGCCCTTATTGGAAGCTCAAATATACACCTGTGGCAGCATCTTGTGGTATTGCAGACCTGTGGAGGACATAGCTTAGGCTGATCAGTTGAAGGCTTGGATCACTACTTGAAGGCTATCATCTGGAAGTTTTTTGTGTTCCCTCAAGCTTGGACTTGTGGAGGAGGCATAGATTACAGTCTTGTTGTGGGTTCAGACCTGTTTCATCTTTTGAAGATTGTTTAAACTTTAAAGGCAGTCACATTAGTTTGCAGCCTGCCTATTAACATCTAGTTGGAGAAAACTTGTGACACTTCTTAAAAAATTGATTGAAGTAGCTCTAGAAGTAGGTCTTGAAGCAAACATAATCTTTGCAGACATGTTATCACCCCCTTGATGAGCATCCTTGAATTTGTGGACCATCATTTAAGATCTTGTGAAGACATTTTGGTGAAGAAGTCTTGAGTGATCTTGAACATAATATTAAAGGTCATGATGCATCATTGATGTCGTCATGAGGTGACTTGGAGGATTTGATTGGGTATCATGAAGAATATTGATGACACCTTCGAAGGGCATTTTATGCAGACATCTTGTTGACAAGTTGGAGCCGATTTTGAGCTGACCTTGGAGACCTTATTGAAGAACCTTGTAGAGTGCCTTGTAGCTAAAGATTCGTGGAGATCATGATGCATTGTTGAAGTCATCATGGAATGACCTTGGAGAAATTTTGTAGGCATGATGAATAGCAGTGGTGACACCTTCTAAGAAGAAAATATTGTCATTGATGATGTGACATGGAGACTAAGTGTGACAGGGCTCATTGAAGAAGACTTTGGGAGCCGTGAAGAATAAAAAATAGCCAAACATATTTTGACAAAGTGAAGTTGAGGATTGGAGCCTCCTAAAGACAAGGTCAGTGCCTTGAAAGATAGGGTTGGAGCCCTAGAGGATTGGAGTCCTCAAGAAACCAGGTCGTAGCCTGTACCAGAGATAGGGTTGGAGCCCAGGAGGTTGGTGCCTCAAATTGACAAGGTTGGAGCCTTGGAAAGATCAAGTCAGTGCTTGGCACAATACAGGTTGGAACCTGAAAGATTGGAGTCTTCATCTAGGGTTGGAGCCCTATATCATTATTGTACTTTATTTATTTTAAACAAGAAATTAATAAAAGTATCTATTTCATCCTTGTTCATTTTGTGTTCTAAATCTAAGTGATCTAACTGGTAAAATTAAAAATTGAAAAGAAATATTGATTCACCCCCCTCTCAGTATTTCCAACAGTAAAAATATGATATAACTTACAATATCAAAGGAGAAAAAACAATCAAGATTCTGACACAAGAATCCCTGCAAATCACCTTCTAATTTCATTCATTCACTAGCAAAGTTTTCAAGCAAATACAATGCACAAAAAGTATTTTCTTCTCTAATATAACCAAAAGAACCACTTAAAATGTTTTTCATCTCTATATACATCATTAGGTTTGATATCCTAACATAGGTGGTCGAAATTATTGACCGAAACAAACTTTTAACTAGATAAATCAAAGTTTTAGCGCATATACTGAAAATAGGAGTGGTTTTCCTTATAACCAATCTAATTCTAAAACATCACCAACTTGGAATATTTGCAAATAAACATTAAATACATCTCTTAATATTATTTTCCGCATATCCACATGATACAAACTACTTCTAGAAGTCAAAAATTCTAAATTTGAAATGAAAATGTTCTGAATGTCTAGACTTGCAACGCATTAGCCAGTATCGCAGCAAAATGAAGTAGCCTCCATGTTTTGTATGGTTTTAGCCCTCCTATATCAAAATGAAGCAAATGGGTATGCTTAAACTACATATGAAATGGCGTTAAACCTCTTAGGTAAGATTCAAAGTGCTTACCTACCTCTATTTGGACTATTCCCCACTTTCGGAGCAAGTCTTTCTCCTTTCGTAGCACCTTCAAAAATATGAACATATGGTGACTCTGTTCTGATATAAAGTGTTGGAAGAATAAATTTGAATTTTGGAACCTTCATATAACTCCCCTCATCACAAAAAAAACTTCCAAACTTCATTACCCTAGCGTACCAAAAATTTATATAAAAAGTGAAGCAAGCCCCTTTCTATGTGTTTTGCAAATTTCATCAAAATTGACTTTTTCTTTTCTCTTGAGACAAAAGAAAAAACTTCAGAGCTCAGTGGTACTCTAATGTTTAAGGTTCACCTTTATACTATCCTCTTCTAATATATCTAACTCACCCCTCTTCTTTTTCCTTCCAGATTCTCTGACCTCTATGACCTTCTTCTTCACCAATCTGAGTCTTATTTTTAATACCAAGTTCTGTGTATATACATTTCTCACCTGCCTATGCAGAGGTAGGTTCCACTTCAATTTATATATGGCCTTATCAAGGACTAGTTCAAGAACCTGTACTTTCTTAAACAAACTCAATTTATCCCTATGATCCTTCTCTGCAAGTTGATCTACCTGTTGGTGTACTCCTTCAAGTTGTTCCAATAATTTCTCAAACTCCTTTTCATCATAAAAAACTATCCTCTATTCAAGCTGAACAAACTCCTTTAATTGCATTTTCACCTTGGAAACATACCTAGTTCTAGGTCTTCTTGACTGCTCAAATGCCTCCTTTAACTCTTCAACATCAATGACAAGTTTGCATTTGCCTTCGGCAGCATGTACCGATATTTTCTTTGATGGATGAACAATTTCTTGTGATATTTTATGCCTAAGTTCCCTATTCTCTTGCTGCAAGTATGCTATTGTCATATGGTCCTTGTCCAATTGATCTCATAAATCTCTAATTTTTTGGTCCCTTTCATCAATTTATAGTTCCTTTTGTGTAATTTATGATTCCTTAACTTGAATAGGTGTAGATGGAGAATCTACAGGAAATATCTTGGTTGCAGCTCTTGTTCTTGGTACCCTTGCCACTTTTTCTACCTCATGTGATAAACATAGCTTCTTAACACTTCTCTTATCAACCAATTTGATTTTAGTTAAAGGATTTTTTACTGAGCTTGTTGCTGCATGTGAAGCTTATTTAATTACAACTAATGGGGTGTCTTTCTTGGTCTATTGGATGTTTGAATATTGTGCTACCCATCTTGAAGAAACCAAAAATTTATGCCATGACTGCTTCTTCTTCTCAAGATACTTCATCACCAGCAATTTAGTTATGAAAAATGAAACAAACTAGCTTCAACTTGATTTTCTTTTGTTTGGAATCTGTCATCCATCTTATATAGACTCCTAAATAGATAATAATGAAGATTCAAATATTTCTTGCTAGTCAAATGCATTAAGAGACTAATGTGATAGTGATACACCTTACTGAACCTCCCTTCACATGTGAAGTACCTTTGAATTACCTCCAACAATTTACTATGGTGATCTTGTAAATATATACTTGGAACAACAAAACCATACCATTTTCGGTGTTTTAGCTTGAGAAAGTCGTTGAAATCAACCGAATCAAAACCCATACCTTTGAACCATTCCTCTCCATTCAAAGGGATCTCAGTGGCCTCAACTATTTTTTTAGCTGAGACTGTAAAAGTTAGTGTTCCCACCTTTTCTTGCACACCATAAAAACCCCTAGCAAATTCCTTTTGTCAACTGTAGATGATACTCCTGAATCTTCTGACAAAATCTCATACACCCTACTTGTTCAAAATCCATTATGATGGATGGATCTGCATTGATGGTTGTGACATCTTGTGGCTCAAATAAAATAATAGCACCTACCTTGTTCTTTTTGTCTTCTGGAGTTGACATAATTTTTCTTTTGCAACAGTAAATAGTTTAGGGTTATGAACAACTTGTTTTGTGTAACAATGGAGGTGTTATGATATTCTAAACCTCTGATAATTTCTTTAGATTCAACAAGCTATTACATAAAAAACTTAGAAAATGTAGACTTCCTCAAGATAACCCTACAGAACTTATAATTTCACAATTGTTGGCAGATAAATTAAAAGGGGCAGTCGCAACGCAAAATCCAGAAACACAACGCTGAAGGAATTTGACTTTTAAAACACTTTCGAGCATAAGAACTTAAGGGAAACATCTTTGATTTCGTTTTAATACCAAGGCACCTATTGCATGCAGATGCTTACACATAGAAAACGCGAATTGACATCGACAAATGAAGAATATATGTAATATTCCCAATTAGCTTTCAGATATTTGGAATATTGAATTTTGCCTTTGTCATTTAGATACATGAATAAGAGGGTAGGGAGACCCATAAATCTCCTTAGTAGGAATAAAAAAACTTCTAATGTGAATGTGGATCATCTTATCAGTTGGATAAAGCACCCTTATGTGTGAATAGTGGTTGAAGCATGTGGATAGGGTCAAGTTTGACCGGATCAACAACACTAGTATGGAGAAAGTGGAGAGTTAATGAGGGACAACGCATTGTTGGTGGGAAGGAGTCTCCATGAGAGTAGTAACTTTAATGTACAGGGCCAAGGGTGAGTAAGCTCAAAAAGCATATAAAGAAGGGAATGTCAGCCATAGAATCCATTCAAATTCTTTTTTATGTTTTGGTATTTTATGACTTCTTGCACGCTTCAACTATTTAGTGGACTCTGCTGTGTTGTTTAGCACAAGGGTGTTTCCGAGAGGAAATACTACCCTCATCCTCAGGAGACTCCGAGTGCCTACTCAGGAGAGATCTATTGAGCTGCATTTCGACCATCTGGCATCAGGCCAAGCTTCAGCCATTATCCACAGCGTAGTCTCCTTCAGGATTGTGTTGTTTTGCAGGGCAGTAGCAGTGGAGGATTGATAGATCCAGGTCTGAGCTTGTTTTCTAGTGGAGGGAGCATCCCTTCACCTAGGGGGCTAGCAAGGAGGGTCCTTGAGCATCCTTTTTTAATTTTGCATTAGGCCAAGCTGCTTCCATCACCTACATTGCAGTTTCTTTCAGAAAGTACGTTATTTTGTTGGGCAGTTGCAGTGGAGGGCTCACTGCCCTAGTTGACGAGTTAGATTCCCAGTGAGGGGAGCAGCCCTTCATCTGGGAGATCTATTGGAGTAGAATCAACCATTTCCATATCAGATAAGCCACCTCCTATTAGTTGTACAGTTGCAGATCTTATTCAGCCTTAGGGCTACATTTCATCATTTTTTTATTTTGTGTATTTCCAGAAACCCTTTCTGGGTTTTTTTGGAAATGTGTGTAATATTCCCAAATGGGAAAAGCAGCAATATAGCTCACAATAAGGGAAATAGCAGCAAGTATTGACACATTACATATGAGCCAAATTATAGATCCATGTTATTAAGCATAATATCAATAAAATGTATACAAAATATTGGAGAACAAACCCCTCAAGCTAGGCAAAAGAAGCCTCCATCAACAAAAAGCACCAATATATCAGGTGCAGCTGCTACACAAAAATGTCTGAAGCAAGTACAACACAGTTTTAATGGCTAATACTGCAGCTGGAAAATGTAAATCAATGGATCTGATAATACAATGCTCATACATGGCCAAAAATGGATATCTATGCTCCCATACACATTTCCTAGATAACCCAAGAAGAGTTTCCGGAAATACACAAAATGTCGGAATGCCGTAATGCAGCCCTAGGGCTAAATAAACTCTGCAACTAGGCACCTGGAAAGGAGGTGGCTAAATCTGATGTAGATCTGAAAGAACTCTTCCAAAAATACTCTCTCAATGAAGGGTTGATCCCTTCAAAGGAAAGCAAACACTCCAAATGGAGCACTGAACTTACCCCTGCAACAACTCACCAAAATAACGCAGACATGGACTGGAACTGCGTTGTAGGGGATGATGTTGCCTTAGCCTTGTTATCACTCTAGTAATTTCTTAAGTTGTGGGATTTTGAGTTTTTAGTCAAAGAACACTAGAGGTAACCACAAACCTACTTCAAACTCTAAGATCTAGCCTTCCTAGGGTTCAGAGAGGGCTCTCTCTTCAAGATTTATTTTTGTTTTGATTTATAATATTAGGCTAGTTATGAAAGTACAATTTGGTTTTTGTTTAAAGGGTATGGTGGGGAAAAATCACTTGGAGGTAAGATAGAGAGAAATCTACTTGTCCATTGGGCTATGGAGTCTTAATCAAGCTATCATCACTATAAATCAAGGCTAAAAGGTACAAATATATTCAGGGCAAGATAGATAACCCTCAGAGATTTGGAAAAATGGTTTTTTGTGAGGTGTTATGATCGGGATAAAGGGCACTTAAGGATCCTTCGATCCGGAAAATGGAAGTAGAAGGCAGAGGTCAAACGGGAGTGAAAGTAATTAAGAATTCTCAACACCAGAAATCATAAGAAAACATTAAAATGGCAACTAGTTAAATACAGAGAGCACTTGACTAATCTTGTAATAATACTCCTAGTTACACATTTAGATAGAATAAACATATAATGGATTGCATTAAACTCGGAAAATGAAACAATGACAAGAAGGGAGTACTTCACTCATCAACTTATCATAGGGATCCTAAATTATGATGCCATTCTGCTACTTCGAATTCAAACACACAATAGCCTCCAATGTTCAGCAAAAATATCTTTAGTAAGTCCAGCAATTTTCTTCCACACTGAATACTTCTAATGTTGAAGTATTTATACAAAATGTAATTACAAATATCCTAGGAGAATTCTAGGAATATCTTTAGGAAAAGGTAAATATCATTACATAATAAAAGGGACAGCTGCTTAACAAACAACAAGTTGTCCTCTTTTATCCAAAACAAATAGAACTGCTTTATCTAATAATGAGTTTTTAACTGTCAAGGTGTCATGCTTGTTGGCTGCTAGAAAATATCTAGCTTATGACTTGCCTTCACTGATACTCTTTCATCCGATATTATTTACCTGATGACCTTTAATGCTGATACTCTTTCATTTGATTAGCTTAACTAATTTACTGCTATAAAATTGTCTTTTAACAGTAAAATCAGCAAACTGTCTTTTTATTTTAATTGTTCATTTCATTGTTTTACCTCTTATCTTTACATCAAATCAGTAAAAGTTTGCAATTCTTTTTCCTTGGGAATTTTGATATTCCTCAACTTCCTGAAATTCTCATCAGCCTTTGTATATCTAGAAAAAGTGGGCTTGATGACAAAGAGATGTTTAATCTCATGCTGTAAAAAGAAGAGATCTTCAAAATACTAAAGGAGAACTTTCCTTGTGGGAGTGCCTTGTGCTAGTGGCTTGTTAATTTTCTCTTTAGCAAATTCTCTGATCTTTTTATCATAATCCTTCTGGGGCATAATTTTTTCATTAAAAACATGGATGTCTGGTAGGCCCCTTTGTCTTAAGTTTGTGTATTTTACCATAAATTTTGTTATGGCAATGTTCATTGTTTCACATTTTTCTTCAAGATTATTCATCAAATTCTTCTTAGTTACAACCTTTTTTATCTGTAAGATTTTTTTTGTCATGTCTAAGACTTTCAATTCTTCAAATTCCTCCCTGTTCTTGATGTTCAAGAATGTGATGAGTTTTAAAGCCTGAGCAGGCTTATCAGTCAACTCATCTTTTGTCCTTTGTATCTCTGTTTGTGCTACCAACAACAAATCTCTCTACTAATATATAACTTGAATTGAAGGCCATTGATTGTAAATGGCTTCAATAATGTTATTCCATAGATGATTTTTTACATATGAAATCTGCTCAGTGAAAGTTAGCTCTTTTTGCAAATTTTTGCTCTGTTCTCCCAATCTGATTGCTTTTTGTTCATGGGTTTTAACATTTATCAGAGCTATCTTATTTGTAGCTTCAATATTTTCAATCATCTTTTTCAGGCTATTGATTTCATTTGTCTTTAAAGACATTTCTTCCATAGCCTTAACAATCTGGCTTGCTTCATCTGTTTGTTGAACATTTGTAGTAGAAGAGTATGTAGTTGAAGTAGTGGCTGAAGTCACTGGCACTGCAGTTTCTAGTGAGCCCTTTGGTGCTAATTTCTCTCCTAAAGTAGAGGGCACTGTTGTAGTTATTACTGGAATAACTGTAGGAATTATAGGAGTCTCATATTCTTTTATAGTCTCTTTTTCTTTGACAAGGTGGTCCATTTGGGTCTCCATCTCTTTGATTTGAGCAGTCAGTTTAAGAATGAGCTTCATCATTTCTTCTTTCTCACTCTGATCTTGAAGGATTTCCTTGGTTTGTGGATGCTCACTTTGAGGAAGTTTGAGCTGTTTCCTCAAAGCTACTATGTCATCATTCTTTTTCTTTATCAATAGTTATGTTGCTTGAATGTTTGAGGGATCATATCCCACCTGTAAAACTAATTCCTCTAAGGCTTTAATTCATATAAAGATGCCTTGTCTATCTTCATCTGATCCTGCATATTAATGATGGTATTTTGTAGTTTATTTGCACTCATTGCCATGGTTGCTATTGTAGAATAAATCATATCTGAGCTTTGTCTGTGAAATTCAATTTGATCTAGCTCATGGAGAGTTTCTGTATCAACCTCAAGGTCCAACTTCTTATAATCTGCTGCTGTCTTAGGTGTGGAGGTAGTAGGTTGCAAGAATGACATGATAATTTTGTTGGTAGAATAATCAAAGGCTGATAATAGCCTATTTTGATTTCTAGACTTTTGTTTGAGGAATTGAAAATATATCTCAGTTTTTATCTCCTCATTCTTTTGCTTAATTTGCTTGTATTTCTCCTTGATTTCCAAGTCCATTTACTCAGCTGATTGTGAGGAAGAGGCCTCCATATTATGCTGCTTCTTAATCATCTGTCTATCATTCTGATTGACTGTTGATTCCTTTTCTATTTCCATAAGGGTTTCATTGATTATAGTTGTGGCTATATCATCATTGGTTACTGGAGCATCTGTCTCATCAACATCAATTGTTACTTTTTCCTTGTCAACTGAACTGAGTTTAAGCCTCTTGTTATAGATTATTTTGAATTTGGTCTCAGTTGTTGTCTCTGTTGTATAAGCTCCTTCCTCTCTAATTCATTTTTCTGATATCTCTGGTTGTTTTACAAGTTCTAGAGCTTGTGCTGTGTCCATTTTACCTGTTGTCTCTGTATTACTTGCTGTATCTGTCAGTGTATTTTCCAGCCATTCAAATTGGTTGGAAAATTTCTCAATCTCAGGCTTAAGCTCATGTATGAAGGGTGTTAATTTGCATTTTACCCTTAGACTGCTCAGGACCCCTTGAGGATCATAGTTCCATGGAAAACTTTCTTGAAATTTAAACTCTGCTAATCTCTTTGTGATTTCTTTTTCTACATCTTTGTGGTTTATGATAAAGGGACCAACCTGATTCTTTAACTTAAATTGAGTCTTTTTTCTGGTAGCCATGAAGTTAATAGAATCAGAATTGAGAATTTTTGCACTGGAGTAATAGGTAATAGGTTGGATCCAAAAATTCTTAACTTTGTATGCTTCTCATAGAGATACCAATCTCCCATTTTACTTTGTTCTAAAAGTTGCAGGATTATTTTCATTTCCTCACTAATTCTGGGCTGCTTTGCTTTATTCATAATGTTCATTGCTGGATGTAGAAAAAGGTATGAAAAATCTGCGTAGGTGAAATCACTGCCCTCTTTCCTGAGCAAGGAAGTCTAGAAGATAATGGATAGAGGCTTACCCTCCAAGTCCATCTTTTGTAATGCAATAGGAAATTTATCAGCTTGAAAGAATAAGAATAAGTGAAACAGATAGGATGAGTATCTAAAAACTCCTTCAGTGGGTAATTTTATCAGCTAATGATGGATATTGTTGGCTATGAAACCAGCAAAGTCAAAGATGACTGATGGAGGTTGGCCTGGAGACAAAGTGGACAAGAAACCTAGAATGGAATCATCAGTGTGTCCATCTGTAAAGTATCCAAGTATAAAGGAAAACATAGAGATAATATACCTAGACCCTTCAAGAAATTTAGCAGTGGAATAAGGAGGGTTTATTTTAGGAATGTCAACATGGGAAGGCGTAAAGTTTTGAAATATCATGAACTTCTTAGGGAATTCTAGGCCTATGTACAACTGGGTCAAAGCTTCTATAGTCAGGGGGACTGATTGAGGCTCAAACTATAATTGAAGCATTTGGTTTATTAACTCTGCTGTGATGGTGAAAATGATTTTTCTATCAGCATTGGCAATGGCCCTTAGATCTGGTTCATAATATTTTTGACATAATCTGATAAGATCTTGGCCATGGTGAGTTAATGGAACTATATATTTGGGCAAATGAGTCTCCCAAATAGGTATTTCATCCTTGTCCAAGTACTTTTCATAACACCAATTGTGTATATCCAAGAGGTTGAATTCTACAACAGGATCAACAATTTTGTAGTCAACATCAGTCAAAGGGAGGCTTTCTACAGCCACTACAGGTGGTTGGAGGCAATTCACTGTTGCAGCAAATTTGGCAGTGATGACTGAGGTAGGTTTAGGGGCTTTGGATCTCTCAAATTTAAGTGTTTTGGATCTAACAGGTTTTCTTGTGCTCTGTTTCTTAGTCATTTTGGATAACTACTACAAGATTACACTGTTTGCAAGAGTTTTTATATCAAACAGAGAGGAAATTGAGCAGTTTTTAGGCTAAGGATAGATTCTTTTATGCTTTTTGCTCAATTAGGTTTATCTGAAGATGTAAAACTAGCTTAAACAGAAAACAGGGGTTTTCTGAGTGGATTTAATGGAAAAAAGGGATTTTTAGGGTATTTTCAACAGTTTTAACCCTTTAGGTGCTTTGAATTTGGTTTTCACGCTTTGGAACCTGGGAATTTGGCTATAGAAAGGCTCATAGTAGAAAATAGGGTTTTCTGGGAAAAATTGGCCAGGGTTTGGCCTCTTTTTAGGTGTTTTTAGGCAAAATCGTCCGGTAAAATCTCTTAATTACAAACCTGATTTAATTACTAATGGTTTAGAATTAAATTTGCAGGTTTCAATTTGTCGGAAAATACATTAAGATGCAGGTATTTTTTTGTTGAAATGATTTTGAGAGGATCTCGGTTGATTTTGAGGTCTTTCACGGCTATACTGGAGCGGCAAATAGCTTTACTTGTCTTCAATGGGGAATTTTGGGTCAATTTGGAGTTTTTGTGGATAATCAGTAATAACAAGCTTTAACACAGTCGGGAGAGCTCTTTCGGATTTTGAAACAGATGAATAAATGTTATAATTAACCTTTATCGAAGGTTTTATTCTTTGGTCTATTCATGTTTTCTTGCATTGAATGCAGGATTAATTTATGGCGAGCGGCGGTTTCAATTTAAACAACGAAACCAACAGTGGTTATCATGTGCATTTTGAGTAGTAAGTGGTTTGACCTCAAACGAACGCGATCCAATATAAAATTTCCACGTTGCAGAGGGACGAACCGGCAATACAACCCATTTCGCATCATTTTTCATTTGGGTAGATGATTAGTTTTTGTGCGCAATATTGATCTTGGGCTGTTGGATCTTGCGATCAGAAGCGAAGGGTCAAGATCTAACTGGAAGGTGCGGTTGAAATAATGGTGGGACCGGGCTTTTTAAGTATGCGGGTAGTTAAAAAATATGCTTTAAACCTTTGTTTTTTGTCAATGGGTAAAGGTTTTAAAGCGGGGTATGGATATATCATGAGTTAATTATATAAAGCGTGAAGCTTTATATAACATGGCAGACAGATGTGGATACGAGAAAAGTTTAGTTGTAAAAAAACAAACCTAAGTTTATTTCAACTAAACCTTGGGTTATAAAATTATGAGGGGAGGGATTAAGTATGTATTGCAAGGGGCGGACTTTTGCGTATGCACAGGGTTAAGTCTTGTGAACCTTATAAAAAGATTATTTCGATCCAAAAACTTAGGATAAAGTTAATGAGCGGGGTGATATGTTTTCATTCAAAACACTTGCAATATCACTTAATAAAACACATTTAGTGCCGCTTTTTACTTTATTAAATAGTATTAAATCTTTTGAATGATTTAATAACTATAGGGGTGAGATATTTATTTAAGAGTTAGTTTTAGACCAAATGGCATTTTATTTGGGTTTTAATTTAACATGTGGTTAATAACTTTGGTCTAAAATCTTTGTAATAGTGGGTTTTTGGGGGTATTTAGATATAGGGAATTAGATAAATAGGATAAGGTTTTATCTAAGGATTTAATAACATAGGTTAAAAGTTAATATGAAAAGGGGGAATGGAATACACAAAAATACATTAAAGTTCACTAAGTAAAGTGTAAGAAGTAAAACAAAGCTTATCTTTTCTTCATTTCACCAATTACTTAGGATAAAGTATTTTTGAGGGTTTTTGTATGTTTTCGAGCGAAGGAAGTTAATTAGATGGGGTTTTATGTTTCATTAAGTAAGAATGATTCTTTACTTATGAAAATGAGTTAAAATGTATGAATAAGGGATAAACAATGATAAATGGGGATTTAACATAAGATTTTAACATTTTCAACTAACCAGTCATTGAGCCTTGGGTCCGGTCCCAACAAAAGTCAGAGAAATGCTATAAGCCTGTTTGACTGATAGTCTAAAACACTAAATACTTACAGGGAATGGGAAATTAGTGATTTTTTTGCCTGGTGATGAATATTACATGCTTTTTCCCACTTCTTTCTACCTACCCAATATTACTCTAACATTTTTTCTTCCTTTTGGCAAGTGCATTTAAGCTTGCAACCTTGAAACATTTATTCTTTTAAAAGAAAAAACTATCTAATTCTACCTTATTTCATCCGAGGACTCAGATTAAACTATTGAGCTCCTCATTATTCTCTATCTATCTATTGATTTGTCAGGATTAAATTGTCTGACAAGTCTTTATTCACTATCTAAAACATGGAAATTGAAAACATGACAAGTCAAGTTTAAATAGTTTAACTCATCATGGATTATGGCATTTATTATCATTGTCATAATCATTTGTAAAAAATAAAAATTAGTGGCATTTGGAATTGCACACTTTCATGTCTTATTTTCATATTTTTCTTTTGGGGTCTATATATTTTTAAGTCCTTTGATCTTTCTTTTAGGACTTCTTAGTCTCTTTTTATTTTGATTTTTTTTTTTTCAAAATATGAAAAAACAACTTGCAGAAATCAAGGTATGTACATATTTTACAAGACTATCAAAAGTCAATTCAAAATTATGAATCCTATATTTATAAGACCCTAACAGCGGCTTCACATGGGGATGGCATTTCCTGATGAAATGTCAAGAACTCTAAAACTAGTAGCCTTCACTTTTGACCATGATGATCCAGTAATTGTTTTTTTTTTTCTACAATAATTCATATTTATGATATTTTACCCTGCAAAGCTTAGGGCCTTCTCTCCGGGCTTCAACTTCGTAAAGAAAATATCCAATCCAATCTAAAACTTCAATGAATATTTATAATGATGTAAAAGTAAATGGGACTAACTATTGGTTAATTCAGAAGAATAGTAGTGTTTGAGCATTCTACCATTTACTGTTCCTTCTTGAATATCTGTTCAATCCAAATCTTTGATAAAGAAATCATTGTTACCCCTATATCCATAAATTACATAAAGTCCTTCCCACAGAAAGTCAAACTTTCCATGCTTGTCTTTGTCTTCTCTCCTAGAATCCCATTTTATCACTTGGTCTCCAATGTAAAAGTCATCTTCTTTACTTTTTTATCAAAAAATTTCTTGATTTTATCATGAATGACTTGTGATTTCTCATAGATTTCTTCCCTTGTTTGTTGTAGATCAATAGTTTGATTAATTCTTCTTTGTATATCACTGATTTCCACTTGTGATTCTTGAATAATCTTCATTACTGGAACACCTAAAGATGATGGAAAAATTGCATCCATCCCATATACAATGTGGTAAGGGGAAATGCCAATGTATTTTTTGGTAGTAAGTCTATCTGCCCATAAGGCATAGAATAACTTTTTATTCCAAGTATTTTTGTTATCTTCAAGTAAATTTTTAATGATATTTACAAGACTTATATTCGAGGATTCTGCTAAGCCATTACCCTGAGGGTAATATGCAATAGAGTGACCGAGGGTAATATGATATTTATGACAAAAGGCAATTATTTTTTTAGACTCAAATGTTGCTGCATTATCAGTAATTATTTTCTGAGGGCATCCAAATCTTGACAAAATGTTACTTTCTATGAAAGAAATTATGACTGTATCAGTGGCTTGTCTAGTAGAAATGGCTTCAATCCACTTTGTAAAGTAATCAGTGGCAGTCAAAATCCACCTATGTTGGCCAGAGGATGGGAGGTGAATTTCTCCAATGAAGTCTAAGCCCCATTGTTGAAATGGTATCTCAGTTGAAATAGGCTTTGAGGGTAAAGGTAACAATTTCTTCTTGCCTTCAAAGACTTGACATTTATGACACGAAGTATTAAATTTTTTAACATCAACAAATAAGGTAGGCCAGTAAAAACCAGCTCTAAGGATCTTATCTGCAGTACTTTTCCAATATAAATGCCCTCCACAGTCACCTACATGAAATTCTTCAAGTATTTTGTCAGTTTCTACTTTCAGTAAACAATTTAATAATATCCCACTTTGTTCTTTCCAAAAAATCACATTATCTAAAATACAAAATCTCATTGCTTTAAGTTTAAGAAATCTAGCTTTAGTCCTAGACAATCCAGGAGGAGCTTGTAAGTTTGTAAGTACAAAGATAATATCTGAGTACCAAGGTGAATCTAAAAAGGCTTCATTGATCGTTGGAGTCGCCATCTCTTCCTGGTCATCAATCTGAGCAATAAAATTTATGTCTAACGAATTGCAGTTAGATTCAACCATTAATCTGGTTAATCCTTGTCCTTTAATGAGTTTTGTTGGTTTGATTTCTATGTCATATTCTAGGATAGTGGCAATCCACTTATCTCTTCTTCCATCAGGGCCATCCTGAGTAAGAATGTTTTTAACTATAGAATTAGGGACATAGGCAATTATGTGGGAGTAAAGAATGTAAACTCTGAATTCTTTGATGGCCTTAACCAAAGCTAAGGCTTGTTTCTCTATTATATTATATTTTAGAAGGGCATCTCTAAGGGTCTTACTGAAAAAAGCTATAGGTTGTTCAAATCCTTGATCATTCTTCTGCAATAAAACTGCAACAATGGCATGCTCTGATGCAAAAGAAAAAATTATAAAGTCTTGTTGCACTGAAAATTGTCATCCTGACATTCTGCTATGTGTATGAGATCATTATCACTCATACTTCCTCCTTTGCAAGTCTAACATATCATTTCTTCATGTCAAGCCTTGAAAATAAGAGAAAAATTCTTAAAAATCTCCTTAACTCGGGTATCGCACTTTCTCTATATCTTGCCTGCGGTCCCACACCTAATGTTCATGACTCCTGCGTACCTGAACGCACTTTCTCTGTGTTATGGGTGCGGACCCCTGTAAAGATTAAAAAGGCGCAAGTAAACTAAAAAAAGCTCACTTTTAGTAAATTATAGAAGCCTCTAGAAAGAATCTTGCGGTGGAAAAACCACTCTTTTGAGGTTCATGTATCCCTTACCTTATGGAGCTAACCCCTTGATGTGAGGAGCTTATCCCTTTGAAGGAGGATTCTATCCCTTCATAGTTGGAACTAAAACCTCCTCTTTTCCACTATAAAAAGAGGCATTGGGTAGCCTCAAAGGGATTTCAAGCTTTAAAATTATTTGAGGTTAAGTGCTGTTGGGATTCAGACTCATTTAACTAAGATTTTTGTGAGGAGAGATAACATACCTCTATCTGTCTCGGTTGAAAGAGTGCAAGGCTTGTCAGAGTAGAGGAGATTCCTGCTTCGGACCCTGGGAAGACCTGTTCAACATCAAGGCTAAGGTTGTAAGGTTTTCCTTCTTTCAAAGTTAATATAAATGAATTCATTTTTCTCAATAAGTTGTTAATCAATAGTTTATTTCATTGATTCCTTGATCACCATGATAAACATGATTTATGATGTTTACTATACATGTGTTATTTAATGTTTGCTTGTTTTTTACTGCAGGTTTATGAAGATAACTCTTTCAAGTGCACGAGGGACAACAACTTCAAACAAGCATTGGATCTACGGTAAGTCTTTAACACCTTTATAGTGTTTTTTTGTAAATCGCATATGTTTAGAGAAAGATAGGTTTATTTGGCTGTTTGTTGCTAGATTACCTTTTGGTACTAGGCAGATCGATCTTGTCCGCAAGATTGATTAATCCGCCCAACAAATTGGCGACTCCACTAGGGAAAGAACTTGTTGTTTTTTGTTCTCTTTTATTTTGATTTGAGGAAAAGTTTTTCCTGGTTTTTGATTGATGGATATCTGCCTGGATAGCTTAGGTTTTCTCTGTTTTTGAAAATTTTGAAATCTTTTATGTTTTTCTTGAACTTTTCTGGGGACCGCACTTTGTTATTTTTCACAGTGCGGCCAATTTCGCACTTTCCTTAAGTAAACAGTGCATGACCGCACCTGTTACTTCTAGGGGCCTGCGGACCTTGTTAAAATTTTGGAAAAAACTTCAGATTTCTTTTTCCAATTTATCTTTAATTTGATTTAGAGTTTTTAGTATCTGCCTAGATTGGTGTTGTTTCTGTCAAAAGCTTTTTGTGAATGAATTCCAACAGTATTTGTGTTTTTGATGATTTTCTAGAAGTTTTGCATTTTGGATTGCTTTTCACTTGATATCTGTAGTGATTCAAAGATTGGAAGTTGAAATACCTCAGATTACATTGGTCTTTTTGATTTCTTGTTGAGTCTGACCTGGTTGTGAAATCCATCCTTTATTAAGAAATAGATCTATTTGTTTCTTTGCAAATCTTCGAAAAAACTTTGTTATAGGTTTTGAATTTCATTTTTATAAAGAAAACATATCTGGATGTTTTTTGATTTGTTTGTTATTCTGGACAAATAGATCCTTAGTTTACTGAACAACTAAATAAAACATTCTTCAAAAAATATTAAAGCTTTTATTCAATTAGATTTTTAAATTTTGTAGATCTCAAAATTAGTTTTGTAGTTTTGAGTCCTTTTAAAATTTGTAGATTTATTTTGAAGGAAAAATGTTTTTTGTAGTTTCAGTTTTGAAAGTGAAAGGATTTTAGGTGTGAGCATTGATAGTTTGTCTCGTTTTGAGTTATTGTTGAAAAGACAAAAATATTTTCCTCCAGTTATTCTTTATGTTCAAAGAAAGAAGTGTCTCTTAAAAGAATTGCATTCTCGAATTCTTTCTTTAGCTAGAATTTCATTGAAAGAAAAACGAATTGATTATCATTTTTAGGTGAATTTTTATTGTTTTTGGAAGTCAAGTCTTCACACCATCAAATTTTCATTTCCATACTTATTGACTTAAAGAACAGCCCATAAAAACAATACTTAATTAAAATTCAACTAGTAATCTTTTTATTTCTAGGGCTCTTATCACCAACATAGCTTAGGCTAGTATCTTGGAGTAGGGAGTAATTAACTCTCCAAGATAGTAAAAACAAACAAGTAGATAAATCTTGCGGTAGGAAATAAATCCAATTGTAATTGGTACAATCTAGGAAACTTCTCTTAAAGGAGTTAATCACGAGATCATGTCCGAACCTTTGAGACAATCAATTATGTTTCATTAGGAAAGATAGAAGATTCTGCGCGCATTACAAACGGTAAACCTCAGATTGACCATTGTTGAGGAGCCTGGAGTCACTTGTCAGTAAACCTCGGATTGACCATGTCAAGGAGCCTTCAAGGGGATTGAGATTTGTTACTCTGCCCTTGCACGTGGGATCGGATCGTAGACTATTCCCCCAGTTGTATTTGTTATTGTTGGTAACCTTAGTGTCCATAAGCTTAAGATTATTTCTTAAGGTGACGGTGAAGGAAAGATCTCACTATACCTGGAGCAGACGTCGACTAGACTCACTTGGACTCTCTGGGGGGTTCTCTTCACACGAGATGGTTTTGTGAAGAAACTTGTGCTAGTCTGTTTCATTAAGCAGGTTGTCGGGGTAACTGTTCCAACCGCCCTTTCTGTATTAAATTTCTACTGAGTTGGATTTCATCACCAACTAGTGTTTTTAGTACGAGTAGTTACTGTTTGTGTGTGGTTTGAACTCTTAGATTTTTAGGTGTGTGATTCAGCTTTCTGTTTCTTTAGAGACTTTAGGTGTTTTTATTGAAATTTTCTTTGTTTGCGTGTGATTGGTTAATATTTAATCGTAGCAGAATTACCGAGACAATCCCGGAAACTTCAAGGGAAGCCCCCTGAGTATACACCAAGTCAGCTTGAAGGGCTGCGTGCTCTAGTATCATCTAGTAGCGGTAGAATTAGATCAATATAAATTGTAAGTTCATCTATAGTTGTTCATCCTGGTCATCAAATACCCACAACATAACACATTCAAGAACCGATTTCAATTTCTGAAGTTACTGGTAGTATTTCTCCTTCCAGTGAACTAGCTGACGAACCTAAAATTTCTGAACCTAAAACTGAACCTTCTGTTTTGGAAACGTCCTTGGGATTTATTACACCAACTTCTAGCGATCCAGGTTCACCTAGGGTAAGAAATATTGTTACTGAAGATCTTCCATCTGGCCTCATTTATATTGAAGAGCTTACTAATCCAGACAAAGAGTTATCTCTTCCCGAATCCCCTCAGTCTTTAAATCTTAGGGAGCGTGAATCTATTTTCTACAGCCCTATTCGAACTGACGCTTGGTATCTATCTTTGACAAACTTTTTAGAAAACCCGGGTCTTGCTTTTTCTCCACCTCGAATTCCATTTCATCCTACGCCCAGAGGTTACTATCCTTCATCTATCATGGCAGGAGAGTCATCTATGTTTTTCCAGACACCAGAAGCATTTTTACACGGTGGTCCTTCTGTTCCTTCAGGATATCATGCTCTGTCTGGTACTTTCTCTAGAGAAGCTCCTCGACCGATTGAACACGTATTATCATCTGGTCTTAATGGAATTAAAACTAAAACGTCGAACGCAGAGAAAATCTTTATGATGTCTGGTAATATTCTGAATCCTCAACCTCAAGGCAGTCAGTTACCGCCTGGAGGACAATTTCAGGGAAATCAGTTACCACCTGAGGGGCAACCTCAAGGTAGTCAATTACCACTTGGGGGGCAACCTTCAGGCAATTAGTTACCGCCTGGAGGGCAACCTCAAGGTAATTTTTTCCCAGGACAAACTGTGGCATCATATTATTTTGGAGAACAACCTCAAGGATAGTACATACCTCAAGGTTATCAACCTTCAGGACAGTACATACCCCAAGGTCAACCCAAAACTCAATATGCTCCTCAAGGTCCTTATCAACCCCAGCTTCAGTACGCGCCTCAGGGTTATCAACTTCAAGATCAGTACCCAATTCAAGGTTTCCAACCGCCTTCTGGTCAATCATCTATACAAGGAGCTGAAATTTTACCACTTACTTATCAACCCTACGTTCAACCAGGTTATGGTCCTTACGTTCAACCTTCTATGGGACAATACACCGGAATGAATATGGTGTGAAATCCATCCCAATATCAACAGCCTATGTAGCCTAATGTGCAGTTGTCTTCTCAACCTGGATAGCCTTTGGTTTCTGGTCCAACCCAGCAACATGTCCAGCCTACTATTCAAACTCCTGCATCTGGTTCTGTTCAACAGTCTGGGCCTAGTACACCTCAGACTCCACCTCAAACTGCTGCAACATATGTTCAACCTATAACACCTGTTTTTGGAGTATCTGTAGCTCTGAGTTCTTCTATCCCTGCATCCGTGCAAATCCCTCAAGTCTTTGTACCCCAGTTAGAACCTTCAGTTCAGACTTCGGTCCAGATACCTGCGGGACAAGCTGGTACAAGTATGATTGTCTCAAGTCAACCGTAATTCACATATCAACCATACCAGGGACAACCTCAATTTGGTCCCGTTTCACAAAACCCAGCTTATCAGTATCAATCGTACCCTGGCTATACTTATCAACAACCTCAACAACCCCAGTTTGGTCTGGTTAATCCTGGTTACCCGGGAGGTTACACAATTCCTAATGCAAATCTGATTCCCAATCATCCTGGGTATCCTCCTCCCGGAACTGCTTTGGCTACTCAAGGTTTTCGCGACCCTAACCATCAGTTACCATTTATTGCAACTTTGGATTTACCTGATTTGACACGCCTTACGAATGATCCAATTTTTTATTATCCGTACTGGCCGCCAATGCCACATAAGTTGCCCAGTGATATACCGAAATTTGAGGGTAAGTCATGAGAGGATCCATCAAATAACGTTATGACTTATCACCTCTGGTGTGCGTCTAATTCAATAATTGATTATTCAATTCGCTTACGTCTTTTCCAAATAACTCTTATTGGTCTTGTCGCCAAATGGTACATTGAGTTACCACGAGGCTCTTTTAATAATTTCAGTCAGTTAGCAACTGCCTTCTTGACTCATTTTCAGTTGCCTGTCAAATACGACAATGGCACGGAACTATTAACTTCACTAAAGCAATCCACGTCCACATATATTTCTGATCATATTCATGAATGGCGACGTAGAAGGCATTTGGTGAAAGTTTATATTCCGTATCAAATTTTGGCAGAAAGGTTTGTTAAATCATTATTACCCAAAATCACTGAAGATTTAGCTAAGGCCGGAGTTGTTACTGAAGAGCAAGTCATTTCTCAAGCTCAATACCTTGACCTCGTCTATACGCAATCAGGTACTTTACATGAAAAAATCCCTGATCTTCCAAAACAAGGTCAAATAACTGCAACTCCTTCAGGGTCTCATGCCGCTGATGGTATAATTGGTACAGTCAATACTAAAAGCAAGAAGAAATCTTCAAAGAATTCTTCTCCTATTATTACTTTACCTGATTCCCCGAAAGGAGAGTCTTCCCCCGAAATTTCTGCCGACATTCATGTCGTAGAGACATCTATGACTAAATCTAATTCCGACGGTAAAAAGAAAGGGAAAAATAAAAACAAAAAGAATTCAAAAGAGAAAACTGATAAAAACGAATCCAATGACGAAACGCAAGCCTCGCTATCCTTGTTACATTTGTGACGAGGATCATTTTACTAAAGAATTCCCACATCGAGCAGAGGTTTCGAAATTCGTTAAAGGTTCACAACAACCTGCTGTCTTGAAGGATTCTTTTCCCACTCAAGATAGTAAGATGATTGGTTCTACCTCGAATGCCTCAGAAGAACCTATTCTGATGATGTCTCATGTCAGGATTGCGACGCGATCGCAAGATTATGGTAGTAAGAATCCTTTTGATGGTAAAGAAGCAGAATCTTCTAGTGCAAACACATTAACTACACCTCCTTCTATTTCTGGTCCGCTACAGATCGAGAAACCAAATCCAGACTTAATAATCAAACCACCTGCTAAAGGTGTTCTTCGTAAATCAACGTTCAATCCACATGCGATAGCTGCTCAGAATTACCACATTGTTGAGGACTTAGCTATTTCCCCTTCAGTAATGTCAGCTTTGGAAGTTTTGCAATCATGCCTAGCACAGCGTAAATTACTTTTTTCTGCCATAGGAGCTGTCGATATTCAGAACTCGAACCTAATAATCTTCGATTTAGAGAATAGTACACCTCGCCTACCTCATCAAATGGCTTTCCAAATTCCAGTATTAGTCAAAAACAGACCGATCCTTCGGACTGTGATTGATGAGGGAGCTTCAACGTGTATTATGTTGATCCAGTGTTGGAAATCACTTGGTTCTCCTACACTCAATCAGTCTCCGACAATTCTAAAGGCTTTTGATGGCCGAGGTTTCCACCCTTTTGGTATTTTGCAGGATTTACCCATAGGGGTCAAAGGTAAAACCGTAAATCTAGATGTGGAAGTGGTTGATGCCCCTCTAGATTACAACCTTCCCCTGGGTCGTAGTTGGTCTTATGCTATGACTGTTGTTGTTTCTTCGGTCTTTCGGCTTATAAAATTTCCACATCAAGGAAGGATCGTTACAATAGATCAGTTAACTTATTTTTCTTTCGATCCAGCCTCTACAGAAACAATCCAGCATGTCGATAAAGTGGCTATCCCTTACAAGAATGTTGGAGTAGGTTTGATTAAAGATTCTGGTTTACTAGGAACTTTTTCCTTTCCTCCTCCTAACGTATCGCCTTCTATCGCAACTATTCATATGATTTCATCAAATAACATTATGTTTGATGATCCTTGGATCGTACCTTCCGACTCCGAGTTAGATTCATTTGATGGCATGATGTCTTTGAGTCCATTTGAAATTGAATATCAGGCTGTACAGTCACTTTCTGACCCTTCTTCAACCGAAACTAATCCAATGAATGGGATCCATGAGGAATCACTTTCTATATCTAGTTCAGCCACAACAACATTTCCTGATCTTGTTCATACTGATGAGCAGATTCGTGAACTTTTTTTTGTTGATGATTTACCATGGGAAGATCTACATCACCGATCTTTGTTTTTACTTGAGCTGGATCATTTTGAAGATGATTTCTCTTCTATTTTTACAGCTAAATATGTCAAAGAACCGCAGAATCCATTGCAAAATCCTGATTCTGAGTTAAATTTGGAAAATATCTCTTGAACGATTCCAATTGAAATTTCAATAAAGCCAGGAATAATTGAAAACATTCATATAGGTGCTTGCTGTACAGAAGATGAAATTCAAACTTATAAAGCCCTATTTCAAGAATTTCGTGACATGTTTCCCTGGTCATATGAAGAAATGCTAGGAATCGATCCGTCAATTGTCGTACATGAAATCAAGACTTACTCAGATGCCAAACCTGTCTGTCAACGTTTACGTCAAATACATCCTAGAAAAGTTGCTGCTATCAAAGCCGAAGTTGAGAAATTACTTCGTGCAGGTTTCATTTATCCAATGCCTTTAACGGATTGAGTATCGAATATCATTCCTGTTAACAAAAAACAAGGAACGATAAGAGTATGTATCGATTATAGGGATATTAATAGAGCTTGTCCTAAAGACAATTATCCAACCCCCTATATCGATCAAATAATTGATGATTGTGCTGGCAGTGAAATGTTCTTCTTTATGGATGGTTTTTCCGGTTACAATCAAATAAATATACTCCCTGCTGATCAGCCAAAAACAACTTTCATTTGTCCATGGGGGACATTTGCTTTTTGCACACTACCCTTTGGATTGAAGAACGCTGAGGCAACTTTTCAAAGGGCTATGTCTTACGCATTTCATGACATTAAGCACATTGTGCAGCCTTATCTCGATTATTTACCTGCTCATTCATCGCATAAGGCCGACCATCTCACTCATTTACAAGCTATCTTTATGAGATGTAGGCATTATTGAATTCGGCTGAATCCACACAAATGTGTTTTCTGTGTAGAATCGGGTCGCTTACTGGGATTTGTTGTTTCAAAAGCAGGCATTTGCATTGATCCGTCGAAGGTCGAAGCTATTGTCAATCTACCTCCTCCTTCGACTCTGCGCCAACTCCAAAGTTTGCAGGGGAAAGCAAACTTTTTATGTCGGTTCATTCCTAACTACGTTGAGCTAACAAAGGGTTTTACCAGGTTGTTAAAATAGAAAGTTCCATTCTTTTGGGATGAGATCGTTGATCGATCTTTTGATGCACTTAAACACGCATTGACCCATGCACCGTTATTGCATCCTCCCAACTACAACCAGGACTACGTTTTGTACCTCGCCGCCTCTCATTCCATAATTGGGATGGTTTTAGTTCAGGAAGACGAATTTAACAATGAACATGTGATTTACTATCTTAGTCGAAATCTGCATCCGACTGAGATCAAATACACACATGTGGAGAAATTGGCCTTGGCAGTTGTTCAAGCTGTCCAAAGATTTCGACACTACATCTTATTACGCAAAACCACAGTAATTTTTTACTGTAACCCTATGATGTACATTTTATCCAAACAATTGCTAGGGGGCAAATATTCCAAATGGATAGTTATCCTGCAGGAATTTGACTTGGAATTTGAAAAATCCAAGGCAAAGAAATCTTTGGTTTTTGCGGAATTGATGTGTGATTTTCCCTCTACTAATACTGAAACTGTGGCGGAGCAGCCCATTGCGAATGAATCCTTGTTTCTTATCAGTACTCTTGATCCATGGTATGGGGATATTATCATTTATCTCTAAACCCAATCTTTTCGGCCTAAAATCTCACGATCTCAACAACAGAAAATACGTTTCCAATCCCAACAATACAATATTATTGGTGATACACTCTATCGTCGTGGAGCGAATTCTGTTTTTTGACGCTGTCTTACTCATGAAAAAGCTGAAAATGTTTTAAATGACTGCCATTCTGGAGCATGTGGCAGTCATATGTCTGGGTATGCCACAGCCCAAAAGATATTGCGCGCTGGTTATTTTTGGCCGTCGTTATTCAAAGATTGTATCTATGCAGTCTGTAAATGCCACAATTGTCAAGTCTTTGATCGTAAAATGTGTGTGCCACCCACTCCTCTTCACCCTATAATTGTTGTCGGTCCTTTCGCAAAGTGGGGTATCGACTTTATTTCATGTAACCCTCACTCGGCCGGGGGCATGCGTATATTATCTTAGCGGTAGATTGTTTTACTAAGTGGACCGAGGTGATGCCTACATTTTCGGCAGACGCCAAGACTGCTGCAACTTTTGTATTCAATCATATAATTGCTAGATTCGGTTCCTCAAGCCATTATTACAGATCATGGAAGTCATTTTCGAAATATCATGATGACTGAACTGACAGATCAACTTGGCCTACACCACGATAGTTCTACTCCATATTATCCGCAGGCTAATAGTCTGGTTGAAGCTATCAATAAAGTTTTAGTCACTATGATCTGACGAATTATTGGTATTCATAAGTCAAATTGGCATTCCATATTATTTTCAGCACTTTGGGCATATCGAACCTCGGTAAAAACATCAACTGGTTTCACTCCCTTTCAACTGGTTTACGGTTTGGAAGTTGTGTTGCCTATTGAATGCGAAATTCCGTCATTGAAATTAGCCATAGAATTACTCCCAGCTACGTCTGAAGAGGAGAAACGGTTTTTGTACTTGGCTCAGCTAGATGAGAATCGACGAAATGATGCAATAGCAAACAAGGCTCATGTCAAACGAATAAAAGATCAGTATGATAGAAATGTTACTCCTCATAATTTTTCAGAAGGAGACCTAGTCTTAGTGTACGATCAAGCCAACGATAAACTAGGAGCTGGAAAATTTGTGCCCATGTGGCATGGTCCTTTCATTGTTAAGCGAAAGCTTGCAAAAGGGGCCTCTGAGCTGATAGATTTCGACGGTGTCCATTTAGATAAACCCATAAATGGGCTTTATCTGAAGAGATATTATGCTTAAATTTGGTGTGAAGATTTATTAGATTAGATTTCTTTACTGCTGGTGTGTCTTAGATTAGAAAAGCGTGTCTAGTTTAGAGTGTGTTTTTATCACTATTCTTGCTTATCTGAGTTTTACTCTTGATATTGCAGATATCGACGTCTCTTCAAAACTACATTGGTTTTGCTGATGGTGCTTGTTGTAGTACACGGAACATTTCTTCCGCAGCTTGGGTTATCTATTCACCCTCTGACGAGTTAGTATCCATGCATGGGGTAAGCCTCGGTCAAACAATGAATAACATTGCAGAGTATAGTGTAGTGATTGAGTTATTATCTGAATCCATATCATTTGGAATTCGGAGTTTGATTGTTAGGTTGGATTCAGAACTTGTTGTATTACAGCTTAACAGGGTTTATGCCATTAGAAATCCAGTGTTATTACGGTTATTTTTAAGAGTTCTTCTCTTGAAACGTGAATTTGATTACATTGAATATCAGCATATTCCAAGACATTTAAATACATTAGCAGATGTAGTTGCTTCTAGTATGATAAATCGACATTTGCAATAATAAAAACAGTAAATTAAACAACATTCATAATATGTACATAGATAGCCGGTAAATAGTGATATATCATAGTATAGAAATGTTTCAAAAAATATACATCGTCTTCGATCATAGGTTGGAAACACCTTATGATCAGCAAAAATGATAATACAAAAGGTCAAAAATATGAGTCTACAACACGATCATCCTATCACTGATGGTGATTACGATAAGAGACCACTGCCCAGGCCACCCTGCATAGGAACCTCCTAAAAGGTCCTGGGACACCAATCACATATCTCTGTAATCTGAGTGGGATATCATCTATGCCAATCTCTGGAATGTCTAGAGTCAGGCGCTCTAGGTGATGCTCTAAATCAGACAGGATATCAGTTGATTGGCCCTCTGGGGCCAGTGCTGCGGCAGCTGGATGCCTCCTTTCATAAGGTTGGAGATGGGCTGGTCGTCGTGGGCCCACATATGCATTTAAAACTTTTGATTATTAGTTTCAAGACGATTAAATTACAAAAAAAAAATTAGAACTTAGAAATTGTTGAAAATGATTTTTCCTGATTCATCCCACTGTTCCCCTGCTAGGAGAGCCATCTCTCGGTCGCCATGGAAATCTATCCCGGTGTATGGAAAGTCCTCTATGACAAAAAATTGGCGTTCCAACCAAAGAAAATATGTAGAAGGAAATCGAACAACCTTGACACTCTCAACAGCGTGACGGGCCATCAATGCAATCCAACGAACCACCCTAGGTTCTCGAGGTCGTTCAGCATCAACAGGAATGTTCCACGGAGCTAACATGGGGATCCTCTCTAGAGCAAAGGCGACTACAATGGATCCATATCCAAAGTTATTTAGCTTTCCGTTCTTTGGTCTAGTTAGTTGGTCTTTTACATTGGCCAACACAGCTTCGCACCAGTTAAAAATGGTGCATCGAAAACAGTCTACAGCAATGCGCATCTGGGAACCAGTAGCCACATGCAACGCTGCGCTCCTACATAGTCTGGTGACAGTAAATGCAATAACTTTAAGCTCGGGACGAATGATAGTTTTTATGTCAATCTGTTTGTCCCGGGGGTCAGCCTGATCATTACAAAACTATTGTCGAAGACTATCGACAGTCTGGCCACCTGGCCTAGTCCCAAACAGAGAAATTTGTTCGCCCCTCTTGGACAAACCAGTCAAAAAATAGATATCCTCCAGCTCAATTTCGAGTTGGTGGCTGCCAATAATGAAACATTGGTCCTGTACGTTTCACCTGTTCACTAGCCATGTTAGGAGGTCTACATGTGCCTTCATGCCCTGAATGACCCATAATTTAGAAAAACTGCATGTTCTTAATGCCTGCATTGTAGGCAAATGGAGTATTGCGGCGTCATCCATGTCTTCATGCTTATGTTCTCTCCAAATTAGCATCTTGTATATCCTACAATGCATAAAAAGATATATTAGAACAATCTAATTTGAAAAATTTTGGGCGAAATTAAAGAAATTTAAGTTTGAATTTTAATTGTGCAGGGTCTGCACTTTGTTCTCATACACAGTGCGTAGGAACGCACAGAGGCTGTGAGACAAGTGCGGACCCACGACTTTTTTCTATGTAGGAAAAATCCGGGGTCCGCAGGGCTCGCGTGTTGCACTTGCGGACCCCCGCGGGCGATTTTTTAAACATATTTTTCTCTTAAAAACGAAATCTAAAGCCTAAAAATGAAATGTAAACGGATGAAATGCAAGATTAGGAGGTCGTGGATTACCTGGAGCTGACGGTTCTCAATTTCGTCATACGGATTTTCCAGAATATTCACAGGAACTTTTTTACCCAAAAGCTTTTTACTTTTCACTCTGAACTCAAATGGTAAAAATGAAGTTAGAAAAGTCTTTTTTATAAGTTTTTTCAAATAAATGAATTTTTAATTTGTTTATATTTCACTTTAAAAAGGTTATTTTTGAAAGCATTTTTATTTATCTTAAACAGGTATGTGTAATGTTTCGAGTTTTTGTGCAGAAATTGAATTTTTCAGGAAAATTGATCGTTTTTTCAACAAAGAGCATACTTTTATCACTTTTTCGGACTCTTTCAAAAATTTACGAAAAAGTGAAACATTGGAGTCCTCTTTTAAGCTCTTTTCAGAGTCTCTAAACATGAAAAGATTGACGAGCACTTGATTATTCGAACTCGTTAAAGTAAATAAATGATCATCCCTTCAGTATAAGTTTACCCCTTTTACGGACTGAAATGGACTATTTACGAAAAAGGTATACGTTGACTAATTACAGTCAATAGAGTTCTCTCTCGCATTATTTTATCATTTTTCGGGCCCGAGAGACTAAATTTACGAAAAAGTACACCCACAGAGTTTTCTTAAGTTTTTCTTCCGACTCCCTAAAATTGAAAAACATCGAGTTTCTCCTATACTGGACTCATTAAAACTTAACAGTAAAGGACATGTTCAATTTTAAACAGGAACGAACCACTCCTTCTTAGGGTTTGAATCTTAAACTAAGTTGGACTCATCCGAAGGATGAGCTTATAAACAAGCAAATGTTATCCTCCTCAAGCTTGTCAAAAATAAAGAGGTACTTGCCAGAAATGGTGGGGGAAAAGACAAAAAAATAGACTTGTTTGTTGTATTTTGATTTTTCGAAAATCCGTTTACCACTCTTAAACACGACACTTTTTGTTCACCTGGGTTGGGAAAATCCTTTGCCTAACAGTTAATCAAACCATATTTAAAGTCTTCAGCTGGTTTTTGGGTATTAGCTTTGAGTCAATTGTCACCAAACCATCTGCAGTGTCGTTATGTGTTCAAGAGGACAGTTCAAAAAAACCATTCATTTGCGAAATATTTGTCTTCCATTTTGACCATCCCTGAGTCAGTGCTTGCCAATACATTTCTTCAAAACTTGATCTATGATTTCGTGTTGTGGGCCTGCCTACGACGGATCACTTTCTATCGACGACAGAGCATTATCTAAGAAGTTGATCTAGAAATTATCAGTACCTTGAAATCTGCATGTCTCAATGGCAAGTTTCTCGCCTTCTACGACAGGTTGCATCATTGACCTTCGATCGAATGATCCCATGACATGTTCGACTCCAGCTCATTCATTCACATTTCATGGATTGTACTGAGTACTTTGAGAGCCATTGACATTACTGGTGATTACTCTCACACTTGTTAACATTTTACATCATTGACTGGTAATCAAGTGGTTTCTACCATGTTCGACTTCGACACATTCATTCACATGGATAGAATCGTACTAGTTCGAGAAGTAGAAATCAAGACCTTGGATCTAGTTTCTACCATCCAGGCTGCGAGGAATTTTTTTATTCATACAGTGGACTATTCATAAACAGATGGCTGCATCCATATTGTGTCTACACATGTCTATATTGTTGATGTATTCAAAATCATTCCTGTATCAGAACAGTTTGAATCAGTTTCTAGTTAGTTTTGATCTGAGTATGGGAATGCCTACTTCAGCGATGATATGTACACATTTATATTTTGCATTGAATGTTTTTACAGGTTCCGACCGGGGTGTCCACAGAATGATCCTTGAAATGATAAAGTACTGCACTCTTCATATATGACAGACTTCAGCTTCATCTATTCCATAGTTTGCACTTTAGAGGGAAATCTGTTGCACTGAAAATTGTCATCTTGACATTCTGCTATGTGTATGAGCTCATTATCACTCATACTTCCTCCTTTGCAAGTCTAACATATCAGTTCTTCATGTCAAGCCTTGAAAATAAGATAAAAGTTCTTAAAAATCTCCTTAACTCTGGTATCGCACTTTCTCTATATCTTGCCTGCGGTCCCGCACCTAATGTTCATGACTCCTGCGTACCTTAACGCACTTTCTCTGTGTTATGGGTGCGGACCCCTGTAAAGATTAAAAAAGCGCAAGTAAACTCAAAAAAGCTCACTTTTAGTAAATTCTAGAAGCCTCTAGAAAGAATCTTGCGGTGGCAGAACCACTCTTTTGAGGTTCATGTATCCCTTACCTTATGGAGCTAAACCCTTGATGTGAGGAGCTTATCCCTTTGAAGGAGGATTATATCCCTTCATAGTTGGAACTGAAACCTCCTCTTTTCCACTATAAAAAGAGGCATTGGGTAGCCTCAAAGGGAGTTCAAGCTTTATAATTATTTGAGGTTAAGTGTTGTTGGGATTCAGACTCATTTAACTAAGATTTCTGTGAGGAGAGATCACATACCTCTATCTGTCTCGGTTGGAAGAGTGCAAGGCTTGTCAGAGTAGAGGAGATTCCTACTTCGGACCCCGGGAAGGCCTGTTCAACATCAAGGCTAAGGTTGTAAGGTTTTCCTTCTTTCAAAGTTAATACAAATGAATTCATTTTTCTCAATAAGTTGTTAATCAATTGTTTATTTCATAGATTCCTTGATCACCATGATAAGCATGATTTATGATGTTTACTATGCAAGTGCTATTTAATGTTTGCTTTTTTGTGACTGCAAGTTTATGAAGATAACTCCTTCAAGTGCACGAGGGACAACAACTTCGAACAAGCATTGGATCTACGGTAAGTCTTTAACACCTTTATAGTGTTTTTTGTAAATCGCATATGTTTAAAGAAAGATAGGTTTATTTCGCTGTTTGTTGCTAGATTACCTTTTGGTACTACGGAGATCGATCTTGTCCGCAAGATTGATTAATCTGCCCAACAAGTCTTTTTTGAAATTTGAATTGATTAAGACTGGTGTTTTAGTTAAAGCCTATTTTATGGATTCAAATGATTGTTTGGCTTCAACAGTCCATTTTAGAATTGAGTCTTTTTTGAGCATATTGTTCAGTTCTCTAATGATTTCATCTAAGTTTGAAATAAATCTTCTTAAAAAGTTAATTTTACCTAAGAAAGCTTGTAACTATTTGATATTTCTAGGTGGATGAATGTTCAAAATTGTTTCTATCCTAGCAGGATCAATTCTAATTCCTTCTTTTGAAATTATATGTCCTAGTAACTTACCTTCCTCTAATCCAAAGAGAGTTTTCTTGGGATTTAAAGAGATGCCAAATTTCCTACATTTAATAAAGACCTGTCTCAAATTATCCAAGTGTTCATTATCTTATTTGGAAAATACAGTAATTTCATCTAGATAAATTACCAAGAAGTCATGAATCTCCTTTGTAAAGGCTATGTCCATAGCTCTCTAAAAGGTTGCTCCTGCATTCATCAGACCAAAGGGCATTTTCACATACATGAAAGTGCCCCAAAGAGTGGTGAAAGTTGTTTTAGCCTGATCTTCTTTTTGGACTAGGATCTGGTTGTATCCTGAAAAACCATCTAACAAAAAAATCCTAGAGGAGCCAACTACCCTTTGTAATATATGATCCATCTTTGGTAAAAGGTAATTATCCTTTAAAGACACTTTGTTAAGATTTCTAAATTCGACACAAAACCTAATTTCTCCATTTTTCTTTCTTGTTGGAACTAGGTTTGAAACCCAATCAGAATATCTGATTGGTGCAATAATCTGAGCATCATACATGTGTTTTACTTCCTTTTCTATCAAAGGTAATGGAGCAGGATTAATTCTCCTTAATTTTTGTTTGAATGGTTTTTTATCATCTGTCATGGGAATTTTGTGTTGGATTATGTTTGTGTCATAAGCTTTGAGATCTTCATAACTCCAAGCAAACACATCTTGATATTCCTTTAAAAAATCAATGTATTTTTCATTTTCTTATGGAGGTAAAGATTTAGACAGTTTAATCATTTTTTGTTTTAATTTTGTCCCAATGTTACATTCCTCAATGTCAGACCTAACTGGTTCCATTTTTGGCTTTTTAGGTACATCATTGGAATCAAAAAGGTCTTCCAAAGGAGTTAAACCTTTAGGCAAAAAATTATCTTTTAGATCTAACATGTCAATTTCTTCTTCAATGATTTCCTCAATATCTACCTTCTCTACGCTGTCTATGTCAGATTCAGTAAATACAGTAGGTTTATCAAACTTATGTACATTTATGTTATCTATTTCACAATCAAAATCTGAATCTATTTTACAGTCTGTATCTATTTTACAATTTTGAAATTCTTCCTCATTATTTAAGAAATGGTAAATCTGTTCATCCTGAGAGAAAATCTGTTAGTACTTGACGTTGTCTGGGATAATTGGTCTATGTTTAACCTCAGCAGTGTACCTATGAGTTGGTTGGAATGGTAAGTTACATGTACTAGAAAAAGTTGCCAGACAATGTGCTTGAACATTTTGTTTTCTGGGGATAGTAGCAAACTTGCATTCTAATAAATCATCAGTTAAATCTATCACTGTATCTCTGTATCTAGCTAGTCAAGGATTATAAACAGAATAATCTCCATTTATTTGTTTTATGATTAATTCTGAATCTCCCATGATTAGTATTCTTTTTCCTCCTAAGTTTTTGATGATCTGGAGGCCTAGAATGAGTGCCTCATACTCAGCCATATTGTTGGTGCATTTGAAGGTGAGTCTGAAGGCATGTCCTTCTGAGTGATTAGTCTCCATGCTTGTAATCCATACTCCTGCTCCTGCTCCTACTCCTAATTTGTTTACAGAGCCATCAAAGTCTAAGTGCCAAAGGGACTCATGAGAGATGTTATCATTATTTGGTGTTGGCTTTTTATCAATAAGTTCAGTTTGGATTTCATTATTATCAGAGTTACACAAAATAAAAGAGTCAAGGTCAGTTGGTGTAGAATAAATAGGATAGTTTATCAATCTTTCAGCACTACTGACCATGAACTTCATTAATGTTTCCTTATAAAAAATTTTAGGTTGACCAAACACTGATATGGTAGCATAACTCATGTCTAGTTGTAGAGATCCCTGCAACTTTGCTCCCCATGAGCGAGAAAGAAGCATACCAGATTTTGGTGGGATATCAGCGACTACAATGTCCATTAATATACTTTTACCAGGGTACTGAACTAAAGTAACACAAGTCTTTAATTAATCCTAAGCACTTAACTTTGCTAGAGTCAAATGGAAACAAATCTTTATAAGGCCTGGTTATTTCTAGATTAAGAGTTTCCATTATGGCTTTGGGCATTAAATTATGGGAAGCTCCTGAATCTAACATAGTGTTATGTAAAATTAGATCATGAATGGTAAGACTAATATAAAAAGGAGGGATTGATCCATCTGAATGCTTTCCATTCACATCAGGGCCAAAAATTAACTCAGGTTGATCATCATTCAAATTAATTGCATCTTCACCATCATTCATACTCGGTGTTTCAGTTATGGTTGATTTGTATAAGTCATTTTTTACCAATTTTGTTAAAGGAATGAGTATTTTTAACTTAGCAATTTCATTATGAATATTAAATGAGGGTTGAGGTTTACTATTTTGAACTAATTCATCTTTATTAAATGCAGTCTGAGTTGGTTTTTCTTGAGTTTCTACAGTTGTATTTCTATCTTCAGTTGTTTTGATATTCTCTGTCTGAGCTTCATGAGTTTTGCTGCTTTTAAATTTCTTTTCAGGGAAAATTTGTGTTGCAGCAAAAGTTTTATCAAATTTAAAATTATCAGCAGGTGTTCTTGAATTATCAGTTTTTGGATCCACTGATTTAGGATCAGCAAAAGGCTTTTTAAGTTCATAATTTGTTGATTTTACTGAAATAGAAGCTTTAGCCGTATTAGCTTTATGTACATCTTTGGAAGATTGAGCTACTTCATCAGTAATATCAACAATTTTGGGGCTTGTTGATTTTTTATTACTGGAAGGATTGGAATTTTTCTTAGTTTCCCTTGGGAGAATTCGCAAAAATTTTGTTTTTGGTGCTTCTACATTTTTCTTGTTTTGATTTTGGGAATTGTTTTTTGTAGAAGACTAATTATTTTTCTTATGTCTAAGGTTATACTGACTGTGTATTTCATTTATGGCAAATTCATAACCCTGTTTGTAGTCAAAGGATTCACTGGATTCTAATTTGAGTTGTTAAAGCTCAAATAGTTCCTAATCTTCCTGAGTGAGGAAAATAGTATTATTTTCATCTATTCCCATTAGATGATTGATGTCATCATCATTTTCATCATTATTCTGAGAACTTTCAACATAGTTCTCCTAAAATGGGGGCCTAATGTTTTGGTCTGGAGCTGCTTCTTTAGCTTTTCCAGAATTATTGTTTTTTCTGAAATTGGGATTTCTGATCTGAGGTTGATTATCAAACTGAGGTTTTCTTTCTATATTATCTAATCTATCTACCACCCTTTCTAAAGTTTTAGCAATTAAATCTATTTTACCATCTGAGTTTGAACTTTCTTCTTTAATTGTAACTCTTCTTTGTCTGGCTTTCCTAGCTAAAATATTGATTTCCACACTGACAGCATCTAATTGCATATGTTCCAAGGTTTGGGCATCTCTTTCTCTTAATTGATAGGCCATATCTGTATCAAATCCATCAGGGAATTTAAGCAGAACAAAGTAAGGTGTAGGTTTAAGATTTGCAAGTGAAGTATTGTAGACACTATTGTACCTAGTGCAGTAGTCTTGGACAGACTCAGTGGGAGATCTTTTCATGGCATCAAACTCAGAAAAAATTTGAAGGGGTTTCTTTTTCTTTTCCCATTTATTTAAAAATATTCTATGAAATACAGCTAAATCAGTTACACTACCAGGAGCTAAATTTTTGAACCATTTTTTAGCTTCTCTTGTCAAACTCTGGGCAAATAACCTCATCTGGACATCTGACTCATCAATTTCATAAATTTCACAGAAATATGTCATTTTAGTTAAATGTCGTTGAGCAGTATATTGTGAAATGCCATCAAACAGTGGTACATTTTTTTGATAATCTTGAAGCATGTCATGGAGGTTTTGGGGTAAGACAAGGGGAGCATACCTAGCAGTCATGGCTTGAAGCTTTGCTGAGTTGGGAGGTATAACAGTAATGATAGGTGCAGTGCTGGATATGGCAGCGGATGAACTGAAAACTATAGTTGAAGAGCTGGGAAATGAAGTTGGTATGTCAATGGAATTGCTGGGAAATAAAGATGTGGTGCTTATAAAATCTGAATGTAAAGTAGTGGATGCAATGGATGGAATGGATGAAGGAAATAATATCCTAGGCTGCAAAGGCAATCTAGGAATGAAATGATCTATAGATGAACTTGCAGTAGTATCTATAAATGAAGTAACAGCATATAAAGATGAATCTGTTGTTGGTATTATTGTTGTATGCAATTGAGAAACTGGAGGTTTTATGTAAGACAAAAAATGAGCTAATTCAATAGCTTCATTAATATATTTAATCAATGAAACATTAATCTTTTCAATTGTATTTTGATATTCAGATTTATTTGATTTTGTTCCTACTGAAATATTTTTTCTGTTTTGCATTCAGAAATGAAATAAAAACAGGGTCTATAACAATATTTTTCAAATCAGTTTCAGATTTAGTTTTAAACAATGAATATTCAAACTTCAGATCAAAATCAATATCATTTAGACTTACTAATTCTTTGGGTAAAGAATTGGCTTTTCTTAATGGTACTTCAGTTTCTAAATTGACAGTTTGTTTTTTCTTTTTACCAATCTGATCTGGGTTATTTACTATAACTGCAAGTTTAGGATCCGGGTTAGACCTGGTATAGTAGGTTTTCCTAGAAGCCGGAATGACTGTTTTTATACCCACAACCTATAAAAGTAATCTTAAAGTAAAAAGGATGGTTTAAAGATTTTTCTTTAAGACTGGAGATTGGTTAGTTCCCTAGTATAATCGCTAGTATGTTATCACTCTAGTAATTTCTTAAGTTGTGGGATTTTGAGTTTTTAGTCAAAGAACACTAGAGGTAACCACATACCTACTTCAAACTCTAGGATCTAGCCTTCCTAGGATTCAGAGAGAGCCCCTCTCTGAATCCTAGGAAGGCTAGATCCTAGAGTTTGAAGTAGGTATGTGGTTACCTCTAGTGTTCTTTGACTAAAAACTCAAAATCCCACAACTTAAGAAATTACTAGAGTGATAACAACACTGATGCAAAAATATGATTTGAAGCATAGGGACCTTTACTAATCTCCTAATGGAAAGAAACCTTCCTCCACTGAAGACAAGCTCAGAAATGGCCGAATGAAATCTTGCATTGTTGCACCCTGCAACTCAGCGCATATATAAACAGAATCTGTGTTGTAGAAGAAAGATGACGCTTGGAAAAATGACAAAATGTGGAAATGTAATGCAAATGCACTTCCTTATAGGCTTCTATAGGATAGAGATGGGATTCCCGCTCGAGAACACCCTTATGCTAAACAACACTGCAATCTTAGCTAAACAACTGAAGAGAGCTCAAAGTCTTAACATACCATATCAAATAATAATAATAATCAAAACATCATCACCATGACCGCCATACTCTTCCTTATATAAGTGATGAGCTTTCTAACCCTAAGTCTCATCTATTAATGACACTACTTCCATGCAAAGGATCTCCCTCCAAAACTGCGTTGTCCCTCATTGAATGTCCACTACTTCCATACCAGCACTGTTGATTTGGTCAAAGTTAACCCAGTCCACATGCTTCTTCCCTTGTTCACACATAGGGGAGCTTTATCTAGCTATTTTTATGCCCTCCATTCACATTTGGAGTGGTTTTATTCCTACTAAGGAGATTTATAGGTCTCCCTACCCTCTTATTCTTCTAACTAAGAAGAAAAATTAGATTTTAATATTCCAATTAGCTGTGTGCTAATTCAGGAATATTACAATCCTCCCCTCCCAAATGTTGCTTGTCCTCAAGAAACTGCAAGGATAGATCCGAAAAATGTAGGGAATCTCCATCCCCATGTGAAGCTCCATCCTCCAAGCTATCATCCATATAAAATGAATCACCCTCCAGAATGGTAATTCATAGAAAAACTCCTCCCATATGAGAGGCTCCTCCCAAAGATATAAGTTAATCATATGGCTCCCTTCATAAGGAAACAAGTGATATAATGTAGCAGCCATATAATGTTCCATGCTCCCCTTGAAGCATGAAGAAGTGTGGGAAGTTTCATTCCCAATGGACACATCCAGCCAATGTGTCATCCCATCAATCATGTCCCCAACTATAATAAGAACATCATCAACATATGGGATCACAATCAGAGTCATGCTAGTTGTCATGTGTAGTAATGGAGAAGGACAATGGTCCCTCAAATGCAACCAACGCAGTGTTACTCCTAACTAGACCATAATATGGCATGATGAGTGGTTTCCCAACCACTTGTTTGATGCCCCAATCTCCTCACATGCTTGGAGAAGGTGTATGGTGTATGGTGCGAATTGAGCATACTCTGCATTAGATATCATCTCTCTAAGATCTCTTAGGGAGTGGCCATCATCAATGTTGTTTATGGCCTCAAGTAGACCATGAAGTCTAGAAGAAAGAGTGCCCCCTCTTGGAGCAATGCACTGCACATGAATGGTAAGGAAATGCAAATACATAGTAAATGAATCATGATGTACAGAAATACAATCTTTACCATGTACTTGGTTCAAGCTAGTAAGGTGGCTCATAGATGGGCCTCCTCTCACTCCCAATGAGAAAGGAAGTGGCTGTGATAAATCTACCAAAGAGTTATGTCTCTCCTCATCCTCCAAACAATCCATGCATCTCCTCATATGATGGTGCATCTCCTCTTTAAAGCCTTCCCAAATGAATCCCTCCAGGATAGTACGGTATGCTCTTATAAAACCAGTGGGTTTGGAGAGAAAACCCTCATAAGCTACATGTAGTAACTTGTCCTTGAGCTTAGAGGCTCCAGTCAAGAAGATCTTACTCTGAAAATATATGACCCCATCTCTCACTACATATCTATCATCTGATAATTGGCCATCAAGAATCCTGCATGAAAAGAGATCCTTGGTGTATTCCACCAACCGCTAGGATCTCCAATAAGGATCAATACTCAATAATGACAACGATGTTGATCTATCATGTAACGTACATGTCATGTGGCTTCCCTCTTCTTTGACATCTCCCATGCCAAAGTCATACACCCAAAGGCTGAAATCTTACCTCTGCTGCTCCTCCTGCAGCTGCTCATGCTCTAGTGAAGGTTGAAGTTTTTGGAGGCTAGCCTTCCATGGGAAGCTATCACCTAGCAAAAACTTGTTGAGTTTGGACAATGTAAGCATGAGTGGCCACCAACCTCTACCATATGTCGAAGATCCCTCCCAATTTGGAAGTATCTTCTGATTCTCCAAAGCCATGGAGTGGTCTCCTTGCACCATGATGGTGCCTTCCATCCCTGAAACATCTTCTCTCATCAACTCCTGATCTAGTGGCCTCCCTGGTGGAATTCCTCCATGTAATGAGACATCAATGTCTAATGTGGACTGTATATGTGAGTGGACTACTTGGTCCCTGCTCTCACTGTGCAAATTAGCCTCCATATTTTGTACATAGGCCTCCTGAAATAGATAAGGGTGTGTGCTCATAATCACTTGATGTTGGCCATCCTTTTTATCTTCCCCTTTCATTTGCAAGGTATCACAATCTATTAATAATGGCACAAGTTGCTCATGGATTGTGCCTTGACCTCCACATGTTAGATCTCTTGTAACTTCTTGCAAAGATACAAGAACTCCTCTCATTGGAGCAATTGCTCCATCTCCCTCTCCAAGAGGTACTAGATCTGCTCCTGATGTGACAGCATTGTTACCTCTTGCCTGTCTTTCCCCCTCATCATGAATGGAGGTTACCTCATCATCATTAAGAGGCTCTTTGTTTTGATCCTCTTTTGAAAAAGAGATCACCATGTCTTCCTTTTGAGAAGAGAGCTCTTTCTGAAGTGGGGATCTTGCCTCTAGCAAGGTATTCTGCAAGTTTTTAACCCCCTCAATAGCATTCTGGAATGGAGTTGGGTCTATAGATCCTTCCAACTCATGCAAAGGTTTTGTTTGTTTGGCTTGGTTAGCTCCACCAAGGATGTTTCACGTTTTACATCAAATCTTTTCACTAACCTCCTAGTGAAATTTGCATAAGTAGATACATTTACATAATTCAAGGAAGAGGTTTCATAAAACCACCAAGGAACAATATTACCTCGTGGGGAGATATGAGGACAAATACATCCAATGGACCACATTGCGGCAACAAAGGGATCAAGATGTGCACGAACTGAGAAATTTGTTCCATACCCTGCACACAAAGTTGGGTATTAAAGATTCAAAGAGACATTTAGTGCTCAAGTATCGCAAGTGTCTACACAAACACATTCAGGAGGAAATGGAGTTCCTCGACATTACATCGCTTGGCATGGCATATCTCTATGCCATCGATATCGAGCAGAAATTTAAGCAGAAGAAACGAGACTTTGGATCTGCAAATCTGAATCCAGGGAAAGGTGCCTCCGAACTGAAGAACAAGGGGCAAGGTCAAAGCGGTACGACTCATAAAAACACCACAAATCCAAAGGACACGAGGAAGTGTGAATTTCATAACAGCCCCACTCATAGCACAAACGAGTGTCGAGCCAAACAATTGTTGGTGGCCGAACTAAAGGCACCCAAATCAGATGCATTTTCTGATCTTGAGTCAGAAACAGACAAAGGCAATGACAAAGGGAAGCAGATCATTGATGCGGATCTCAGTGCGATTGTTGCCACCACCAAGATCCAGAGGGAGGATCTCGAGGATCCAGAGGAGGGGGAGCGCCTCTTCCATTCGCAGATGTGGGTGAAGTGTTCTCCATTGCAATTCCTTGTCAATAGTGGAAGCCAAAAGAACCTCATTTCAGCAGAGGTCGTGAAGCGGCTCGGCCTACCGACCATAGCACACCCGCAACTGTATACCATCGAGTGGCTTCACCCAGGGAGAGATATCTGCATCTTCCAATAGTGTCGCCTTACGTACAGTATCAAGCCATTCACGGATGAGGTATTGTGTGATGTTGCTCCTCTTGATGTAGCTGATGTATTATTGGGCCAACCATTCTTGTGGATGCGACATGCTATGTATGACTCTAGGCATCGTGATGTTGTTATTACTTTGGGAAATAACTTGTACAGGATACCAGAGGTAGTACCGCCTCCTGTCATCTCTTTGACTACTACAAAACAACGCAGTGAGATTGTTTCCCAAACCAGGAAATTTATTTTCCTTACAACTCGCTCATAGGGAAAGAAGAATATTGTGGCCACAACCTCGACACAGGGCTCCCCTGCACCGCTGCAGCAGATGGACAAAGTCATGGAGGAATACAAGGAAATTTTCTCCTCACTCACAGAGGTTCCTCTACACTGTCAGGACAAACACTCCATTGATCTGACCCCTAACACACCGCTGCCTGATGTTGCCATACCTCCTGCAAATACACATACAGAATCCACACATGTACTGTGATAAAGAAACCAAATTTACTAAACGCATCCATCATGTCCGCCCGTAGGTCCACGACATCTTCGACAAATCTAATACCCATTTCAATAGAATTTGCTTTATCTCATGGAGGAACTCAACGCAACGGAGACCATTGCTTCCTAAGGGAGAAGGAATGATCCAGGGGGATATGGGTGGCCACCCACCTATTCCACTTGAGGTCTCACCATTGTCTCTTTCAATTTTTCAGTTTCGGCACAACTTACTATTTTTGGCAGTTTTCGGGTCTTGAACTTCCAGAGCCGTTTTGAGGCCATAAACGACGTTTTTTGGGAAAATCGAGAGCGACATGGACTATTGAGCTATTGAGCACATCAAATGGAGATCGTATGCCAAAGTTACGTCCCCGAGAAGTTGAAACACCAATTTACCCAAATGGGGCCCATAGTTTTGGCGCTTCATCTCCTAGGGTTGGTTTTTTGGACGTTTGGAGTTTTCCATTGTTTCTCAATAATAAATAGGCCCTTGAGCCTCATTGTAACACAGTTCAGAGGTTTTTAGCTGCCACATCTCTTCTCAAAGATATGCTACCAGCACCCTAGCTATTTTTATTTCCATTATGTCTGTAAGCATATTTCAGTCATTTGATTTAAATAAAATGAAGTATTGTTTCCGCTGCATTTTTTGTTTATGTTTATTTCTATATTTTATTGCGTTCCTGCATAAATCCGGATCAACTGCTGGTCATACTGGGCCTACATCTATGTTAAAATGTTTTTGATTATCAGTATTGGAAGATAAAAAATCAAATAAGAATTATAAAACATAAAAACTCAAAATGAGACTTTTTACCTGTCCCATTGTGCTCCAGGTGGGAATGTTGTATCAGGGTCACCCCTGAAATCCACCCCTGCATAGGGGAAGTCTTCGATCATGAAAACATGGCTTCTCAACCATACAAAAAATTGAGGTGTATACCAGACAATAGAACCGCCATGGTGAGCCATCAACAAAACCCATAGCAACATGCGAGGATCTGTCAGTCCCGTAGGATCCACTAACTGTTGTTGTGCTACAAGTAGCGGGATTCACTTTAAAGAAAAAGATATAATAATGGCACCATAGCCGAAATTCTTCAGCATACCATTCTTTGCTCACGTGAGTTGTCCTTTCATATTGACATGTACTTCTTCGCACCAGTTGAATATTGTTCCCTTGGAACACTCAATATTTGTTTGCATTTGTGCTTTGGTGGCCACATGAGGAGCCGCACTACCACATAATCTAGTAACTGTGAAAGCAATAATTTTGAGATCAAGTTGTTCGATAGTTTTTATATCGATTTGATCATCTTTCAATTGTGAATCATGAGTGCAATATTGCACCATATAGGAAGCAGTGGGTTGTCCTCCTAACCGTGTGCCAAACAAAGAAATCTCTTCCCCTTCGAGAAAAAACGGTGAGGAAATAAATATCCTCTGCAACAATGATGAGCCTATGATCTCCAATGATAAAACATTGTTCTTGGATATCCCAGGCATTTACCAACTAGGTCATCAGCTCTACTTGGACCTTCATTCCTTATATGGACCAAAATTTGTATAGTCCAATTTTCTTTAAAACTCGAAGCGTTGATAGGCTATCAATTGCCTCAATATCATGTGTTTCATGCTCGTGTTCTCTCCACTCAAGCATGGTTGTTTCAAATTGCCTGCCAACAATCATTAAAAAGCATTAGGAATCTTTTGGAAGAACTTAGAGCAATTTTTATGGAAAGAAAACCATTTTTGAAAAACCCCATGGCGCCTGTGCGGTTTTCCGTTGTAGACAGTGCGTTTTTGTGCACGATCTATACATAAAAACCGCGACGGCACGATAATTTTATGTGTTGCAAATTATCAGGGTGCGCAAGTCCGATAAGGAAAACCTGCACACCCTCGAGGGCGATTTCTAAAAACAAAATTTCTCCAAAAAAATAATCTGAAAGCCTAAAATGAAAAAGCAAACGGATAAAATGAAAGATAATGGAGTGAATAAATACCTGGAACTAACAGTTCATGAAATGGTTTATCGGTCTGCCTGATATCAGCTACATAAGATCTATGGTAAAAGCTCATTTTTACTACTCTGGAAATCAAATGGTGAAAATGACTTGTTCTTTCCACTTTTTATAGGTTTTTATGAATTAAATAATATTATTTTATTTCTTTTGACCTTTAGAAGTTCAAGTTTTAAATATTTTTACCATGATTGAGAACATATTATTATAATTTTTGAGTTTTTTTTTGTGCAGAGAACAGGTTGTGTTTAAAAACGAATCATTTTGACGATAGATTAAGCTTTTATCACTCTTTCAGACTCTCGGAAAACACGAAAAAGCGAAACCATGGAGTTCCCTTTTAAGCCCTTTTCAGACTCTCTAAACATGAAAATATTACCAAGCACTTGACTATTCTAACTCGTTAAAATAAATGAATAGTCATCTACTCAGTATAAGTTTTACCCATTTTCCGGACTAAACTAGACTAATTACGAAAAAGGTAAACGTTGACTATGCATGGTCAATAGAGTTCTCTCCTACATTATTTTATCATTTTTTGGGTTTGAGAGACTAAATTTACGAAAAAATAACACTATGGAGTTTACTTATGTTTTTCTTCTAACTCCCTACACGGAGTTAATCCTATGTTAGGACTCATTAAAATTAAAATGTACAGGACTCGTCGATCACAACGGGACCGAACAACTCCTTAGGGTTCGTTAAAATTACTAAGATGGACTCATCCGAAGGATGAGCTTACACAACATGCAATTGTTATCCTCCTCAAACTTGACAAAAATAAAGAGGTAATTGCCAGTAATGGGGGGGGCAAATTGAGAAAAAAAATCCATCTTTTATACTTGTTTTAAAAGCAGCATGTCACTCTTGAACACGACACTTTGTCACACTCATGTCTAGGTTGGGTAATCTTTTTGTCTTATAGTTAATCGAACCTAATGAAAGTTTTCAACTGGTTTAGGGTATTATCTTTAAGTCAAATGATGCCAAGTCATTTACAGTGTCATTATGTGTTCAAGAAAAGTTCAACTTCAATTCATTGTTCGTTGCAAATATTTGTCTCCAGTCGCATTGACCATCCCTGAGTTAATCCTTGCAAATTTTTTCTTCAAAACTTTACATAATGGTTTCATGTCGTAGGCCCTCCTGCGACAAATCACTTCCTATCGACTTCAACTCATTATCTACGAAGTTAATCTAGAAATCCTATCAATACCTTGAAATTTGCATGCCTTAATGGCAAGTTTCTCACCTTTGACGACAGGTTTTCACTATTGGTCTTCGATCGAACGACTCTATAAATGTTTGACTACAAATCATTCATTCAAACTTCATAGATTGTACTAAAGTACTTTGAAAGTCATTGTTGTCACTGGTGGTTTCTCTCATACTTATTAACGGTTTTCATCATTGACCGGTAATCAAGTGGTTTCTACCATGTTCGACTTCGAAACAATCAATCACATGGTTAGATTCGTACTAGTTCGAGAGGCGGAAATCACAACCCTGGATCTAGTATCAACCATCCAGGCTACGAGGAGTTATGTATTCATGTTTCAGTAGACTAATTCATAACAGATGGTTGCATCCATACTGTGTCTACTATTGATGTAATTCTAGGTCACTTCTGTACCAGAACATATAGTTAGTTTTGCTCCGAGTATGGGAATGCCTACCTCAGTGATGATTATATATTTGCATTGAATGTTTCTTACAGGTTTTCGACCTATGTCTCCAATCCAATCCTTGGTATGATAAAGCACTTCACTCTCTTGAAATATTTTCTTAGACTTCGTGCTTTAGGGGGCAATATGTTAAACACCATTTTGTCACCATGACATTTAACGGTCAATATGGATCTATCACCATCCATATTCACGCTTCCTTAGAAATCAAACATTTATATTCCATAACCAAGTCTTGGAAACTGGGAAAATAGCTCTTAAATACTCTTAAAGATGGTTTGCGCAGGTTTTGTGATCACTTTCTGCGCATGCGCAGATATTACTAAGCTTACCTGTGGATAGTTGCGTTATGTTTTTCGTTAAAACCTGCGAACCCCATTTAAAATAAAGTAAAGACGAAAAGTAACTTCTCAAAGCATAGTTGGGCGCATATTCTTCCAACTAAAAGCCTCTAAGTCACGCCAGTTCAAGCTAAATCCCTCCAATCATGGAACTTATCCCCTTGGATCAAGGAACCATAATCCCTTCATTTGAGGATCACACCCTTCTATTGGTGGATTTGAAACCTCCTCAATTTTTCCTATAAATTGAGTTGAAACTTCAGGGTTAGGGGGTTCACTTATTGATAATCTTATGTTGGTCATTCTAGAGTGGAAAGCTTGTTAAACCAAGGAGGAAGATTGGGAAGGCATACGGGAGGAATTTGTATGACATCAAGGCTCGGTTGTAAGATTGCTCTTTATATTCTTGATAATACATTTGGATACTTTTTCTCATTGTGTTGTTTTCAGATTCATAAAAACAATGGCAATTCTTAATCTCCTTGATCATTAAGTTAAGTTGGTATTTGGATTATTACATACTACAAGTGCTTTTAATTCTTTGCATGTTTGTGATTACAGGTTCTTCTCATCATTGAAGGACTTCTTCGAGACAAAAGGCAAAGTCTTCGTCAAACATCTCATTGAGAGGTAAGAGCATTATCCTCTCTTTTCTAGCTTTGATAATCTAAATGTTAATATCTTAGGGAAAGAGATATTCACATGTCTGTTTGTTTCTAGTTATCTGTTGGGATACTATGGAGATCGCTCTTGTCTGCAAGAGGGATTTATCCATATAACAATAGTGCAAAGCCAGATGAGTCAGTTAGCTTTTCATTGTCCTTGTAATAAGAGGTAGACATTTTTACCAAAAGATTTCCCCCTTTCAATCAACTACTTAGAACATGGATGTTCTTGCTTTATGTATCTTGGGCTTGTCTTTACCTCAACTCTGATAACATGTTAATTTTTCATCAATTGTTCTATGTTGCAACTATTACCTCAACAATATCCAATAACATCCAATTTAACAATTTACACTTCTTCAATTTAACCAATGACAGGACAGCAATAGTAGATAGAACAATTATTCAAATGCACAATGAAAGACAACCAAGAGACAGGAGACACAATATTTGGTCAATGACCAAGGAAAAACCCCACTAACGAGAAAACCACTTGCAAATCTTCTATTAGATTGTCTTCAAATGTTTATCAGAGAGCATACATCATCAATGAGTCAAAGTCAAACTTTGACTAGCCAATATCAAAAACCAATATCCAATCAATATTATGTCAAATCAATATACCAATATCAAAATGTTAATTTTTTGAACATGTTCTACGCCATTTCAGATTAGGGCACCAAATCACTAAAGTAGATAAAACAAATAAAACAATCGATGGAAGACAAGCCAAAACGGAGATAAAGAATGGTGGTGTTACAACGATCAGCGGGATGCTTCAACCAGCAAAGTCTTTCATAAGGTCATCCACCCACATGTCACACAACCCCAAGAGAAAGAATACTCCACAAAGACGCAACACCAAGAACGCAGCTCCATCGCCATCAAGAGAGAAGAAAATCCTCCACACATTGTGTGTGTAATGAACTCCAAGTCTCTCCAATATATAGGCATCTTTAGGTGTGTGTGACACGTCCTTTAAGACATTTAAGTCTATTATATTCCAGGCTAACCTAGCACCTAAGTGGAATAAATTCAAAGTACATGTTCTGCTCATCCGATCGAGATGATATTTAGATCAATCTTACACCTCTCCGAAACAGGAATCCAATAAAAATATTAGGATCGTCATCTGAGCAGCACAACCCGGAGTTTGGACATAGTTGTCCAAATTTAACACTCCCTCTCAACTAGGGAGAACTCCGTCCACAAGTGAAATCCAAACATCGTGTGTCATCCCACCGTAACTTGCTTCGTTGGCTTCTTCATTTCAAAACAAAAGGTGTCACAAAGACATCACTCACGACTAACCCAAAGTCAGCTCAGAAGTTTGAAACCTCTATAGGACTCAAAGGAGTCACACACCAACCCGAAGTTGGTTTCACTGACCCAAAGTCAGTTGGAGGTTTGAAACCTCGTTAAACTTGATCCCAGATCAAGTTGTTGGACACGTGCCATCCTAGACATAGAGAGTACGGCAATCTTCGATGCGTCCATCGGTCTTGCTATGGTCTCTATTCACATTTCCCACCTCATTTGCCAAATGAGAGGTACTTTCCATGAGTTTGAAACTCCATGGGTAGGATGCATATGGAGCATAGATCAGAGAGAGGTAAACCATCTCAATATCATCACGGTGGGGTAGAAGCACACCAGCTAGGTTCGGCAAGCCTAGCCTAGTGGTTGCTTATAGCACCAAGAAGCTATCTCCAAAAGCCCCACCCAGGAGCTCCCAGAGCTCATCGTCCAACATGACCCTCCAATTAGGTTCGTTCCACAATTCCAAGATTCTCACGAAAGGTTAGGAACATGACCTTCCCCGAGGGCATTGTGAGAATGTCTGCAACCTGCTCATCAGTTCCTATATGATCGAGCGTTACGGCGCCTCACTGCACCATATCCTGGATAAAGTAGTATCAACCATCAACATGCTCGGATCAATCGTAGAACACGGGATTCTCTGACAAACGAATCCCACTCTGGTTATCACACACGATAACGGTGGCATTTAGCACATGCTCGAACAGCTCATTGACAAGCTTTCGCAACCAAGTGACTTCATAATGGGCCATACATACTGCAATGTATTTGGCCTCAGCGGTGCTCAAGGCTACCGACTTCCATTTCCTGCCCGAAGCAGATCTACGTGTGAAGCAGCATCCAGATGTGCTCTTGCGATCCACCACACTGCCAGCCCAATCAGCATCAGTATATCCAAGGAGTGTCATGCTCCTGGCAGTGTATCTCAGCCCATGGTCTATCGTGCCACAGAGATATCTCAAGAGTTTCTTGGCACCAACCCAGTGAATGCTATGATCAACCATTTGTTGACTCAAAGTGTTCACTACACAACATACGTCCGGATGGGTGTTCACTAAGAACATCAAGGCCCCTACAAGTTGACGATACTCAGTAGGATTTGTTAACATGGGCCCAACAGCGCTGCCACTCAACTTCTTAAAGTTGAGCTCCCTTGGTGTTGACACGGACTTCCAATCCACCATACCACATCTTTCCAGAAGCTTCACAATGTATTTTTCTTAAGAAAGAAAAATCTCGCCAGCTCTCTGTCAGACCTTCAAGCCTAGGAAGTAGTGCATCAGTCCTAGGTCCTTCATCTTGAACTCAGCAGCGAGCTCCCTCTTGCATTGATGAATGAGAGTCTCAGCACCTGTCAGGAAGAGGTCGTCCACATACAACACCAGAATGAGAGGCTTCTCTTTATCAACCTTGAAGTAAAGGTTTGAATTACCATTACTACGAGTGAAGCCCGGCTTCATCAAGTAGCTATCTATCCTCTCGTACCAAGCCCTAAGGGCTAGCCAACTTGAAAACATGGGTGTCTCGATCCTGGACTTTGAATCCCAAAGGTTGCTCTCCATACACCTCTTCCTTTATCGCACCATGCAGGAAGGTGGTCTTCACATCCATTTAATGAAGATTTGGTCCTTGCGTAACATCAAGGGTAATAGTGAATTACAGGTGCAAACATAATCAATGCCTTCCTAGAAAGAAATCTCAGGCAATACATTTTCTATCAGATCCATGCTTGATCTTCTATCGAGGTGACAACAGCTTTGTCCTGTGGTCTAGGGACCATATCCCAGACATCACCCTCCATAATGGACTTGTACTCTTTGTGTATCACATCCTTCCAAACTTGATGCTTTACAGCTTTCCCAAATGATTTTGGCTCATATTGTACTCATAGCAGTTAGATACCTCTGGTATTTATATGGCTTCTTGGTTTTCTTCCAGAATTTCCCCCTTGAAGCCATATATCTTTGAGCCATGAGGGCCTTCTTTCTTTCAGCAATGATATTAGCTTAGGAGCATATATAGTTGTATTCTCCCTCTTAATGCCAGCTTCTCTTGTGAAAGAAGACATCAATTTTAAATGAGGGCATCCCAGACACCAACTTGGAAAGGAGTTTTGTACTCGGGGGCCTGAATCTTATTCTCCCACTGTTAAAGCCATCTAAGAATCATAGCCATACACTATCATATAGCTGTCATGTATCTTGACACGTATCATATGCTGTCAAATCATGGATTTCAGAGTTGTTTTGATATTATCGTATACATCATTTGTTCAAAACTTCACAGGCTTTGTTGACCATGGTTCCAAACACTTGACGGTTCAAGATCCAAAAAAAAGTGATTGTCCAAAGCTCCAAAAACTTCACAGTTCACACTTTCACGTTTGTCATTGCACAAAGTGTAACGACTATCTTGATTTTGACTGATTGAGCCTTCACAGGGATATAACGGTTTCACTGAAGCAACTATACAATAATGTGACAACTCCACAGTTATATTATCCTTCATCATAGATTCACTACAAATTGTTACTTCATCAAGGGTCGGAGCCCCACAGGACAGTCTGAGATAGCAAAGATCAAATTTTGAGACATCAGATCGGTTGTGTTGTAGATGTTTTACATTCCAAAAAAAACCCATATACCCACAAATCTGAGCTACAGAATCAGGCTCCAATGAGGCTGACATTGTCAGAAGCTTATTGCTAATATAAATTTCGTACACATAGGTGAGTCTGTCTATGTCACTGTCATACTGACAGTGACAGAATCACAGATTACATTCTTAGCTCCTCAAATTTGCGGCTACAAAAATAATACACCCAGCCTCTCCATCATGAGTTGTTATAGAGATTTTGTCATCACTGTCATGAAGAAACTGTCACGACATTGTCACAACTTGCTTTCTTGTAGCTGGAATTTTGTATTTTCTTTCACAACTTCATTCCCTCATTCTGAGATGATACTTCAACAGGGCCGAAGATGGGTTATCAAGTCCTCCAGACCCTCGTTCTTCCTTGTATCAATGTAACCTGCAACAAAAAAACGAGCCACCATACAGACAGAACCTAATTCGACTGTACTTGTTGTGTTCAACATAAAAATAAAAATAAAAATAAAAACAGAATCGTATATCATTTCCATCCGGAGCATTATCTTCGAGATGCCAATCTTTAATCTCTTGGAGATTCAGAGACCCGACAGCAAGATCCAAATTGGGTCTTCTCATTACGGTTGACATTCGACTTCTGCAATCACGGAATGGAATGCATGCAACATCCTCGTCGTTGTCTCGTAAGCAGCCATTTCCCCTCGCGCCCTACCATAGCACTAGTTTTGCCATCCATTCTTCTTCTAATTCAAACAAATGCTCCTCCAATTACAGCATAATCGTATGAGAAAGAAGCTTCGACTTGATCTTTATTGTCGAAGCAAAAAAAAAGAATTGGTGACACAAAATAATTATGCCCTGAGATGAGCACCAGAATCCGGTTTAGTTTTCTGTAACATATCTCTCACCGGAGATCGACCACGAGGCCGACCGGAGTTTATTTAGAGTGAAAAGATAAATGAGCGGAGCTCAAGCGTGTGCAATGCAACAGAGTTCTAGAGCAAGAACCTGTTTCTGAGAGCTTCTATCTCTTAGAGCCAGTCGACTAGCCAAGGTTCGAATCTGATCCCCTTTCTTCCGGAGCATACTCTTCTCAGTTCTGTATTCACTGCCTGCCTTGCCTTTCGTGTCTATGAAAATGCAAAACTCGAATGCGCGCCTATGGGGGGTTTAAACAGTGCCCTTTGTCTGCATTTTGGCAACTGTTCGAAAGAATAAGTGCTTGGTGTTTAACACACTACTGTTGTGTTAAAAATAACCATAACCATTATTTCGTTGTCGATAACCATTTCCATTCTCGCCTCCAAATTAATCACCGTAGAGAAATTAGATGTACAGTGGACCTTCTTCAGATGTTCTTTTGTTGAAAGGGTTCTGAAACCCATTATGGCAGTGAACCGGAGTTTAGTGGCTCCGACGGCCGAAAATAATCTCGCTATAAAATTGGATGCCATTCGCCCAAGCTAAAAAGAGCAATCCACAGACTCCATCGTTTGATGGTTTGGGGGCTACATCGTCTCCCACTCAGCTCGCCCCACAAATTCTTAGCTCGTCTGCAGGGCCATTTACATAAACTATGACGATAGGCCGAAGAAGCACGTTGCTTTCAGCAATCGCTACCTCAAATCTACAAAACCTTATGGCAGATTCCCAAGGGTGGCCTAGCGCACACAGGGCCCTAATAGATTCTTATAGCGATTTCTTACCACGTAACTGTGTTGCGGATCCAAAGGCCAGTCACAGATCTTCAGATGGTGAAGGTGACATGAGCAATTTCATGGGCGACGAGGCCTTTCAAGCAGAGATCACAAAATCAGGGGATCGAGGGTTCAAATGGAATTGTTGGATAGAAGCGGCCGAAGCTAATGCGCGAAAGAGGCAATGTGATAACGAAGAAGAGAAGTATCAACAATAGTGCCAGCGTTAAAGAAATAGCCCTGCGGCCTATCAATAGCTCAGAATTCTTTATGGCCTTTTAGTGCCAAGACAAACAGGCCTGCAGCCCACCAATGGCTCCATACAATATATGCGGCTAGTTGAAGGAGTGTTATTTATCCAAGGATTATGCCAAAACATCACCCAGGTCAGTTCTTAAGCCTGCGGTTAGCAACCAACTCTTAACTCCGACCTGTGGAAGAAAAATAGACCAAAACAATTTGACCTCCAATCTTCTACAATTTGCAGTGGCCTCAGAATAATTTCCCAAGTCTTTTGATGTGACCAAAATGAGGGAGAAGGCTCCTCTATACGCTGCCTTGGGCATTGTCTTCTCCTAAGCTCTGAAACCATGTTAATTTTCTGAACATGTTCTATGCCATTTCAAATTAGGGCACCAAATTACTGAAGTAGATAGAACAAATAAAAAGATCGATGTAAGACAAGCCAAAACAGAGATAAAGAATGGTGGCGTTATGGAGATCAGCAGGATGCTTCAACCAGCAAAGTCTTTCATAAGGTCAGCCACCCACATGTCACACAACCCCAAGACAAAGAATACTCCACAAAGACGCAACACCAAGAACGCAGCGCCATTGCCATCAAGAGAGAAGAAAATCCTCCACACATTGTGTGTATAATGAACTCCAAGTCTCTCCAATATATAGGCATCTTTGGGGGTGTGTGACACGTCCTTTAAGACATTTAAGTCTATATTAGATTTCAGGCTGACCTAGCACATAAGTGGAATAAATTCAAAGTACATGTTCTGCTCATTCGATCGAGATGATCTTGAGATCAATCTTACACCTCTCCAAAAGAGGAATCCAATAAAAATATTGGGATCGTCATCTACGCAGAACAATCCGGAGTTTGGACCTAGATATCCAAATTTTACACAAAATGATGAGGAAGAATCAAATTTGGTCAATTGTTGAATCTGCAAAAAGTAAACAACAGTGGACTGCCCTTACCAGACAAGTCAACAGTAGTCAAATCATAGTCAAATATGCTTCAATTTAATTGGGTCAAAGACCAGTCAATGCATCCTATTTTGTTGGTCATAGATCGATCAAAACAACTCCAAAAACTTCGATCAAACTATATCAATGGAGATAAAAAGTACATCTCTATTCTGCAATCAATAGCAATCAAACTCCTCAAAATGCCTCGGTCGAAAATGCAGCATGATGAGACAAACCTTCTCCAAGAAAATCAAAGTCAAAAGTCTCCTTTTGACCTTGTTCAATGCTGGTCAAACTTCAACTACAAAAAAGTCAACACTAGTCAAACTTCAACTGCATAAAAGTCAACATTGATCAAAGGTAGTCTAGTTGCTTTAGAGTTTCGCCCTTCCTTCCTCACTGAATTCAGCCTCCTTAATCAAATCCAAAACCCAAGAAAACCAAGCCAAACCAAATGCCCGATCATTAAAAGTCAAAGATGCAAAAGAGAAGTCAAAGATGCCTTCAAATCCTCGCACGTGTGAAGAAGAATAGGTTGTCTCAAACCTATATAAACCAATCAATGAAGGAAAGAGAAGAAATTATTGTGTTGATGATGTCCAAATGAGGCATGAGGTCACTTGTATTTATATGCAACTTGAGGGGTGCCATCTTGTCCTTGAGAGGTGCCATTTGACCCAAGGTTGACCTTGACAATTTTGTACATGTGGGCATGACTTCAAAAATCTACTTTCCCTTTATCCGAATTGAGTGCTTCAAAAGTCAATTTTGGTCTCCTCGAAAAGAAGAATTTAATGCGATGGTTGGAATGTGTCACTGAGTTGCCAAATTAACACAAGGCAGTGTCACAGAGTTTAGAGGTTTGATCACTCAAATATGGAGATCATGTGCAACCTGTAGGGTGCATCCTTTGCTACAGATCTAAGAGATTTGTGTTGAGACTTTAGGCGCAAAAATTTTGTCGTGTGCCTTTTCATACTACAACAATCTTTGAAAATCATTTTGTGTTACACACAATAACTAGCATCATATTACAATTGTTGTGGTATCATTATTATAACAATGATACAAATCTAGATGACAGTGTTTCTGCGTGGTTGTTAAAGAGGTATGACAGTTGAGAGGGTTGTAATAAGGTTGGCAACAGACTTTTTATAGCAAGTTCAAAAGTGTATCTCTACTTAAGGTACAATGGTGGCAATTTCAGTTAAATACACTTGCATTGACACAACCTTATGACATTATCCCTTACTTTTATGTTTTGAGATCTGGAAGTGACATTAAGTCAAGTTGATATGACAGTAACTATTGTTGATGCACCTTATGATAACTCTCTTATTAATGTGACAGATACTTCTTGATGAATGTGTTCCATTGTGACTTATGACAATGGAGTCTGACTCCTTGTAACTGTAGTTATGTATATAGATGTGACACTCATAACCTTACTATTGTATGCCAACGATTATGTATGAGATTATATAACAGTGATTTGTAATTAACAGTGATGTTTGTGAAACAGTGAGACAGAGACAATGTGACATTGATAAGCTTACAATAACCCTAACTATGATTGCGCTGACAGTGATCCTAATGAAAGGGTTTGTTCTATTGTGACTTAGGACAATGGAGTATGACTCCTTGTAACTGTAGTTATGTATATAGATGTGACACTCATAACCTTACTATTGTATGGCAACAATTATGTATGAGATTATATAGCAGTGATTTGTAATTAACAGTGATGTTTGTGAAACAGTCAGACAGAAACAATGTGACATTGATCAGCTTACAATAACCCTAACTATGACTTTGATGACAGTGATCCTAATGAAAGGATTGTGGCATTTATGTAAGGAAGACATTGCAACAATGAACAGGCGTTGGCTTGAGATTGTGGAGCTAGGATCTTAGCAGTTGAGGTAGCATTATAATGGAGTATGATGGACAGTAGTAGTAGTATAGAAACAGTGACAGTAGTGATGGTTTCAGTGAGAGTGGTGACAGTGTGAGAACAGTGACGAAATGTTGAGCTCTATATCCTTGATGACAACAGTAACCTGTGATGACAGCAACAGTGACCTCTGCATGATAGTAACAGTGTCGTGACAATGATGTATGATTGTATGAGTGGTAATCCACATGACAACAATGACTGAGCAGCTAGGGTTTGATAGTGGATTGTGGAGTAGCGGACATCGCAGGGCAGCAGTAACTCAGTGAACTTGTTGACCTTGTTGGATGACAGTGCCATTGACCTCATATGCAAGTAGGCATTTTGAGTTGTGGAACAGAAGTGCAGTAGCAGCAGCAGCATTGACAGTAGTGTTAGTGGATAGTTGGAGCAATGGCAATTGATGTTGACAATGTAGCAGCAGAGATAGCAGCAACGGCAGCAGTGATTGGATGATTGTTTGATTGTAAAGGAGACTGAAGACTCCTGTAGACTTAGTTTGCAATATCTTCCAACTTAGGGAGTCTTGTACTTCCTTCCAACTCGACTCCTAAACTTTGTATGTACATCATACATAATGCAAAAGCTTGTTTGGACTACAAATTTTGTGTATTGTCATTGATGTGATGTTTCTTGATTCAATTTCAATGCTCCAAATATTAAATGAAATAACTAATTGTGAAAAAGAATGAAATACGGATTCACCCCCCCTTTGAATGTTTCCAACATGAGCACATTTAGCATTTGGATTTACTCATAAAAAGTGAAGCCTTTGGAGATTCACCATAAGTCAAAGAAATTGACCAGGATGATGGTGAACCAAGACTAGTCACTGTACCATGTGTCAGAGAGACTAGAATTATGGTGACTAGTTGATGCTAATGGTGTACCATGTGTCAGAGAGTACCGACCAAGATTATGGCAATGATACACCATATGTCAGATGTACCAACCAGAATTATGGTAACTGATTGATGTTGTTGATTTACCATGTGTTAGAGTTGTTGACAAAAATTATGGTAATTAGATGATGTTGATGTTATGATGAATTGTTATAAACTTTTCCTAGAGAAATTTGTCAACAAGAGAACATCTAGACAGCCATTATGAATACCTCCCTAGCTAAGAGGGAGTGTTGATTTTTTTTCAGCTATGGTCCGTCTTCATAACTGAAATTTTAGCCCTCCAATTAAATGTAATAATATATTCAAGACAAGTTCTTCATGCCAGCTTCAAAAAGAGGGAAATTTGAATTTTCAAATTATGTATTTTTGCCTCCAAAAAGTAATGTCAGCTTCAAGTCGGCACATCCCTATAGATGTGTCTATTCAGACTCCTTTGATCTCTATTCATGGCTATTTGACCTTGATCCAGGTGGCTCTAGACACCTTCAAGAGACCAAGAGGGTTGATGATAGGTCAAAATTCAAGGTGGTTGGATTGCTCTCGAACCAGGTTCAGATTGAAGTACTCATCGCCCTGATTCCAACGGTGAGAACAGATCTCCAATCCGAGCCTGCATGGAGAAGTTAGAGCGAGTCAAAATTTTGGTCGAAGTTGGGCAATGGGCCAGGTTTAAGTGTCCCACAAATTCACTGTCAACCGGCAGGGAACCCAACTCTCGAAAACGGGCGAAATTGTGGCCTCATTAATTTGCACAATGACCCTTATTTTGGAAAAATTCGAAAATGACCAATTTTATTATAAAAAGACAAAAAAATATTAAATAAGGGGTGGCGGGCCATGACCCCCGTCCAACCATATCATAAATATATATATAAAAAAATGTCATTGGGGGACGGGTTGTCAACCCCGCCACCCCCGTTGAAACCAACCTTATTACAACATAACCATATATTAATATGGAGGGGTCGGGGTCCGGTTGACCGAGAACCCACCCCGTGGCCCACGGAACTGTGATAAGGCACCAATTATATGGGTCGGTGGGAATCGAACCTGCCCGGCCACATAGGCCAGCGCGCTCCACGGTCGGGCTAACACAAAACAATGCCCAAAACACATTAAAACCAATGCATAAATCAAACGTCCAACATTCTAATTTAATGCCAAGCCACCACACCATAGCCAAATGTTAATACACCCACCGGTTCCAACCTTAACTAAAGTTCCACATAACAATAATGCGCTAATTACAATTAAAAAAAGAAACAACGAAACAATTTTTGGAAGGCAGGGGATTCGAACCCCAACCTCCGTTGATTAAGAAATCTCCGCCACCGTTGAGCCACGGGGCTTGGCTTTGGTGGCTCTACCCGAACCATTTACTTATACACCAGAATTTTCATTTGCATGGAGGAGGCACGCACTAGCAGAGCAGCAGAGTTCGAGTTTAATTATTTTTTTTATTTGCAGGGCGGAACCACGATCCATGGAGAAGGTGGAACCATGCCCCAGGGAATCTTGAGGGCATCAAAAGATTCCTTGAGGCTTCGAAGTTGCAGAAGTCCATTTTCGACAAATTTTATGTCGATTTTACACCTCTCGGCAACGGGAATCTGATGGCGATGTCTGTTTCAGCAGCAGAACTTCCCATTTTTTGGCCATTTTCCATATTGGAGTAACAGTGTCTGATTCTCAAGTGTGGACAGTCGATTTTATGCCCCTCGATGCCACGAATTCAACGATGCAACCAGACTCAGCAGCTGAGCATCTGCTTCTTCAGCCAACTTCAGGGGTTGAGGTATATGCAATTTGATCATGTGCCTCTTTTTGCTATGAGATGTATTATGATTTCTAGATCCTTGCTTAATGCATGTTGCGGGATCTTGTTTTTGCTTCATGTGAGATTATGTCATGCTGATAGGAGGTCCATTGTGAGTGAGAGTTCCTGTAGCAGAACGTCTTGTGGAGAGACAAGCCACTCATGTTGAGGGCACATCCTTGTATGAACATCATCCATGTACATCTTCCCATTTCCAACACTATATGAAGCGGCCTACCCCATTTTGACAACGGGCCCGGAGACGTAGCCCACACTGGGTGAACTCGGTTATCAACGTCTCGTGTTCTTATGTTGCTGATGATTGTCTTGTTTCCTCTTGCTTAAGCATGCATATGTGTTCTTTTATGCTCTTTTAAAATGCAATTCTAACAACATCATAGAAGTAAAAGATCATGGGTAAATCTGGTAGCTAATGGACCCGGATCAGACCTCCCCCATTGAGCACAACTCAAATCATCTTATTTTCAAGCATTCGGATCAATCTTACACTTTTATTCAAGCAAAGGAAGTAGGAAGGTAGCAACTCAAATTTGCGGGCAAACAATTTATCTCATAGACAGACCAAAATTGTGGCAAATCAAAGTTCTAAGCAGACTAAATCTAGAGACAAGCACAGGGCCGAATTTTGAGCAAACATATATCTTGGGCAGAAGACTGAATCTAGGCAGAACGAATCTCTTCTCAGAAAACCTAACTTTGTGAGCTACTTATATCTGTTTGACCAAGTTTGACCTGGATTGTCTATTGTTAGTTTGACCTTGTTTTAGACTGTAAAGATCAAATGTGTCTCTGTTGAACTGAATAATTTCTCTGAGGAAAAGATTGTTGGGGTTTTCCCCCATGTGGGTTTTCCAAAGGTAAATGCTTGTGTCTCTTGTTTGGTTGTCTCTTTATGATTCTATTGATCTATTGTTGAAGATATTTTAGCGAACTTTAATGAATACCATTAGAAGTAATTATCAGTTAAGAAGACTATGGAGTGATTAGTCAGGAGCTCATGAACTTTTCTATTAGAGGAGATATTCTAGCTAAGGAGAAATATGTTTTCAGTTAAGGAAAATACCTCCCTCGCTAAGAGCGAGTGTTTATTTTTTGTGTAGCATCGGGATGTATTCCCATGTCTAGAGGGTCTTCAAGTTGGCCTTAATGAATTATGTAAATTTTTATTTTCTTAAGTCAAGGAGTGAAGGGACATGACCCTTGGGTTGTCACATGGTACACCCCATAGACGTGTATAAATAAGATGTTAAGAATGCCTCATTTGAAGACCAACGAAGAGGAAGTTTGAGCAAGAAGACATCAGATTTTTTGAGGTCTATTTTTTCTTCATTGGATAGCCGCATGTGTTAAGAGGAACAGGTCAAGTTGACCAGACCTTTGACCGAGCTTAACTGTAGAGATTTGACTGCAGGGCGTTGAATGAATCTGACCAGAAGCCGGCCGCAGTTGACCACAGATTTGACCAAAGGCATTGATAGCAATTGACAGTAGACTGTCGACCACATGCATTTGACAGAAGACCACAGGGTTGACCACAGTAAACCATAGGCTAGTTTGACCAAGCCAAGTTCAACAGCATTGAATTTACGATTTTTTGGCTGGTTTGACCAGCAGATGTTTTGACCAGTTTTGACTGCTATTTGACTTGGATTATTGATACAGACTTCTAGACAAACTGCTGATTTGTAAACCTTGTTAAATAATCATTTCTCCTACGAAAATTTTTTGGGATTTCTCTCAAGGTTAGGTTTCCCATAGTAAAATTATTGTCTCCTTGTGCATGGTTGTCTTTCTATGATCTTTACTATGTCTGCTGCATTTACTTTTGAGATTTTCTGAGTGCAATTATTCAATGATAGCAATGGCATTAAATACTGTGTTAAAAATCATTAGGAAGTAATTATCTGGCAGAAAATTATATTCTACTATACTAGTCTTAGAATTTTAACACAAATCACAATCATGTTAAGACCAAACACCGTGTGAAAAAAATGGACAAATAAATGATTTCATACAAGAGAATGCTATCTTAGATACATCAGCTTTCTGTAATCAACCCTGTAAGCCATTATGCACAGATTTGCTGAGGGAATGCCCTTTTATTATAGACGTTATCTCACCCATTTAAATATAGGAAGGGTCTGTTCTAACAGTGAATATGATGAACCTTATCATTTCGCTAGAGTCTAAAATCTCGGAGCATATAGAATACATGCATGTTCTCTTCCAAATATTCATTTTATAAATATCAAATGGCAATTTTTTCTTATAATGAACTTTACACTTGGGAGCATCCAGCAAACCATGTAAGGACATATAAATGATGAATCTTAGTTTACTTCTATACAATGCACATGCATGTCAAAGCAATATCAAAATTTCTGTATAGCATCCTAAACATTTTTAGCACTTGCAATCTTCAACAAACCAGCATCAATAAGTGGCTGTAGCTCAGAACTTGCCATGTTTTTCACTTCCAAGTCTGAACAATTGAGGAATGCAGAAACAACTTTCTCACTGCAGACAAGGAAAAACATAAAATATGAGGCAAGCTAATTAATTGTCTTAGTGTTTGAACCTTTTAATCTTCTTGTATAATCATTTATTATCTAAAGGGTACACAACATTTACTGATGAGAAACTAAAACAAATATAAATACAGCATTGTGCAGTCTCTCACCTGTGTCCTTGAGCCCACATCTTGCACTTGCCCTTTAAGGCCACATCCCACAAAATAGCAGCAAATGAGGGAGCATTGACACCATCAGGTACATGAGACTCCAATATCAACTTGCGTACTGTCCTGCTGGAATGGTATTGCACAAATATATGTTCTTCATTTTGAGAGCCTTCTTCATTATTTAGTTGAGGCAAAGCACCCACATCTGCTATGGCTCTATGAAGAGCGTTCAAACTTTCAGCTGCTACCTGCCACATAATATCTCCAGCCCCGCCATTTGCTACCTGTAAAGTTATTTAAGATAAGCAGAAAACTTCTGTCAAGACATATAAGTTCACTAGTAGATAGTTGATTTTCATCAGAAACAATACAATATGTGTAGACTACATGTAATAAATATGAGCCTAGTTCAAATGCACATGAAGGCGAATAAAATATAAGAATGAATAATCAATGCAACCCTAGTTCAACTACATGTGAAGTTGAAAAGAATAAATAATAGTATGAAAAAAAAACAACCCAATTATAGTATACATGATCAGAACTCAATATCAACCTCTATTCATAATGACAATGAATGGCCTCAGCTGACAGCAACATCAACCCACCAACACCAACACTGACCTCAATATTGACTTTGATATTGGCATCAACCTTGACCAACATCTCAACCAATAATGAGACCTGGTAATCGATCCCTCTTTACTTCACGTAAATTTAAGTTGTACTGTTTCACTTTTCAATAATTACACAACTACTCAAAGAGGACTCTACAAATTAATGTCATTGTTATATAATGTATTAATTCTCTCTAGAGTTGAATCTGAATATACAAGAGTCTACCTGTTACCACACAAACCAGCACCTTTAACTTAAAGTCAAAAAAAAAATACTAGCCTTATACTACTTAAAAGGTTGGCCATAGTCACCTCACCAATTCTCCTCTACACATTAGACTCAGGAAAATGTTATTATCCAAAGGGGTTTTCTTTATTGGTTGCTAAGCTCACTTCGTGTAGTTATGAATGTAAATAACGAGAACCTAGCAACAAGGAAAAAGGAAATGGATTCAGTGTAATGAATAAAATGGAGTTCAGTGCCTTGTCTATTTGGGCTATGGAGGCATTTAATCAATTCAAGTGGGCAATTCAAGGCATATAAGCAGCCAAGTGGCATGCCAGCAGCCATACAACTCCTTAACTTGGTTCAGCAACTGACTTAAGGTAAAGCAAACAATCAAGTGATGTGAACTAGTTAACCCTTATTTTTGGGGGTTAAATATTACAAAGATGTGAGGGAGAGGGTCTGAGATCCACAAGTCAAAACAATAATGAAGGTGGCCCCTACCCAAAGATGATCTACAAACACACCTAGTCAAAAGATGTAGAGTGCAAAATGCACTTATAGCGAAGGTATATGACACTTAAAAGACTATGGGAGAAGGGAAGAAAGAAACCTAAACCTCAGTCAAAATTTTCCAGTGAAACATATATGTTCCTCTATGACCTTAACATTGCCGCTGTTATTCACAACCTGCAAAATCCAATTTCCAATGGTGCCCCCTAGAACATGTATCCACAAATATAAAAATTGACATAAATAATACCAAAACTGACATATACAAGACACCTTATCCTCCAAAGCTTGGAGGTAGTTTGCTCACAACTCTTTCCGTTAATCACTGAAATCCAATCCAAGTTGCCAATGGAAAGAGAAAATCCTTACATAGAGTTAAGCACTGACTCCTCATAAAATAAAATATCATTTATTTTCCTAGATCCATTTTTCTTTCCAAGGAATACAATAAAAATAAGACTCTCAACAACTTCTTTACTAAAAGTAGCATGAACTTTGTTGACATCTCAGCTTCCTTCAGCAAGAACATTCTAGAAAAACAAACAAAATATCAACCTCATCTAACTCGCTCCACCAATCTCGCCTATAATGATAAATAATGGAGTTATTTGCAACTATAATCCAAAAATAAAGCCAACAGGTGGGGCACCTCCTATGTTTGAGAATAGACCAAATCTTAGGATCTCAAAATAGCAAGTTATGTCCTCATCCACGAGTGTGCCCTTCTAGACGTGTGTCCACATGTGTGAAAGTAGTTGAATGAAGTGGAACTGTTACCCACCAAAATGGGTAACCCCATAGGAGAAAACTCTTCTCCTACATTTGACAGCCAGCCAGCCAGACAACCGGCAGCCCCTGCCAGCCACCACTAGCTGACGATATGCCATATATCTCCACCACTTGCATCAGCCATTTACTTCTCACCCATCCAGGATGAGCACATGGGAAAACGTGGGCTGCCATTCAAAAGGTACTTTGATCATTTTGCAATCAGGTACTTTTTTTTTTTTGGGCATTTAGTATGGACTCTGTATTATGAAGTGATCTGGAAGATTGATAGAGTCTAATGGCGATCTTCTTCACTTGGGGGGATAAACTTCCTAGTCCAGTGGGACCTCCCTTAAGCCCCTTTGGGCATAGAAGGGGCACTACTTGTAATTAACACCTTCCCTCTTACATTACAAGCCCATATCTCACCTCCATTCTTGGGGTTCAACTTGTTATTGGTTCTTGGGGATTTGGGACACATATGTTCAAATACCTTGGGTAGGGCCCTCTATCCCACATCAACCGCTTCTCGGGGAACTGAGAAAACATGTTAGGAACAAGGCCTTCATAAAGTTAGTCTAAGCTTTCTTTAAAACCATCGTTCGATATAATGCCGTAATAAAGGTTCATAGTTCCGGAAACATTGCCCTGCGATGTTGATGTAGCTAAAAGAAATAAAAAGAGCAAATCATGACCACTATGAAATAAAAGAAAGAAAAGTCAAAATGCAAAAGATTGTTGAATTTTGGTAGTTGTAGTTGGTATTCAAGTTGGCCCATCAAAGAAATAAAAGGAGGGAAATTAAAAATTTGAATTTGAATTAAATAATAAATTGTTCAGGTCAGCCCAACACATGGAGACGTGCCCTTTGGGCCAATGTTAAATGACGCAGGGACATTTTTTTGGAAGCAAAGTGTCTATATATATAACATCAAAAATACCAAATTAGTTGTAGAAGATAGGTAAACATGCATATTTGTACATAAATCAAAATATATATATTTGCATTTATATTAAAAAAAAACATCCAAAATACCAATTTAGTTGTAGAAGGATAAAAACACACATATTTGTACATAAATCAAGAAAGATATGACATCCATTGTACATCAATGAGTAATGTTAAAGTTGGCAACTAGAAATTAATTCCCTCAGTTGGCAGCCCCTCTTTTGATGGCACTCTTCACCATTGAAGCACACTTGATGTCATCATTCTTCATTTGAAATTTTGGAATTTTTGTCCTCCTACAAATGCCTCTTTTTCATGTCAGCTCAGGTTTGCCCCTATTCATGTTGGCCCTCTTAATGAAAAGACATGTCTCTTCACCCACGCCAACCACTATAAATATAGCCTCATGTTCACCTCATTTGGCATATCTCACACACACAACATTCTATCTCTTCTGATTGGTTCGTACACATCTGAGGTAGCAGATTCATCTCACACACGCAAAGGGTTGACAGGGCATCTTTGTTTTCTCTGCGTTGACTTTTCTGCAGCTAACTTTGACCAGCATTGACCGAGGGCTTTTAGGGACAGTTTGACTGCGATTTTTGTGGAAGACTCTGTTTGGGCAGGCCGCATATTCTGGCACAGATTCCGAGGTTTTTGGGAATCTTGACTAGCATTGACCGTAGGAGACCACAACTTTACCCGCAAGGTGTTGACTTTAACTGACCGAGTTTTGATCTCCGTTTTGGGTTGACTTTGACCTGCTGAAGAGACCGAGTTCCTTTTTGGTTTGACCGAGCTAATTATAGGCCATTTCATTGTTTTTTTACCACCGTTGACTAGACCAGCTACGGCACGTTGACTGTTGTTGACTTTTTAGAATTGCAGACATACATCAAGCTGATCATATTTGACTTTCACTTCATCAGTTGGATATTGGTTTGGATACTTTGCAAAAGTCAAGTCACATTGACTTTAACTTTCATCATTGTACTCTATTGGATATTCTCTCTATTGAACATTTGATATTTGACAATAAGAAGGATTGATTAAGGGTTTTCCCCCTCTGGGGGTATTTCCCTTGGTTTATCCAAATATCTGTGTTCTCTTGTCTTGACTTGTCTTCTGCATTTTATTGTTTATGTTCTATCGACAGTCACTGTCAATGTGAATTAATGGTTTATGTGATTGCTATTGGATATTAAAGAGGAATTGTCATTGGGCTAATAAAAGGACATTGAAGTAATTGTTGCAAGCATAGAACATACCATTGTTATCTAAAATTAACACAGAATAAGAGCTAAGGTGAGGACAAGCCCAACCAAGAGAAAAAGCAATCACCAAGATATTTGTTGACAAGGACTAGTCTCCATGGTTGCTACCTCATATTTCAAGACTGAGGATAAGCTCAATGACAAGTCAGATTATCCTGCCTGCAAGATGACTCTTGATTTGACCTTGGAGGAACATGAGGTATTGGACTATGTGCAAGTGGTGGAGCCTCCTTCAAACGCACTTGTTGCTGTTAGAACAAAGTATAGAAAAGGTGAGGTCAAAGCTAAGAAAATTTTAATTGACTCCAATCAAAAGCATTTGGTTGCCTATATTTCTGATTTGGGAACTTCTGAGGAAATGTATGATAAGTTGGTTGGGATGTTCAAAGTGAACAATGCAAATCAAGAACAAGTTGAAGGATATCAAGATTGATAAAGGGGAGTCTATCCAATCCTATTTTATGAGAATAACTCAAGTCAAGAATGGCCTACTATCTATTGGAGAAGTTACTACTGACAGGGAACTCACTCTCATTGCTCTTGGAGGTCTTTAAAGACCATGGGATACATTTGTCACCACCATTCTCAATAATGACAAGATACCTGGTTCTGATGAGCTACTGGGTAGATGCACTCAAGAGCAAACAAGGATGATGGAGAGAGATAAGTCCTATAATGGAAATGAACCTATTGCTTTCTTTGCACATGCTAAAAGGAGGAATGATGTTGGTCCATCTAATTCAAGGAGACAAGGTGAAGGATCTAAGAAGGGATTCAAAGGAAAATGCAAAGGAAGATGCTACAATTGCAACAAGTTTAGACACTATGCTAGAGAGTGTCCTCACAAGAAAAATCCTCCAACGGATGCAGAACAAACAAAGTTCGTACCTCAAGTCAAATACTCCAAAAGACTTGGAATATGTAGATCTCCATTGAGATACAAGAATACATATTCGAAAGTATGAATAAGAATGATTGATACAATTAAGAGTGAGTGGCTTGCTTATATATTAGGCAAGTGCCTCTTCATGGAAGGTCATGTCTCATTTAGACATGCCTCTTCATCAATAACTATTAGCTAATTAATCATTATTTATTGTTTACATTATTTATATTATTTTATTCATAACAAGATGACAACAACAACAATTACAAAAGCAATAACAATCAAAGAAACACGGGTATAACAATAAAGGAAAAAGGAATGCTCCCGCTGCCGAAAAGTAAATAATGAACCTCCCAAGAAGACAAGAAATGTAAAGTATGATGAAAATAATGTTGTTGAAAAATAAGATGAATATTATCTTATTTTTGCTTTGTCAATGGCCTCTCCTCCAGAGTCCAGACACATTGGATCATTGGTTAATTGATAGTGGAGCCTCAAGGCATTTCCCTGGATATAAGGAGGTTCTCTCAAATTTAGTTGAGAGGAAAACTAATCAAAAATTATTCTTGGAAATAATGCCACCTAACCCGTGAAAGGGATAGGAATTGTCACTCTTCACTTGAACTATGGTCAAACCATACATCTACAAGAAGTCTTGCATGTGCCTAATTTGTAGAAGAATTTGGTGTCTATTTTTGCGACGGAAGACAAAGGCTTCAAGGTAGCTTTCATTGATGGAAAGGTACGTGTATGGCATAGAAACTTCAAAGATTCTTTTACTCTTGGATTTAGGGTTTATGGTCTTTATCAAGTTGGTGGAACTCTGTAAGGAACAAAATTCGTATACTGCAATAATATTCAGAATACTTCGAAGACAAAGACATCCATTGTAGGAAAAGTATTTATATATTAGAATATTTGAATACAAGTGAGATGATTACAATAAGGGTGAGGGCATGCTTATATAGCTAGGAAGTTACCTCTTCACCAACGGTCATGTCCTTGGGAACATACCTCTTCATTAACTAATTACTAATTAACAAATCATAATTTATTATTATTATCATTTACATTATTTGTATTATTTTATATATATTTTATTCATAACATAGTTTTCCTCTTCAAAAAGCTTTGTCCTCAAAGCTGACTGATGAAAGTGCTTGATCTCCTTTCCTATTTTGAATATCTTCTCATCTCAGTACTTTCATCTTCGTTGATACAAGACGATATGATCCTTTGAGTGATAAACAAAATTGTCGAACTGAGAAGGGGTCTGACCATCCTAAATCAATCTTTTGTAGGATCTTGTGATTACTGGGAACTTATGATGAATTGTTTTCACAGAACTGGTTGGTGCAAAATTTAGTATTCTTCGGGACATAAGTTTGTTGTTTATGTTCTAAGTGATATAGATTCGTAGATTGATTGATGTGTCCATTCTTGTGATATGGATGTAGATAAGGAGGTCTTGTTTGACATTCCTTTAACATGTGTGTAGCAATTTCCTGATTTACTTTAGGCAATGATGTAGTTATAGAATATTCCCTTGAAATCTCTGATGTTTGAATAACAACATCTCAGCACATCTTCACTTTAGTTGGTTTATCCTCTTCTTGAATTATGATATTTACTGGATCGGTATTCGTTCCCTTACCTTCAATTTGGACTGTTACAACTGGAGATTTCGATACTTCTTAAGTTGTTCTAACTTGTCTTTTAGCGACTTCTTGTCACTTTTAAGCTTCTTAATTTGCCTCAATAATTTCTCATTATAGTCCTTGAGGCGAACAACTTCTTCATTTTTGTCAACGATGATTTTGTCAACTTCCCTTTGCATATTTTGTATCACTTTTTTATTTTTTTGAGAAATTACTTTTGAGATATCTTGTATGTCTTCTCATGTTACTGAATTTGGTTTCAATGTGACATCTTTAGCATTATTTTTTTCTTTTTGTAGGAAAATGGCAAAAACTTCTCTTTTGTATTTAGGATAAAACACCCTTGTGATTCCATCCAGGGTTTCAATTATATCACTATTGTCGCAAAATAAGGTTTTAACAGTGAATTGCGAGACAAAAATATAGTCTTCAATGTTTAATTGTAGATTGCTTATGTTAATTTGTTTATTATTCATTGAATCCATCATTTCAATTATGTTTGATTCAGGGATCGCTAATTGGTTAGCACATTCAGTACTAACATAATTATTATCTTGAGTAAGATCAATAGAGATTAAAACATCCCATCCTACAAGTGATCTTTTGATTTTAAATTGTGCATTAACACACATTATAAAAGTTTTAGAAAATATTTCATTACAGGTCTCCATTTTTCCTTCTTTCATCATTTTCCAACTAGACTTTTTTTCTTAGATGAGCTTTGAGAATATAAAAATATCTTCTCTTTTTAATTTTCTTCCCGCTAAAATAATATTTTAGTAGAATTTCAAAGAGTAACTCTTTTAATATTCCACTCACTTTTAAAGTACTTTGTAAGTGTCGTCTTATAATGCTTCCCTTGTACTTTGCTTTGAATTTGAATTGAATAGTAATAATTATCCTTTTTATTTTTTCCATTCATTATTGTCTTTTAGTGAGTATTTCTCCAAATGATTTTTTTAGTCGCACTAATGATAAACCTTGAAAACTTTAATAAAAAATCCTTAGTAATTCTCTCTTTTAAAAGAACTTCAAATTACTTTTTGACCTTTTATTTTAATAATGCTTTCCTTTTTTTAACTTTTCAACATAGGGAATCTATAAGGATCATTTTTTATAATCAAAAACCTTTCAATATAATTAATCTCATATGTTTATATTGGTTTGAACTATGTGTTCACTCTTTGAAATCGTTTAAGAATAGTTACGACCCTTCAAAACAGAGGTTAATCCCTTTCTAGGACAGTTGGTAAAATGCTCGAACGATGGATGTAAAAAAAATGCAGACAAGGGCCGGACTATAAAACTGTAAGGTCGTCTGAAAATGTTGTCTCGTGCAATAAAACTAGCAACGAATCTTCCCAAGCTTAACCGTGAAGAAAGTGAACCAAATTAAACCGAATGGTGGCGGTGTGAAGAACTATATTGTGGATGATACACAATGATTGGCGACAAACAAATAGGGTTGACAATGCAAGGCGATAGAGGTCATGGATAGTAGCTTGGGCGACTGGAATGCAATGATTGCACAAGGTGTGTGCGAGAACAAGCAACGACATCTACAAACAACGAGTGTGGTGGTCACAATGTTGAATGAAAGGCAGCGTGTGTGTCAGTTGTAGTGGTGGTTAGCCGTCAGTTGTTGCTGAGAGAGCAGTAAGAACCATTGTTTTGGTGTGTGATAGTGCGCAGTGGCAATAGCTGGTATTGTGGTTGTGGTTCGGTTGCTCGATTGACTGTTGATGGCATAGGTGGAGGCGATAGATCGGATGCGGCCCAGGTAAGCTAAGGTATATATATATAACGACTTTTTTTAAATATTTTTTTAATATATATTCTATTTATTTATTTTAATATATTTTTTCCAATTTTTTTAATTAAAATTCTCACTTCCTTCTTTCTTTCTTTTTTTTTGAATATTTATGTATATAATATTCTTTTTAATGGCTAAAGGCCTAATGGTAGAATGGAGAACCTCAAGCAATGTTTAGTGAAACGCTTTGATTATGACGGCAACATGGTTGACGATGACTTAATGGCCAAAGGTCGAATCAAACTAGCTATGTGCAGTGGTTGAGCGGCCAAAGGTCGGATCACACTGGCTTTGTGCAGTGGTTGAGCGGCCAAAGGATCGAACAGCTCTTATACCAATGTAACGAACAAAGTTCTTATACTGTAATATACTTCGAAGACAAAGACATCCATTGTAGGACAAGTATTTATATATTAGAATATTTGAATACAAGTGAGATGATTACAATGAGGGTGAGGGCCTGCTTATATACCTAGGCAGATACCTCTTCACCAACTGTAACGACCCATTCCTAATTTATAAGTAAAATAACATTAGCGAGTATACGACATACGCATATGATAGCTACACATGCCTATATCGCATACCCCGCACTAGCATTAAGAATACCTAAGTAAGAAAAACAAATTGAATATTACTATATATTTTATCTCGCCATGATATAACGAAATATCATCAGGATACCTAACACGTATACCGCTCTATCTGCATATGCATGGGAGAGTGTTATTTAAGAAAATCATATTATAATTTAGTTAAAAATTATATGTGGGTGAACCAATAAAGTAATAATATAATTTAATTAAGTCAAATTAATTAAGTTAAAAATAAACATAATACAAATTAAATTCAAGTTAAGCTCTACATTAAGCCATCACATCTACGTAACTAGATAAGGATTCAATATGGATATTCCATGCACTTAACCCCAAAACCTTATCTCTAAGTTAAATATCTCCTTAAATGAATATAATATCTCCTTAAATGCATGCCCACCCTCATAAATGAGATAATATCTACGAGAGTTGGAGGCGGTGGAGAAAAATGATATAAGGGAAAGGATGTGAAGTGGGAGGAGAGGGTCTTTTGGGGAAAATTCGGCAGTCTGTCAAAAAGGAAGGATTGAAGGATACAAACAGTTTTGGAAGGGAGTTTCATCGTTCTTGGGATTCTGGGCACGGAGGTAGAAGAGTCATCTTCTGGGTCTAGGATTGTTCCTAGATCAGCTGGGACGATTATATGGTGAATTGTTCAACTGTCCACAGCATCACAGGAGTAGAATCACCATTAAATCATCAGCTTTATTCCAGGTATTTTTCCATGTATAGCTTAGTTCCTTATGAAAAATTGAAATTTCATTGCTGATCTGCATAAAATCATATTACTGTTGACTTATATTTATATATGTTTAGATTCATTCATGCTGAAAGGATGTCTTAGAAGGTATTCATTAAAAGGATCATAGTTGTAGCAGTGATTACCCTGTTAGTCGAATTAGCTAAGTCCCTCTCTGGCAAACTCTGAAATTAACTGTAAAAGTTAGGAAAAATGAAAACAGGGTTCCTATACCAACGATCATGTCCTTAGGAACATACCTCTTCATTAACTAACTACTAGTTAATTAATCATTATTTATTATTATTATTGTTTACATTATTTGTATTATTTTATATATATTTTATTCATAACAAAGTCCTTTGGGAGAATTGGCAAGTGATACCTCTATTCAATGTGAGTTATGCCACCGGAGATTTGCCCACCTACATTACAAAGGGTAAGGAAAATGGTCATAGGAATGCCCGAGTTTCATATGAACCATGAAGGATTCTATCAAGGTTGTGCAGTTGGGAAAAATACAAAGGGAGAATTCCCTTCTAGTGAAAGCAAGACAACTTAAATTCTTCAATTGATCCATTCTGACATGTCTAGTGTCTTGCCCGTAACTTCATTAGGAGAATACTCATACCATGCAGTTTTTGTAGATGACTTCTCACGCAAAACATGGATTTATTTCTTGAAGTGGCAGGATGAAGTGTTCAAGTGGTTTCGTTCTTTCACAGTGTTGGTGGAGAATCAAACAGGAAAGAAGATCAAGACGTTGAGGACTGACAATGGAACCGAATAAGAATCTAATGAATTCAATGAATTTTGCAGAGAGGCAGGCATTAAGAGGAAGACAATCGTTCCATATACTCCAGAGCAAAATAGTGTCATTAAAAGAAAGAACCGAACTATTATGGAAGCCACTTGTGCCATGCTCTATGATCAAGATCTACCGAAATACTTGTGGGGAGAAGCTGCTAACATTGTTGTATATTTTCAAAATAGAAGCCCTCATAAGGCTTTGGATTTCCAGACACCTGAAGAAGTTTTCACTCGTAAGAAACTTGATGTTTCCCATTTAAGAATTTTTGGTTGTCCTGTGTATTTTCATGTGCCTAAAGACAAAAGGAACAAGTGGGAAGCTTTTGGGAAGAGAGGTGTATTCATTGGATACAGTGAAAATTCAAAGGTATATAGAATTTATGTACATGGTCAAAGAGAAGTAAAAGTAAGAAGAGATGCTACTTTTGATGAAGGTTATGCCCTCGGGAAAGCTAGAGATCTCCTCATCTCAAGAAAGGATGATGATGTTGTTGAAAAACAAGAAGAACCTCCGATGGATGAGCCTATGCTCAATGTTGATGGCCCGATGGATCCTCTTGATCTACCTCCTTGCCATCCCTCTACCTCAAATAATAGACCACTATGGCTCAAAGATACACTTCAAGATGTTGAAAATCATGTCGCTCCAAGAGGAACATTTCGAGAAAGTAAGAAGCCCAACAAATATTAAGAGTACTTGGTTGCCATGAGTATTATGGAAGGAAAGAAGAAGAAGAAGGAGAAGAACAAGACCATGGCAGCATCAGCAGAGATAGAGGACTTTTCGGAGAGCTTTGACCGGGAGTTTGGGTTCACTGCTTGTGAGTCCACTAGTGCAGGATCACCTGCCACGGAGATTGAGAGGGGGTGTGCATTTCCCTCCACTAGAGGAGCATCTTCAGGTATTTGGTATGTTGACAGTGCAGCTTCACGTCATATGATAGGAGTCTGTGAGTACTTCTCAGAGCTTTCAGAGAGTGGCACTGATATAGAGGTAGTACTCAAAGACAATAGCATTGTTAGAGCAGTCGGTGTGGGGGCATTGACATTTGATAGGGAACCCAAACCTCCCTTGAAAGTGTCGGATGTTCTATATGTACCAGGGATGAGGAAGAACCTCATATTCGTCTCAGCATTGGAGGACAGAGGGTATGAGATATTGTTCAATAGAAGACAGATGCTTATATATCTCAGAGGCGCTCCAACTGATTCAGCTAGAGGGATTAGTGTACGCCATGCAAAGGTGTACAAGTTTGCATTTCAACACCTTTTGGCATTGAGTAGCAGTTCAGAGCTGTGGGAGATTTGGCACCGCAGGATGGGGCACATGTATCATGCAGCCTTGAGGACATTGCGGGAGATCACTACAGGTGTGCCAGATTTCAGTACTGATCACATTGATACATGCAGAGGATGTGTTATGGGCAAGTTTGCCAAATCCCCTTTTCCCAGCAGTGATAGCAGATTGACTAGGATACTTGATTTGATTCATACCGATGTGAGCGGTCGGATGTCTCATGTTTCCTTGAGTGGATATGAGTATTATGTTTTATTCATTGATGATCACTCCAAGAGGACCTGGATTTATTTCTTGAAGACCAAGAGTGAGGTCTTCAAGCGGTTTCAGGAGTTCAAAGCTCTTGTGGAGACTCAGACAAGTCGGAAGATCAAGTCCCTGAGGTTGGACAATGGAGGGGAGTACACCCTTGGTGAGTTTGTTGAGTATTGTGCAGAGGCAGGCATCAGGAGGGAGTTCACAATTCCTTACAACCCCCAGCAGAATGGGGTTGCGAAGAGAAAGAACAGATCCATAGTTGGGGCTGCCAAAGCCATGTTACATGATCAAGGGTTACCATTGTTTTTGTGGGCAAAGGCTTGCAACACTCCTGTGTATTTGCAGAACAGGGGTCTACATCGTGCCTTGGGGCATGTGACTCCGGAGGAGGCTTTTTCTGGGAAGAAGCCTGATATTGGTCATTTTCGTATCTTTGGGTGTATTGCATACTCCTACGTACCCAAGGAGAAGAGGACCAAGCTAGAGCCCACCGCAGAGAAGGGTATCTTTGTGGGCTACAGTGAGACCTCGAAAGCGTTTCGGATTTATATTCCTGCACAGAGGAGAGTCATTGTCAGGCAGGATGTGAAGTTCGAGGAGGACAGGGCTTTCAGGAGGTCACGGGAATTAGAGTATCTGGATCGGCCAGACACTCAGGAGCAGCTGAGTAAGGCACAGGGATCCAGTGGGCAGGGATCAGGAGGTACATCGATTACGGTGTCAGGTCCATCAGTGAGTAGTGGCTCACAGAGTCAAAGGGGTGGTGATTCAGGCAACATGCAGAGCAGTCCGCAGAGCAGTCCACTATGTAGTCCACTGATGGACAGTTCACACGGTACTTCAGCATCTACAGGTTCAGGTTCAGGCAGGAGGACAGCAGATAGACATTCAGGAGTTCAGGCTCCTGATCAGGAGGAGGAGTTTCATTCTCCAGTGGGAGAAGTGTGCTCAGGGAAGAGGAAGCCCAAGTGGCTTCAGGATACCTTGAGAGAGGCCACATCTATTGCTGGGCCGAAGAGACCGATGAGAGAGAGCAGACCACCTGAGAGGTTCCGTAGCTATATGGCAATGATTGCCAACATCGTTCACTCTGAGCCTTCTAGCTATGAGGAGGCAGCTAGCCAGCAAGTCTGGAGAGAGGCCATGCAGGAGGAGTATTCTTCTATCATGAAGAATGATGTTTGGGAGGTGGTGCTGAGACCTGAGGGAAAATCCGTGGTTACTTCCAGATGGCTTTACAAGGTAAAGCATGTTGCAAATGGTAGCATTGAGAAATTCAAGGCAAGGTTTGTGGCTAGAGGATTCTCCCAGGTAGAGAAAGTAGATTATGAGGAGACCTTCACTCCTGTGGCTCGATATACTTCGATTCGCTCCATTATATCGATAGCAGTAGAGATGGGTTGGAAGATCCACCAGATGGATGTGAAGACCACATTTCTCAATGGCTTCATACAGGAGGAGGTGTACATTGAGCAACCACAAGGCTTTGAGGTGCATGGGAAGGAGTCCCATGTGTGCAGACTGAAGAAGGCCCTTTATGGCCTGAAGCAAGCTCTTAGAGCTTGGTACTCCAGGATTGATATGTACTTGCAGGAGATGGGTTCACAAAGAGTGATGCAGATCCGAACCTATACTTTATTGTGATAGGTGAGGAGCCTCTCATTCTAGTGTTGTATGTGGATGACTTGGTCATTACGGGTGCAGAGAGACTCATAGAGGGCTGCAAGAGAGATCTTGCGTTGGAGTTCGAGATGAAGGACATTGGTTTGATGCATTACTTTTTGGGTTTGGAGGTGTGGCAGGAGTGGCATTTCTTCCTGGGACAGGGGAAGTATATTGTGGACATCCTTAGCAGATTCCACATAGAGGACTGTAGACCCATGTCAACACCTATGATCACCAACTGGAAGAAGCTTCACGCTTCAGATTCCAAGTTGGTGGATCCCACGTTGTATAGACAGCTGATTGGTTCCTTGATGTATTTGGTCAACACTAGACCAAATATATGTTTTGCAGTCAACACAATGAGCCAGTGCATGTGTGAGCCCAAGAAGGTGCACTGGGTTGTTGCAAAACACATTTTGCGATGCTTGCAGGGGACAGTGGAGTATGGTTTGGATTATAGATAGGGAGATGGAGTGAGATTGGCAGGGTACACTGATTCTGATTGGGAAGGTTGTGCTTCTGATAGGAAGAGCACTTATGGGTGTTGTTTTGGGTTGGGTTCGGCAGTTGGGTTGTGGTTCAGCCGAAAGCAGCAGTCAGTAGCATTGAGTTCAACGGAAGCAACATACATGGCAGCCAATCTAGCTAGTTGTGAGGCCATATGGCTTCACAAGATGTTGTTTGGTTTATTTGGTCAGTCGTTGAGACCTTCAGTGATTTACTGTGATAATCAGAGCCGCATTAAACTCATGGAGAATCCAGTATTTCATGACAAGTCAAAGCATATCGGCATCAGATATCACTTCATCAGAGACTATGTTCAGAAGGAAGCTGTGAAGCTTGAGTATATTCCCACTGATGAGCAAGTTGCAGATATTCTTACCAAAGCCTTACCACGGGGCAAGCATGTCTACTTCAGAGACAAGATGGGTGTGGTGAGGAACACCTTCCTCGGTAAGAGGGAGTGTTAAAATTTGGTTACCAAAGGACAGGGGGTTCCCTAAGGCTTTGATCTTTGGCCTAGGGAAAAGTGTCCAAAAGAATTTAATTTTTCTCCTAAAGTGACCTTATAAAGTTATAAAGTCAAATCTAATTTAAAAGTGACTTTAATGAAGTCAATGTGAAATAAGAAAGTGAAAATTGACTTTGGAAATAAATAACTAAGAGGGTCTTTATTAAAGTGGGGTGAATTAAAAAATAGAAAGTGAGATTTAAATGCACATTTAATCTCAGCCATAGATCTAAAGTTATCTCAGCGATTGGATTTAAGGATTCCCCAAAAGTCACTTAGGGTTACGTTAAAGGAGGAAAAGAGGGAAAAGATCATTCAGTCTTTCATGAGCAGATTGAGAAGGAGAAGAGAGCTGGAGACATTTCTAGTTTTGAGAAAGGAAGGAAATGAGTAGTTCAGCAAATCCGTACAGCAGGGAGAGGTTGCATGCATTTCAAGGCAGCAGTCCGTACAGCAGTAAATCAACACACTTTTCGAGGCAGATTTCCGTACAGCAGCAGTGGGCACATTTTTCGAGGTCCATACAGCAGTAAGGAGGCACATATTTTGAGGAGAAGCAACAGTGGGCAGCACGCATTCTGAGGATGAGTTGGCACAGTTTTTGAGGCTAAAAGAAGCTACTATGATTTCCGTACAGTCCGTACAGCAGTACGAAATTTCTGGCACAGTTTCGAGGAGGACGTACAACATTAAATGTTGTTATCTCCTGCAGTAATAAATTTTTGTTTTTACTATTTTGCTGATTTGGCACATTTTCCAAGTTGGAGGCAAGCATGGAAAACGAGATAAGTCTGTATTGAGTTTGCTAAAAATTTTCTGTATATTTCACTTCTTTGTAAAAGCATTTTCCAGAAATAAAGAAGAGCTTTCGAACTAGTTTTTCCCCAGAGTTGTAGAGGGTTTTTCCAGGGTCAAGTTGACCAAAAATCAGCATGTCATTTTCTGTGTGTGTGGCTGAAATTATTTATGTGTTTTTATTACTGCAATTTTCAGCACTACGAAATTTCCAGAATTTGTGTTTTCAGAAAATATTTATTTTTCCAACTTGTTGAATGTATGGTTATGGGAATGGGCATTTAACTATATGGGAGAAATAAGGAGAAACTAAAAACCGAAGTGGGTCTTAAAATTTCTACAAGGACATATTATGTTGATTTAATCTAGTGTAGATCATGCATTTTGGCAACCTGTACATCAAAAGAGTTTATGCTTTCTATTTTGATCATACTTCTAAAGATAGAAGTATACTACTTGCAACCACATGACATGACATCATAGCATCCAGTGTCAGCATATATATATACATGTACCGTTCTTTTTCCTTTTGAGTCATCCTGCAGCAGGTTTCCTTCGAATGAAGAGTTTCATTCCCTTGGCGTGCTTCATCAATATGTCATCATATCCTAATCCCAAAATTCTGCAAGTTAGAATTTTGATGAAACCTTTTGCTTTCTTTCTAACTGGTGAATCCAAAGAGGATTCCATTAGAAAATGTCAGCGCATGTTTCATTATTGATTATTGAATGATGACCCTTGATCTTGATGCCTGCCTTCTATAAATGTTATTTTCAGTGAGGTTCCTAGGAGCCACTTATCTCATAGCATAGTGGTCACATATGTGTTACAAACATCCTCCTACAATGAGTGCTCCTCCTCCGATGCTTCCATCATGATGCCAATTCTAAAGAGAAGCATCTACAATGCTTCCTAACATACTATTTTACAACCGACAGATACCTCTTAAACAAAAAGATGATCTCAATCATAATAGAGATCTTTTACTTCTTCTTTCTTAGGTTTCTTTGAATCTGGTTCTTCTATTTCTTCGGTGACATGGGCTTCTTCCTTTTTCCTCTTGTCCTTATTAGATTTGGGACGATCCTTCTTATAGTGCCCAAGTTCATCCATCGTATCTCATCCATGTTACTCCTTTTCTTCTGAGACCAAACTTACCAAATCTTCCCTTTCTTCTTGACGTGGCAGCATAGGCTCGATTTTCTTCATTTGATCCTGTATCAATTTTAGCTTTTAATCTAGTCTCTTCTATCTTACATAGAGAGTCGAGACCATAGATCCTGGAATGGTGTTGTTTTGTTCTTCCCATATATTCCTGAAGTGAAGTTTCCCCATCCCTCTAGTAGATCATTCAGCACCACTGTAGTCATTTCTCTATCAGACATTACTTCTCCCAATTCCTGCAGTTGATCTCGCATTTCGGAAATCTTCATAAAATATGAAGTTATTCCTTCTTCTCTTGACATTTTCAACTTTTATAGATCTTATCTCAGAGATATTACTTCCCCTGCAGTACTCACCGAGAACAGCTCCACAAATTTGTCATATATTTCTTTTTAAGATTCTAGTTTTGATACATAGGGGATGAGAGAATCCTTTATGGATTATGGGATCTTATGTCTCCCTTCATGTATTTGGCATGAGCTTGAGTATCTTCTTTTGAAGGTTTAGATACTGACCCTTTGATATGACTTCATTCTCAATAAGATTTAGATTTGTCCTTTTCTTCCATGCTAGAAAGTTTGAAACCCCAACCAGTTTGTTGCTTTCTTTGCAAAAAGACATTTTGGCAGATGAAGTCATAAAGATACTTACTTGAGTAGATGCTTTTCTTCTTCTATCAACTTCCTTGTTGATGATGATGTAGATAGCAACAGCAGCTCCCTCTTAGATTCGCTTCTTCAATAGTGGTGAATGAGAGCTAGATCACCTTGAATCCTTGATGATGATGATAATCAAGGATGGATTAATGATGACTTCAGCAAGGTGGCTTGATGATGTCTTCAACAATGTTGATTTGATTTCAACACCAAATAGTTGTCGATGTATAGATCTTGATGTTTAGGTCCTTTGAGAAAGGTACATGATCTTCTTGAGAAGACTTTCCAATTTCTGCAAACTGCCTCTTTTGAATGAATGAAGATCTTCTTAGATCTGAGGATTGATTCTTCAATGTAGATCTCTGACTTTTACTTTGATGCTTTCTAGAAAAACTGATCCTTGATCTCTTCAAACTTGTGTGTCTTCTTGCCAAATAGCCCCTTCTTGTCTTCAGCGCCTTAGCTCTGAAACCATGTTGAGAAATTAGGGTGTTTAATTCAATTTCTCTCATATGATAATTACTTGTGAACTTGTTATACTTCTTTTACTTAGATCTTATCTTCGTTAGCTTACTATGTGTTTCATCAAGTCAATTATCAAAACACAAGGGACACAAAATTTAGGCTCTTCAACCCAGGGCCAAAACCTCTCCCTCTTGGAGAGGAAAACCCGAGAATAATTATTCTTATATATCTTCAATTGACGAGTGCCATAACCATGACACGAACCCTTGACACTAGTATGCCTCCAAGACCTTGTCACTGCTCTTTTTCTTGGCTCCTTATTCTAATCTCTTTTTCTGCACCATACTGCACCAATACAAGGGGAACTCGGTCCCTTATTCTAGCAGCCCCAACTGATGTGCTTCTATTTGATTCTTCTCGGTCTCTAGAAAATTCTTCCTCGGCCTTCTTCTTATACTCGAGATACCCTATACCGAGATCCCTTGGCTTGTTGTAGTATCTTCTTTATGTTGTGTACTTTCTTGCAGAGATATCAAAGTATATTAGCCCAAGACTGAGATTACTTGCACACCTTGTAACTCCTCTTATCCTTGTTGGCTTAACTTCCTTCTACACATTGTTTTGTACACTTGATTACAGTCCTATCTCCTCGGCCTTCCTGAAGTGACCACAAAGATGTGAGCTAGGTATATACTCATAACGTAGAACACTTATTACTGCACTATATGGTGATCCTTCTTCATTGTATTGCCTTCCTCTTACGTACCCAGAAACCACCCTTTCTCGCACTGCAACTTCAGACCTTGATCTCGCACTCAATTACAAAACTGATACGAGCTTATTGGAGTGTAATGAGGCCGCAGTCCCTTCAATATATATGGGTATTGTTTCTGCTCTAGGTTGACATGATCTCTAGCTAGTAGGCCGACCTGTTCAACTGTTTGTGAGCCCACTTTACAAGGAGCATCTTCCAGCATCTTCTAGGTCATCTTCAAGGAGCATATTGACAAGGTCTTGAGGCATAGATTTACATCAATAATTTGTCTTTACAAGTGTAACAACACTTCATATACATGACTCTAAATTATACATTTATGACAAGATGACAAACCCCTAAAGACATCAAGAAGATGTCTTTGACGTATAATAAAAACTCCTTGCTCATGAAACCCATGAGTCAAGCATTTACAAAATAAATTTTATTATCTTTGTCTTCTTCATTACATAAATTCATAATTACAAGTCATTATGAAGACCGAACCTAGTTATACTTTCCAACAGGACAAGGTTGTGGTCACTTCAAAATGGATCTACAAAAGTAAACATGGAGTTGATGGATGCTATGAAACCAGAGCCAAAAATAGAAGAAAAGAGAGATCAATGTGTTAGAAATCAGCCACTTCAAGGGAGCAACCTCCTTTACATTACATAAATGAACAATTCTTGGATGATTCAAATGACAAAACCTCATTTCTATATATAGGAGTCCATGGGGTCACAATATAATCCTAGCCGACCTAACAATAATAATGTAAGGGCACAATAATAACAATAGAGGGGTTTTATGGGGCACAATAATAACAATATAGGGACTACAAGGGTACAACAATAACAATAAGGAGAATACACTAACAACAATAAGTGACTACATTAGTAATATAGGGACCGAACATGCCCCTCTCCTTCAAAAAAGTGTTGTCCTCAACGCTTGAGTAGTTTTGGATGCTTCTGTATAAAATTATCATCCTCCCATGTGGAATCTTCAGTGGGTAAGTTCTTCCAATTGATGAGATACTCTGAAATTGATCGATTTCATAGTTGTCGAGTTCTTGTTTTCGTGACTGCTTCAGGTTGCAATATGATTTTTCTTTCCTCATCAAGTTCTGGCTATATTGTTTGAACTGGAAGTTTGTCACCTATAACCTTCTTTAAGCATGAAACATGGAAAACTGGGTGCACTCGAGAATATGCAGGAAGCTCTAATTTGTATGCCATAGTACCAATCTTTTGCAACACCTTGTAAGGACCATATTACTTGGACAATAATTTATTATCCTTCTTAGCTTGCTTGAGGAACATTTGTTTGTATGGTTGTAACCGTAAAAATACCCAGTCTCCCACATCAAAACTTCTCTCGCTGCGATGTTGATTTGCCTGTTGTTTCATTTGATTTTGTGCCAAATTTAAGTTATCCTTTAAGAATTGGAGAACTTGTTGTTGATGCTCGATGTGATCTTCTACTACTTGAACCTTATAATTTTCTCTTAAAGATGATGTGATGGACGGTGGATGATATCAAAAAAGTGCCATAAATGGGGTCATTTTTGTTGCAGTATGGAAGGAAGTGTTATACCACCATTTAGCCAGAGGTAACCACTTGACCCATTGTGTTTGTTTATTAGATACAAAACAACGAAGATATTCTTCCAAACATTTGTTCACTATCTCAGTTTGCCCATCGGATTGAGGATGATAAGATGAGTTATGGGCTAGTTGAGTACCCAAACAAGAAAATAATTTCGTCCAAATATTTCCAGTGAAAATGGGATCTCTGTCACTTACAATAATCTTTGGGTTTCCATGTAGCTTTTGAATTGTTTCCATAAATGCAATAGCAACTGTACTTGCTTTAAATGGATCAGATAATGCACAAAAGTCTGCATACTTGGTAAGTCTATCAACTACCACCATGATGACACTTTTTCCTTCGGACTTAGGTAAACCTGTGATAAAATCCATTGAAACCTCCTCTCAATGTTGACTTGGAATGGATAAAGGTTGTAGCTGGTAAACCAAACATTCTGCCACAAACTTTTAAATATCAGATTTAAGGCCATCCCAAAAAAATTATTTCTTCACACTATGGTAAGTTTTTAAAAATCCTGAGAGTCCTCCTACGGGAGAGGTGTGTAATTCCAAAAGAATTGTTTGTTTTAGTTGGAAATTCTTACAAAGATATAAGCGATCTTTGTACCATAAGGAATCATTTTTCCAACAAAATGTATCAGATGTACTAGGATCTTGCTACAACTTTTGAATGAGTGTCCATACTTCTTCGTCATTCTTCCATTCCTCCCTTGCTTCGGTTATCCAATCTGGTTGGATAACAGAAATGGCACAAAGCAATGCTTCCACCTCCTCATCCTTTCTTGAGAGTTCATCTGTAACAACATTTAGCTTCCCTTTTTTGTAGATGATTTCAAAGTCATAACCCAACATCTTTGTGACCCATTTTTGTTGCTCTTCTGAAGATAGTCTTTGTTGCAAAAAGTGTTTAAAACTATCATGATCAATTTTTACCTTGAAGTGTCTTCCCATTAGGTATGGTCGCCATTTCTTTAGTGCATGTAGTATTGCCAACGATTCCTTCTCATAAATAGCTTTCTGTAAATACTTTCCTTTGATTGGACGACTTTCAAAAGAAATGGGTCTTCCTTCTTGCACTAAAACAGCACCAATTCCATTTCCTGAGGCATCACATTCCACAATAAAGGTTTTTTTTTAGTCTGGCGTAGCTAAGACTGGTGCTAGGCACATTTCCTCTATCAAACATTCCTTCAAACATAACATGTTTGCTTTTAGATCATTCTTCATGTCTTCCATGTCATCCATCTTAGCTTACATGCCATCCATCTTATAGCTTCCATGTCATTCTCCAAACCATCCATCTTAGCTTCCACGTCTTTCTTCAAAACTTCCATTTCATTTTTTGTTGCTCTTTACGAGAGCGGAAGTTGTTGCACTTGCTCCTGTAATTTTGATATATCATGTTGCACTTCTTCATCTTCATGAGTCATAGTAGAGCCTCCTGAGAGCCTAATTGTTGTTGAATTCTTTTTCGGGGGCACTTTAGAACCCAATACTAATATTTATGCTTCAATATGCACTTGGAATCACTTCAAACTAATTTTTCAAACAAGACTTATGCAATTTGAAAAAAAAATACACAAATTTTTCTTGCTTATGAGGGGCTCGATATTGAAACTGATGTATCTCTGTAATTTCGGATCCCTGAGATTTTATCTTTAGTCCTGTAGCAGCCCTCTGAATCTACTTTCCAATGCCACAGGTCTGATGTAAGAATTTACAGGGTAAGTTCCGTAGATCAAGAACCAAAGGTCACTGCTCACAAACAGATCACAAATCAGTACACCAGTATAATCACGTGGTTAAAACCCTCAAAGAGGAAAACAGTCCACGACCTGAGCCAACGTGGCCACTTCTGGCAATTTATTAATATAAAAAGAAAGGTTACATATGTTTTTCTCATAAACAGTTACCGAACAAATGACCCTCCATGCTCTTTAAATAGAGATCATGGACCAATCGGGTGTTAAGCCACAGATCAATTGTCGTTAATACTGAGAACAGAGATAACCGTCGGATCACTACAAATCGTGACCGTCGGATTATAAGTTACAAATGTACATGGTGAAGAAACACACTTTGCCTAACTCTACACTAAACTAAGTTATTCTTAACTATTTCCTACGTGTCGGAATATCCTAACATCCCCCCTTAAGAACAACTTGGGATAGGATTGAAGGATTTACAAAGGTGACACAAAAAGAGCCTATTTCCTGTGTTGAAATATCCTAACATCCCCCCTTAAGAACAAATTGGGATAGGATTGAAGGATTTACAAAGGTGACACAATAGGAGAAGGAAGGAGGCATTAGAGCCTATCCCCCTGATCCGGATTTATGCAGGAACGCAACAGAATAAACATATAACCATAAATACAGAGATGCAGCGGAAATAACACTTCATTTCATTAATATCAAAGAACTGAAATTTGCTTAGAAACAGAATGGAAATAAAACTAGCTAGGGCGCTAGTAGCTATCTCTGAGAAGAGATGTGGCGGCTACAGGCCTCTGAACTGAGTTACAATGAGGCTGGAGGGCCTATTTATTATTGAGAAACAATGGAGAACCCTAAACATCCAAAAACCTAACCCTAGGAGATGAAGCGCCAAAACTATGGGCCCCGTTTGGGTAAATTGGTGTTTCAACTTCCCAGGGACGTAACTTTGGCATACTATCTTCGTTTGACGCACATGATACATCATTAGAAAGCTCTATCCGAGGACTACAACTTTCACAAATATCATTCCGAAACGGAATAATATTCGCCAGATGCACGATGCCCAAAAACGTCAAGTAGGGCCTCAAAACGGCTCCGGAAGTTCAGGACCCGAAAAACTGCTAAAAATAGTAAGTTATGCCAAAACTGAAAAACTGAAAGAGACAATGGTGGGGGCCCAAGTGGAATAGGCGGGTGGCCACCAATATCCACCCGGATCATTCCTCCCCCCTTAGGAAGCAATGGTCCCCATTGCGTTAAGTTCCTCCATGAGATGAGGAAATTTCTGCTGAACTTGGTCCCTGGTGAACCACTTTCCTTGGTGCAGGAGTTGGCCAGCTTTGACAACCCGATATAGTTGGATCTTCTGCTGGCGAGTGTTCTTTATTTGCATGTCCATGATGCAATCTGTGGTGGCCTGTTCCATGCAGTCTGGATTTAACTCAGTTGGTGTGAGTTGTTCTGCAATGTCCGAGGTGTCCAGTAGAGGTGCGAAGTAAGGACGAAGGCGATCCACATTGAAGACTGGGTGCAGACCAAGGAATGGTGGAATACTGAGCTCGAATGCATTGTTCCCTACAGCCTTGGTGATGGTGTACGGCCCGTATCGGAGCGGGCGAAGCTTGCGGTGGGGTCCAGTGAGGCGCTCCTTCTACAAATGTAGCCATACTTTGTCGCCCACATGGAAGTTGTGTGGCACCCGGTGTTGATCATGGCGCTGCTTGTACTTCACATTGGCTCTGTCCAATATATCATGAACCTGTTGGCGGATGTGTTGAATGCGCTCGATGAAGCTACTTGCTTTGTCAACTTCAGACTGGACATGAGCTGAATCGGCCTGAGCAGCTGCAAATGGCATGGCTACGTCAATGGGACATAGTGGCTGGAATCCCAAGCCCACCTGAAAGGGGCTATGGCCAATTGAACCGTGGAGAGCCCGGTTATAACTATGTTGTACATAAGGGAGGCTCTCGTCCCATGTGCGTGGATGCTTTGAATTGTACATGCGCAGAATGTGTACAATCATTCCGTTGACGACCTCTGTCTGGCCATCTGTTTGGGGATGGAAAGCTGTGGACTTGGTGAGCTTGGTATCCAACATCGACCAGAGGCTGGACCAAAATGTGCTGAGGAACCTGCTATCTCGATCTGATATGATAGACCGTGGGATCCCAAAGTGCACCCACACTCGTTCAAAGAAGAGTTTAGCAGTGGCTTCTGCTGTGATATTCTTCTTACAGGCCGCCATGATGGCCATCTTCGAGAATCTGTCAACGACCACGAAAACACAGTCATTTCCATTCTTGGTAGAAGGCAGGCCCGACATGTAATCCATGGAGATGGATTCCCACGGTCGACTAGGGGTAGGTAGTGGAGTATATAGGCCTTGCTTCTTGATGGTCGGTTTGGCAATGGCACAAGCAATGCAGGATCTGATGTGCTTCTCGACATCCTTTCGAAGGTTCGGCCAATAGAAATACTTCTGTAGTATTGCAACTGTTTTCTCGACCCCGAAATGCCCAGCGACTCGACTGTAGTGTGCTTCCCATATCATCTTGGCACGCTCGCTTGAAGGAACACAGAGGTGTCCCAGGTGACATAAAAGTGCATCTTGGAGGTGAAAATTTGGAACTTGTGTGCCCCCTAAGAGTGCCTTGTAAGTGTGGCCGAATTCTGGGTCACTCTCATAGAGAAGCGGCCAATCAGAAGTCTCGTGCCCACAAGAGTTGAGCACGGTGGTGAGCGCCACGATCGGTGGTCGGCTGAGGCAGTCCGCAACATTATTGGTGCTACCCTTCTTGTACTTGATGTTCAAATGAAACTGTTGCAGATATGTGGACCACTTCTGATGGCGATCATTCTGCAACTTCCCTTGTGTCTGTATGAACTGCAGGGGTCTATGGTCCGTGTGGATGATTGTTTCCTTCCCCAAAATGTAATGCTTCCATTGTCGACAAGCTTGCACAATGGAGTACATTTCTTTGTCATATGTGGGGTACTTGCGAACTGTGTCAGACAATGTCTCACTGTGAAATGCCACTGGATGTCCCTGTTGAGTAAGAACTGCGCCAATAGCATAGTCAGAGGCATCTGTCTCGATCTCAAATGGCTGTTGCAAGTCTGGTAAAGTGAGCACTGGGGCAGAACAGAGGCGGTTTTTTAGTTCTGTGAACGCCTTCTGTTGAGGTTCCGACCAAAAAAAATTTGCTCTCGCTCCTCCCTTGGTGACTTGACTCAAGGGCCAAGTGATATGAGAGAATCCCAACACGAACCTCCGATAGAAATTAGCAAGACCCAGAAAGCTGCGAAGCTTTGTTATAGTGGTTGGGGCTGGCCAATCCTGAATGACTTGGATCTTGGCCGGATCCACATGCACCCCCCTTTCATCAATAATGTATCTCAGATATTGAACCTGGGTCATGCCAAAAGTGCACTTCTCCAAATTGGCACACAACTTGTGTTGCCGCAGTGTTTGGAGGACTTGTCGGATGTGGTGAAGGTGCTTTTCCCAAGTCTGGCTGAAGATCAGAATGTCATCCAAGTACACCACTACAAATGAGTTGGTGAATGGCCGCAAGATGTCATCCATCATCCTCATGAAGGTGGCGGGAGCATTCGTCAATCCGAAAGGCATGACCAGCCATTCGAAAAGGCCTTCCTTGGCTTTGAAGGCAATCTTCCACACATCGGAGGGTTCAATTGGTACCTGGTGATACCCAGACTTCAGGTCGATCTTGCTGAAATATTTTGCACCTTTGAGTTGGTCCAGAAGGTCATCAATCCGTGGGATTGGGTACCTATTCCGGACAGTGATCTTGTTCAACGCCCAATAGTCAATACAGAGTCTCCACGTCCCATCCTTCTTCTGTACCAACACGATCGGGCTCCCACAGGGAGATGAACTTGGTCTGATGTGACCTTTCTGCAACAGCTCCTGAATCTACCTCTTGATTTCATCATTCTCCAGAACAGAGCGCCGATAGATTGGTCCATTGGGTAGCAGCGCACCTGGGGTCAGATCAATCGGGTGCTTGACCTGACAGTGCAGAGGAACCCTTGTGGGTGAGGTGAAGATGTCCCCGTACTCCTCCACAACCTTATCCATTTGTTGTTGTCGTGCAGAGGGGCCCTGTCTGGAGGTCGTGGCCACAGTCTTCTTCTTGCCCTGGGGGCGGATCATCGGGAAAACGAATTTCCTGGTTTGGGAAATGAGCTTACTGCATTTTTTTGCAGTAACCAAAGAGATAGTCGTAGGAGGTGGTACCTCTGGTATCCTGTACAACTTATTTCCCAAAGTAATAATAACAGCACGAGGTCGAGACTCACACACAGCATGACGCTTCCACAAGTATGGTTGTCCTAATAATACATCAGAAACATCAATAGGAGCAACATCACATAATACCTCATCCGTGAAGGGCTTGATGCTATAGGGAAGGCGGCACTGCTGGCTGACGCGAAGATCTCATCCTTGGTGAAGCCACCCGATGGTGTATGGATGTGGGTGAGCTGTGGTCGGCAAGCCCAACCGCTTCACGGCGTCTGCTGAAATGAGGTTCTTTTGGCTCCCATTGTCGACAATGAACTCTACAGGGGAGCCCTTTACCCACATCTGGGAGTGGAAGAGACGTTCCTCCTCCTCTGGATCTTCCGGTTCCTCCTTCTGGACCTTTGTAGTGGCAACAGTGGCGTTGGGCTCCGCATCAATAATCGGTTTCCCTTTTTCATTCCCCTTTTCAGGTTCTGATTCGGAGTCGGAGCATGCATCTGACTCAGAAGCCCTCATCTCGGCCACTAGCGACTGCTTGGCCCGACACTCACTTGTGTTGTGAGTGGAGCTCTTGTGGAACTCACACCACTTTCCCGTGTCCTTCTTTGGCTTTGCGGTGCTGTTCTTTTCTTGTGGCTTCGATGAGTTGTCTTTAGCCGCCATGCCTTGGCTCGGTCCTTTGTTCTGCGGTTTGGAAGCACCTTTCCCTTGATTTTGATTCGCAGATCCAAAGTCTCGCTTCTTCTGCTTGAATTTCTGCTCAATCTTGGCAGCATACCGGTATGCTGTACCAAGCGAGGAGATGTCGAGGAACTCCATTTCCTCCTGAATGTATCTGTGCAGACAACTGCGATACTTTAGTACCAAATGTTTCTCTGAATCTTTGATACCCAACTTTGTGCGCAGGGTATGGAACAGATTCGTCAGCTCGTGCACATCTTGATCCCTTTGTTGTCGCAGCGTGGTCCATTGTATGTACTTGTCCTCATAGCTCCCTACGGGATAGTACTGTTCCTTGACGGCGTCTCGAAAAGAATTCCAAGTTGGTACAGCCGAGAACAGAGAGGGTTCTGTCTGGTCCTTGTTCTCACAGTAGGTTTCCCACCAGTCCTTAACATGGGGGGTAGCTTTGAGGAGTGCCAAAATAATCTTCTCCCGGTCTGAAAAGTCATGAACAGAGAAATATCCTTCTAATAGATTCAACCATCTATCTACGGCATCTGCGTCTATTTGACCCTCAAATATGGGAATGTCAACATTTACTTGTACCTTAAAAGGAGTCGCACCTCCAGAGTGGCTGCTGGATGCAGATGCGTCGCCGATGGGCAGCCGTTGAAGGATCTGAGCAAAGTTATCCATCATCGCGTTCCTTTGTTTTTCGAGGGCCTCCTCGAGCAATATTTTGATAGGATCTCCTGCTCCCTCATCTTTCCTTTCGTCCCCCATGGGCGTCCGTCAAGGTTTGCGAGGTTGATCTTGCAAAGGTTCCACCAGATCAAGCCCTAGCTCCTTATACCCCGACCTCATTGGGGACATGCAAAGAAGGATCGAGAAAAAGCAGACCGCTCTGATACCATTGATCCGGATTTATGCAGGAACGCAACAGAATAAACATATAACCATAAATACAGAGATGCAGCGGAAATAACACTTCAATTCATTAATATCAAAGCAATGAAATTTGCTTAGAAACAGAATGGAAATAAAACTAGCTAGGGCGCTGTTAGCTATCTCTGAGAAGAGATGTGGCGGCTACAGGCCTCTGAACTGAGTTACAATGAGGCTGGAGGGCCTATTTATTATTGAGAAACAATGGAGAACCCTAAACATCCAAAAACCTAACCCTAGGAGATGAAGCGCCAAAACTATGGGCCCCGTTTGGGTAAATTGGTGTTTCAACTTCCCACGGACGTAACTTTGGCATACTATCTCCGTTGGACGCACATGATACATCATTAGAAAGCCCTATCCGAGGACTACAACTTTCGCCACGAATATCATTTCGAAACGGAATGATATTTGCTGGAGGCACGATGCCCAAAAAATGTCGTTTAGGGCCTCAAAACAGCTCCGGAAGTTCAGGACCCGAAAAACTGCTAAAAATAGTAAGTTATGCCAAAACTGAAAAATTGAAAGAGACAATGGTGGGGGCCCAAGTGGAATAGGCGAGTGGCCACCAATATCCACCTGGATCACCCCCTTTAATGACAACTTTCCTGAACTCCAAGCATGGATCGAAGTTTGGTAAACTTCGCTTCTGTGAGAGCCTTTGTAAAGATATCGACTACTTGATCATTGGTTGGACAGTATTGCACTTCAAGAACACGATCATGAATGAGCTTTCCGATGAAGTGTATGTGGAGTTCAATGTGTTTCATACGCTGATGCTGAACTGGATCTTTACATAGCTGAATGGCACTCTGATTATCACACCAAAGTGTAGTTGGACGCTACTGATGAAGACCAAATTCAGACAGGATCTGACGAAGCCACATGGCTTCCTTCCTTGCTGGCTTCAACTGCACCACGATACTCTGCTTCTGCTGAAGAAAGGGAGATGGCACTTTGTTTCTTACAAGACCAAGTAATAGGTCCTGAACCAAGAGTGAATACATATCCTGTAGTGGACTTCCGATCATCAGGGTCACCAGCCCAATCAGAATCAGTGAAACCAATCAACAAGGGAGATGCTCCTGCACTGTAATGAATCCTGAATTGAACTGTACCTCGAATATATCGAAGTATTCTTTTAGCTGCTTTCCAGTGACTTTCATGAGGTTGGTGCATAAATCGAGCGACAAGACCAACGGCAAAGGAAAGGTCAGGACGGGTATGGGTTAGATACAGAAGTTTACCAACAAGTTGACGATATAAGGTAGCATCAACTTCAAGGGTAGTACAAGTGACTGAAAGCTTGACTCCAGACTGAAAGGGAGAAGGGGCTGGCTTACAGTCTTCCATGTGAAAGTGGTGTAGAAGATCACAGGCATACTTGGATTGAGAGAGGGTAATGCCTTCCTTGGATTGCAAGACTTGAAGACCAAGGAAATAATGTGAGTGTCCTAAGTCTGTCATTTCAAACTTCTTTTTGAGGCTAGACTTCACATGGTTTATATGGTTTACTTCATGTTGTTTCTTGCTCTGATACCATGTAAGAATTTACAAGGTAAGTTTCGTAGATCAAGAACCAAAGGTCACTACTCACAAACAGCTCACAAATCAGTACACTAGTATAAACATGTGGTTAAAACCCTCAAAGAGGGAAACGATCTACAGCCTGAGCCAATACGGCCAGCTCATGCAATTTATTAATATAAAAAAGAAAGTTTACATATGTTTCTCTCATAAACTTTTACCAGACAAATGACCCTCCATGCTCTTTAAATAGATACCATGGACCAATTAAGTGTTAAGCCATATATCAAGTGTCGTTAATACCAAGGAGAGAGATAACCGTCGGATCACTACAAATCGTGACCGTCGCATTATAAGTTACAAATGTACATGGTAAAGAAACACACTTTACCTAACTCTACACTAGACTAAGTTATTCTTAACTATTTCCTATGTGTCGGAATATCCTAACATCTGACCTGATTTGAATTCTTCAAGACAAAGTTATGCCCAATCTCCCACAATGACCTAATTATGGATTGCTTCAGTAAAGCGAACTTGTACGGTGTGCCACGTGTCATTGTTTCCTCCTTCAACTCTGAAATTGATACACAGGAAACTTCAGTCCGTGTACTTTCGGCCACTTTTTACAGAATTCCAATCTGATGTTGAGAGAGAGAGTTATGACGATTTTCCCAAGGTCACCTCTTTGACATGAAATTCAGGAGTCTGCACAAACCCTAACTTCCATAGATCATATCTCCGAAAATATTGCAAAACAAGCTCTAAAATTTTTACAGGATTTCTTCGCAAATGAGTTTTTTTTAGCTTACGAACCTTCGTAGAAAAAAAGTTATAGCGAAAATCCCACAATGACCTGTTTGAAGCAACGAAACCCTAGAATCCAAAGCTCTGATACCAAATGTTATGAAACCAACTCCAAAAATAGAACAAATGAGAGATCAACGCCTTAGAAATCAACCACTTCGAGGGGACAACCACCTTTACATTACATAAATGAACAATTCTTGGATGATTCAAATGACAAAACATCATTTTTATATATAGGAGTCCATGGGGTCACAATATAATCCTAGCCGACCTAACAATAATAATGTAAGGGCACAACAATAACAATAGTGGGGTTTTATGGGGCACAATAATAATAATATGAGGACTATAGGGGTACAACAATAACAATAAGGGGAATACACTAACAACAATAAGGGACTACACTAGTAATATAGCGACCTAACAATGGAAGTGTTGAGAAATATAGGGTAAGGTTTGTGGCTCGTGGTTTCTCTCAAAAGGAAGGAGTTGACTATGATCAAATATTTGCACCACTTGCTCAATACACCACTATCTGATCCATAATTGCTCTCATTACTAATCAAGGATGGAGACTACATCAAATGGACGTCAAGACTACTTTCTTGCATGGCTCACTTAAGGAGGAAGTCTACTTGGAACAACCACAGGGGTTTGAGGTACAGGATAGAAGGACACATGTAATTAGGTTAAAGAAAACCCTTTATGGGTTAAAGCAAGCCTAAATGTTTAGGGCTACCACCACCACAGACAGAAGTCAAGGCTACCACCACAAGACCGAAACTTGAGCTATCAACATAGGACTGAAGTTAGGGTTGTCACCATAGGACCGAGGTATAACCTTATTGCAACGTTTTTCATCATTGTTGGACCGAAACTTGGACTATCTCCACAGTATCGAGTACTGAAACTATATTGCAGAACAATGTGTGTTATCATTACAGGGCCAAGGTTCACTAAAGCAAGAATCCCCACAAGAGGTGTTTATGATGGGACTGAAGCTCATTTGGAATATCGCAGAATTGAAGTATTGAAGCTTGTTTGGAACTGTCACGGGACTCAAGGACAATTAAGATGCCACATAATTGAAGCATGATGTGTCAAGGTTGACTCGATGGATGGAAGTAGTCTTTGGTTTAGGTTGTGAGGGTCTTGGTCGTCTCAATTGTGTTTTGAATATACAAAAGGAAGAATTACTTGTCTGGGTTGTCCCCTACGTAAGGGTTTTTCCCTGGCTGCGTGCCTACATCTCGTGTCCTTTTCTATTTTTTGTTTGGCATTAGTCTTGATGATAAGAAAAGATAAATCGAAAGAAAGAAAAATAATAATGAAACATTACAAGATAATGTCATAATAAGAGAAATCAATTAACTTACCACCTTATTGGATTTCTCAACATGGTATCAGAGCTATGGTGAAAGAAGGTTGAAAATCACCTTATTGGCAAGAAGGTTTTGGAAACGGAGCAAAGTCACAGTTTGAGATCGAATTCATTGTCAAAGCATCCAAGATGAATAAAGGTCTAAAGCCTCCTTATTTAAGATATGTAATTTGAAGGAACCTTCAATACAGGAATCTTCAGCGGAAGGTTATCATCACAAAGATATTCATTATCACCAACATGATAACTGTAGCAGTCCTCCTATACTTGAAGAGCAATTTGAAGTCCAAATTACTTCTATGAGGTGATCCAAGTTTGGTCCAAAATTCTGAAGAATACTGTGAGCTTAATTCGAGATCTAAAGCATGCATTTGAGAACTGTGAAAGGGATCCGAAGTCTGACCTGTGGAGAAGAAATACAAGCCTTACTCTTCGAGGATCTGAATTGATAGTCTGTGCTTATTCTCTTTGTGACCAACATAAGGAACCAGCTCAAAGAAATCAAGTATTGTCACAGTTCCTTACTTAACGATATGCATATGCAACAAGTCTAATTGGCTATCAAATCAAAGTATGTAAACACAAGGTACGTATATTCATGAGCTTTAAGATTTTCACTATATCTAATTTTAAATGACTCATATAATTCTTGTTTATAGTTAGTCTAGGATAGACTGTAATCCCTAGATGACATACGAAAATATCATATTAGAACCTTAATCCTTATCTTCTAGGGTTTACAAGTAATCTAGGATGTCAAGCAAAATCCTAGTGTTAATTATAAGAAGGAATATCTTGATCTTCGATATCATAGGATTCCATCCTAGAAAATCTAGATTGAGTTAAAATCATGTTCTTGGTATCACATATTTTGCTTGAAAGCATTTATTAGAGGTATAAAAGATCATGGCTTAATACAAAGAAAACACTTCAAGGAATCCTTACAAGGTTTGTCAAGGAACATTTCCAAGTATGTCTTAGACTATACACTTTCTGAAATTCCCTTAATATAAAAAGTACATCATCTTTTGCCTTACATTACTCTAGCTCTCTTGAATCATGAAGATTCTTGATTGGGTGATTCATCATTAGATAAATCTACCCTCCTCATATCTTTGATTATTCTTGTGGAACCCTAAAAGGGTTCTTTGAAAACCCTAATTTATGGATATGTCAATGATAATATGACCCTAATATGCTTAGGGTTATTGATGAAGTCTAGAAAAATATTATTCTTTTGATGTTTGATGATGTCATGTTTGGAGTTTTGGTTTTGCTATGGAAACCCTAACCTGTTAGGATTGAATGGTGATGACTGAAATCTCAAACCTTTGAAAGTCTCAATAAATTAGGGTTCGCTATTGAAACCCTAGATCTTTAGGTTTTGGTAAGGTTTATGAGCTAAGTCACTTGTCACGGGGATACGAGGATACAGGGATACGGGGATTTGAGAATCGGATTCGAGATACGGTTACCCCTGGAACAGGACACTTCCGGGATACGATACGTTATATATTATTTTATTAAAAATATATATATATATTTAAAATATATATATATATATATATATATATATTAAAAATTAGATATCTTTTACACAAATTCATACAAATTCATTGATTCAAAAATAGATTTAAGATCTTAGATACTCATACATGATACATTGAAATTTGATACATTGATACATCATTTAATTGTCAAATTTACTCAGAGAGACAAGATAGTAAGATATTGTAGTGTTCTCATTAAGTCATCAGAATCAAAATGTGTTACATAAGTACACTGCCAATGGCAAATAGAAATAGAAAATACAAAAACACTACAGTCTACAAGACTACAAGCCTGAAGCCTCAATGAGTCAGAGTCAATAAGTCATCAATCCTCATCATCATAATCAGCATCACTATCCTCATCCCGATCATCATGCTCACCACTGCTCTCCTGTGGCTCTGATGCATCCTCCTCCTCTGTCATCTCTGCATCTGCTGGTGTGGAGGATGACGCCTCTACTCTATCATCAAATGTGACAGGCTCTAGCACTGGCGCATTGAGATCCAAGTTGGCCAATGCCAACTCAACACTATTGTCCAGACCCATATCATCAGGAAAGACATCCCACATCTTTGTCTTTCCCTTCAACCAATCCTCCCTCTACCTGTAGATGAGACGAAGGTTGGTGTGCACATACCATCGTCGCCCGGATTTCCCTGCTCTTCTTTCACACTATACAAATTCCCATATGTGCTCCAATTCCTCTCGCAACAAGAGGATGAAGTCACCCGAGAGAGGAGCCCTGTGGCTAATCGTCGTAGAGGAGGACTTGTTGCCCCATGAGTTGCCCACCAAGAATAGGGCTTAACCCCGTTCCGAATCACATCATACTCACGTAAATCGCCTAAAGGCTGAAGTGGAAAACTCTCGTAAATGCATCCCCCACCTCATCAAGGGATTCTCCTCCTAAAATCCTCCTTAATGCATCTTTCCTCCCCTGTGAGATTTCACCATCCATGTGAGGAGGGAATCTACAGGAAGGTCCACCATTCAACCATTCATGGTTGTAGTATTTTGGGTTCAAGGAGTGAGCCAAACAATGTAAAGGTGTGCAATTCTTGTCCCATCTGCTGACAAGAATATCCTGTATGCTGGTGAAGAAGGCCTCTAGTGATGTCTCATACTCTGGGCACTGACTCCGTAAAATAATGGTCCTCACAGACTCAATCATGGAATCCCATCCCTCATAAACCTCTCCTCGGATGGGTTGGTCTGTATCTGCGAATCGGAGCAAGGAAATGATAGGCTCCATGATTTGAATAACTAGATCTACCTTCTCCCACCATAGATCATCCAACACTATGTCCTTCACTTTCTTTGAGACTGCTTGATCCGTCTTTCTCCAAAAAGACCAAAACTCTTAAATAACCATGGCCCCAAGAGCGGTCTTGACCTCCCTCAACCTCTTCAACATGATGAATGAAGAAGCAACTGTGTATCCACAATCTTCAACAATGATGGATTGTTGTACTCCTTGTAGATAGTGAGGGCATTTGTATGGTTTTGTACAAAGTTGCGGATATGTCGTTGTTAAAATTGGACAACTAGGTCCAAACTCCGAGTTGTGCTACTCAGATGACGATCCCAATATTTTTATTGGATTCCTCTTTCGGAGAGGTGTAAGATTGATCTAAAGATCATCTTGATCAGATGAGCAGAACACGTACTTTGAATTTATTCCACTTATGTGCTAGGTCGGCCTGGAAAATAATATAGACTTAAATGTCTTAAAGGACGTGTCACACACCCCCAAAGATGCCTATATATTGGAGAGACTTGGAGTTCCTTATACACATTGTTGTGGAGGAATTCTCTCTCTCTGGATAGCGTTGGAGCTGTGATATATATATGGACTGTTCTTTGTTTGGGTTGTTCTGGGTTATGTGTGACACGCTTGGCTGAATGACCTATTGGAGACTTTGCTTGTAGAAGCATCCTGTTGATCGCCAGAATGCCACCATTTATTATCTCTGTTTTTGGCTTGTCTTCTATCGATCTATTGGTATGTTCTATCTGCTTCAGTATTGTGTGCCCTAATCTGAAATGGCATAGAACATGTTCTCAAATTAACATGGTATCAGAGCAAAGGTGAAGTCAAAGTTCAACGTGTGTTGAGAGAAATCACTCACACTTCAGAAAGAGAAAGACTCGTTGGAGAGGTGAATTTTTTTTGCGCTAGACGTGACAAGGAAAGATAAGACGACGTGTTTTTTTTTTCCTTATCCGTTTTAAGGTTATCTTGAAAATCGAATCACCATGAGGGGAGGCTGAGGCAGGAAAGACTGTTTCAACCTACGTAAATGTGTCTTGGGTGCGGTAAATGGCAGCGTATCCTGCCGTAGGTGAGCCGCAGTCCCTACCTCGAAGTACAGCAAAAAGTTGGACGTGGAAAAGCTCATTTACAATCTGACGATTTGAAACCCTGACGTAATCAGAAATTGCAGAACGCAAGGAGGAGAAAGAAGAGCAGCCATGGCGGATCTGCTGGACGATCCCGTGGCTTCGACTTTAGATGCAGGGGACTGGGAATGGGACAGCGTTTTGGACTTCTCCCTCGGCTCTTTCCCTTGTCACATTTTGCCTTGGCAGTTCGAAGAACTCTCAGATGAACGGTTATTAGCTTCCCAGGACCTTGAAGTTCAGCGGGCAAGGGAGGGGCATAATGCATCTTTCGGGAATCAATCGCAGGACGCGGATAAACATGAGAAGGCTGTTGCGTCCGGGCGGATTCGCAAATGGGATCCTCGACTTACCTGCTCGAATTTCTTAGCAGGGCGGGTGCCATGTGCTTGCCTCGAAATGGACAGAATGAATGGAGTATATTTCCCAGCGGCAAGGATTGAAATTGAAGGGTTTTTGGGATTGCGTTATGTTTGTTCTCGGGGTTTTGCACTTCTCTTGCAGGTGAAAGCGTTCTTCAACAAATACAACATCAGAACGCCTAAATTTTGATCAAGAGTTTCGCTTCATGTTTTAATTTTATTTTGGAGTATCGTTGTTCCTGCAGGACTATAACTTGCTCCGTTCAACATAAATTTTCTGCGATTTACACTGCGTTACTGTAATTGAAGGCAAATTCGCTTGGTTCTCTGTTGTGGTTTTAATTTCAACAAAGGAAATATATTGTGCGGCCCCTAGAACCAAATCACTCGCATCCTTCTTGAAGAACGAGCGATCTGGACTCTACGTGGAATTGAAGATTCGAAGGTCTATCCTTACAGATTCGTTGAACTCTAAAGCAAGCTGAATAAACTCTTCCCTGCTGTCTTGCTTGTAGACCCTTGTTTTCAGAATGATTGGCCTATTTACAGCAATGTGATGAGGGCTTGATCTAATTTGAAAAAGGAGCATTAAAGTACCTGTGGCTTAACCGTGGAGAATTTTTTTTTCTCGGCTCTTAAAGGATGGTATCTCCAAAGAACGTTTGATACATTGAAATGGGCACCTAAATTTCTGCTTGAAATCCTGCTCGCACAATGAGTCAAAGATAACAATACCAAAACGTCGTGATTTTAGTGACAGTATCTGTGGCCCTTTTTTCTGTTGATACACACATTCGCTGAAGAATATATATATATATATATATATATATATATATATATATATATATATATATATATATATATTTTATCAGTCAACTCGCAGACCTTTCTCTGGAATGTTTTTAAGCCCTTGTTTCACGGTCAGTTAAGTGAAATGGAATTACGCCTCAAAGCCTTGGCATCTTGAAACATTTACTGTGCATAAATTTGTGGATCAGAACTGGCATGAAGCAGAGAGTTCTAAGCCTTCTGTATAATGTTTTAGTAGCTATACATTTTTGCAGTCCTGATCAACTATCTGAAAGAAATGAGCCAAAAGAGAGACATCATACACCATTTGCTTGATTTTAAGTCATGCTCACTGTATTTTTGAAGTAAAGACACTTTTGGAGTTGTGTGAAGGGACGACCTCCCATTGAAGAGTAGTCGCAGCTCAGGGAAACAATTGTGGGCCAGATTTAAGCAATTAAGGTATGTCTTCTATGCTAACTTTGTATGAAAACTATATAGCAGCAGCATGGGATGACAGGAAGACAATAGCAAGTCTTGTATGGGAAAAAAAAAAATTGCCTATTACCCTCATCATGAAGGAAGAATATCCTTTCTAGCCTATGAACTTAAGGAAGATTAAGGTAGAGCAATTTTTTTTCTGGCTCTTCCATAAAGGATGGGTAAAGGATGAATCTCCTCAGGGATCATCACAGAAAATTACAGGCAGTTATCACAGTTTTTTTTCTGTGTGCTCACTCTGTATTGACCTCACTTCTGGGGTAGCCATTGGCTCAAACCAAAGTTGGACATTGACCTAAGGGGTTATTATGTGCAAAGGAAGCTAAAGTATTTATCCCCTAAGAATTCAGATATGTACATTAACATGACACATGTAACATTTTATTGATGACTTGAGATTTATCCTGCTGGATGACTGGGGCTGAATTAGTGATGAGCAGGATTGGCCTGTATCCTTATGGAACTCTGATGAGTAGAAGTATCTTATGAGTATGCTATATCTGCATAAGAGAAAGGTTTCACATAAGGTATGGAGTCTGGATTGGCATGAAGAATGGAATATTTTGTGTTCTTTGAACATCTTTATAATTGGTTTCTAAACCTGTGCAATTGAAGAGACAAATCGCAAAACTGAGATCTGAAGTCTTGTAGCTCCAGACCCGTCAACTGTAGTTGGGCAGATCTGAAATTAAGAAGCAGTGCTGGATAAGATTCCAGATGTAGTAGATGAAGCTCTCAAGTGCAGAATTATGAAAGAAGGAATCATGTTTGGATTCCTAGTTCTGTGGGTCACAGTAAAGAGGGCTGTTTGAGGAAGCTCCAGCAGATCTCCTCAGAATAACAAGACTTCTAACACAAGCTGAGGCTTGTTGATATATTCTCCCTGTTGGACAGTGACATAGATAGACACCTATGTAGCAGTAAGCATGTGACAGTAGCAGTCTCACATTGAAGCGTAATGGTAAAATGTGTTTTGGCAGCTTTCAGACAAAAATCTCTCAAGTGCAGAATTATGAAAGAAGGAATCATGTTTGGATTCCTAGTTTTGTGGGTCACAGTAAAGAGGGTTGTTTGAGGAAGCTCCAGCAGATCTCCTCAGAATAACAAGACTTCTAACACAAGCTGAGGCTTGTTGATATATTCTCCCTATTGGACAGTGACATAGATAGACACCTATGTAGCAGTAAGCATGTGACAGTAGCAGTCTCACATTGAAGCGTAATGGTAAAATGTGTTTCGGCAGCTTTCAAACACATTGTTGGAATCTTGAACCATGATCAGGAAAGCCTGTTGGATGGCTTTGTATGTAGGAGATTAAGTCACCTTTCCAAGTTGGTGTCTGGGATGACCTCATTTAAAATAGATGTCTTCTCTCTCAAGAGAAGCTGGCATTAAGAGGGAGAATACAACTATATATGCTCCTGATCGGATACCATTGTTGAACGAAAGAAGATCCTCATGACTCAGGGCATATGGCTTCAGAGGGGGAAATTCCAGAGGAAAACCAAGAAGCCATATAAATACCAGGGGTATCTAGCTGCCATGAGTTCAATATGAGCCTAGATCATTTGGAGAAGCTGTAAAGTATCTAAATCTGCAAGGATACGAGGGTGATATATGGGATATGTTTCCTAGACCACAGATCAAAGCTGTTGTCACCTCGCTTCAAAATCAAGCATGGATCTGATGGAAGTGCTGAAAATTTCAGGCAAGATTCGTTGCCCATGAGGAAGGCATAGATTATGATGTCACACCTGCACCTGTGACCCAATATACCACAATTCGATCAATAATAGCCCTTGTTGCTATGCAAGGATGGAGTCTTCATCAAATGGATGTAAAGACTGCATTTCTACATGTTGCATTAAAGGAAGAAGGTGTATGTTGAGCAACCTCTGGGGTTCCAAGTCCAGGTTAGGGACACCCATGTCTGCAGGTTGAAGAAAAGCCCTCTATGGGCTAAAACAAAGCACCCAGAGCTTGGTACGAGAGGATAGATAGCTACTTGGTGAAGCTGGGCTTCACTCGTACTAAGGCTGATCTGAACCTTTACTTCAAGGTTGATAGAGAAAAGCCTCTCATTCTAGCTTTGTATGAGGACAACCTCTTACTGACAGGTGTTGACCCTCTCATTCATCACTGCAAGAGGGAGCTCGCTGCTGAGTTCGAGATAAAGGACCTAGGACTGATGCACTATTTCCTAAGCCTGGAGGTCTGGCAGAGACCTGGCAAGATTTTCCTTTCTCAAGGAAATACATTGTGAAACTTCTGGAAAGATTTGGTATGGTGGACTGCAAGTCCGTGTCAACACCAATGGAACTCAACTTCAAGAAGTTGAGTGGCAGTGCTGCTAGGCCCGTATTGTCAAATCCTACTAAGTATCGTCAACTTGTAGGGGCCCTGATGTTCTTAGTGAACACTCGTCCAGATATATGTTTTGCAGTGAACACTTTGATTCAACAAATGGTTGAGCCTCATCACTTTCACTGGGTTGGTGCCAAGAATCTTCTGAGATATCTTCGGGGCACGATAAACCATGGACTGAGACACACTGCCGAGAGAGTGACACTCCTTGGATATACTGATGTCGATTGGGCTGGCAGTGTGGTGGATCGTAAGAGCACATCGAGATGCTGTTTCAATCTTGGTTTTGCTTCGATCTCATGGATGAGCAGGAAGTAGAAGTCGGTGGCTTTAAGCACCGCTGAGGCCGAATACATTGAAGCAAGTATGGCCCGTTGTGAAGTAGTCTGGTTGCGAAAGCTCTTCAGTGAGTTGTTCGAGCATGTGCTAGATACCACGGTGATACTCTGTGATAATCAGAGTGGGATTCGCTTGACCGAGAATCCTGTGTTCCACGACCGATCCAAGCATATTGATATCAGTTACAATTTCATCTGGGATATGGTACAGCGAGGCGCCGTAAGACTCGATCATATAGGAACTGATGAACAAGTCGCGGATATTCTCACTAAGCCCCTGGGGAAGGTCAAGTTCCTAACCTTCCATGAGAGACTTGGTATCGTGGAACAACCCTATGATGTGGGTCTTGTTGGAAGATGAGCTCGAGGAGCTCTGGGGGGCTTTGGGCACAGCTTCTCGGAGCTATGAGCAACCACAAGGCTAGGCTTGCCAAACCTTGTTGGTGTGCTTGGACCCCACCGTTGTGATTATTGAGTTGGTTCACCTCTCATTATCTGTGCCCCGTATGCATCCTACCCATTAAGTTCAGGGCTCATGGGAAGTACCTCTCATTTGGCCAATGAGGTGGGAAAAGCTAGAGACTAGTAGCAAAGACTGATGGACGCATCAGAGATTGCTGTACTCTCTATCTAGGATGGCACGGTCCAACCACTTGATCTGGGATCAAGTCTTGTAAGGTCTCGGACCTTCGCCTGACTTCGGGTCAGATGAACCAACTTCGGGTTGGTTGGAGACTCTTTGTGAGTCCGATAAAGGTTTTGACCTCTGGGCTGAATCTGTCAGTCGAGAATAATGTCTTTGTGACTGACCCACTTCTGTTCTGAAATAAAGAGACCAGCAAAGCAAGTTACGACGGGATGACGCACGATGTTTGGACTGCACTTGTGGACGGAGTTCTCCCTAGTTGAGGAGTGTTAAAATTGGACAACTAGGTCCAAACTCCGGGTTGTGCTGCTCAGATGACGATCCCAATAATTTTATTGGATTCCTCTTTCGGAGAGGTGTAAGATTGATCTAAAGATCATCTTGATCGGATGAGCAGAACATATATTTTGAATTTATTCCACTTATGTGCTAGGTCGGTCTAGAATAAAATATAGACTTAAATGTCTTAAAGGACGTGTCACACACCCCCAAAAGATTCCTATATATTGGAGAGACTTAGAGTTCATTTGACACATTGTTGTGGAGGAATTCTCTCTCTCTGGATAGCGTTGGAGCTGTGATATATATATGGACTATTCTTTGTCTGGGTTGTTCTGGGTTATGTGTGACACGCTTGGCTGAATGACCTATTGGAGACTTTGCTGGTAGAAGCATCCTGCTGATCGTCGTAACGCCACCATTTATTATCTCTATTTTTGGCTTGTCTTCTATCGATCTATTGGTATGTTCTATCTGCTTCAGTATTGTGTGCCCTAATCTGAAATGGCATAGAACATGTTCTCAAATTAACAGTCGTGCATCCTCAATAATGGCTCCAATCCAAAGCACATCAGAAGCAATAGATTTCAGTGCCAAGTTCAATGAATGGACAATGCAAGGTGTCCAAAATATTTGTGGATATTTTGCTTCCACAATCATCCTAGCAAGCCTTGCAAACAGGTGCATTATCTGTAATGATTTGCACACAAGAATCAACACCTACATCTTCAATAATTTTAATAAATAACTCACCCATATATTGTGCATCCTTGTACTGTCCAAGTGCATCCATTGATTTCAAAAAAACTGGACCATTCAAGGATGACACCATGAAGTTGATGAGTGGGTGGCGTGCTGGATCTATCCATCCATCAGAAACAATGCTAACCCCAGATGTTGGCCATGTTGATTTAATAGGCTCAAGCATTTTGTCCACCTCTTTCTTTGCCCATGTCAACAATGTGGTTCTGAGCTTCTCTGATCTAGGAGGCACATATCCTGATGGAGCCCCATGACTAAGAGCTCGACACATCTCAATAAATAGAGATGACTGTGCAACATTAAAGGATATGAAGTTCTAATAGAAAAAAATGCAATGGTGAGATCAAGCTCTTCCCTCTTCTCTTTTTGAAAAAGCTTGTCCATTGGACCAATTGCAGTTGCCTTTCTCTTTGCTGATTGTCCCCTACTAAATGTCTCAAAAGGGAACTTGTTGCTGCTTTTCCTTAAGAATGGAAGGGGGTCATCATTCCTGTTTTTTATTTATTTTGATGCCACATTTGCCTCACCAACAATTTGCTCTTTCTTCATTTCCTTCCTCTGTGCCGATTCAATTATTGTAGAACATTTAATGCCACAACCTGGAATACCCAACAAATGAGCTTTCACACGGAAATATGTGGAAGTGAAATGGTCGTCGCATATATTGCATTTCCATGAACATTTTCCTCCTCCTCCCTTTTTTCCTGCACCTCCCTCCCTTGTCACATATTTCCACAATGGGTATTTGGGGTCATGAGTTTGTTTTCCCTGCACATCTGAAGCTATTGTTGCAGCCCCACTTCCAATAGATGGAATACTTGCAAACCCTGATGAAACAGGGACAGGAGGGGCATCTCCAATGGGGACATTCTTCCCCTTTCTTTGCTCATGTCTTGCTTCCTTTGATTGAGCCATGAATACTGTAAAAAATAAACAAAAATAACCAAATATATAAAACATATGCACATGCAAACACTAACAACAAACTAAATGCAAAATATAGAGGGACAATGCACTTATCGAATGCTCGAATCTCTTCGAAAAAACTCTCTTTCTCCTTGCAAACCCTTTCTTCTTGCAAACCCTTGCTCCTTGCTCACTTCACAAAAAAAAAACGGTGAGAAAGAATGAGCGGATTCGGTGTTTTATAAGGCAAAATCGCACTTTTTTGAGACAGTGAATCCAGCTATACGGGATACAGCCGTATCCCGTGAATCGGATACGAATCCTGGAGAATCGTATCTGATTCGCCGGATTCGAGATTCGAGGGCCCTGGGGGACGAATCCGGTTTCTTAGTTTATGAGCAAGACCCTTATTTGAGAAGATGTCCCAGGAATGAATCCCTAGTTATATGTTTGTTCATATGATCAAATTGGTTATATGTCAGATTTTAATGTGTTTGTGTCATTGGGTTTGACTGACATATGTTGTTATGATATGCTTATGCATGATGAGGAATCCTAGATATGTCTGTTGACATAAATGTTGATGGTCATAAATCTTAGGGTTTGGAACTAAGCCCTTGTCAAAGTTTCATATTCTAGGATGATATTGTTTGGGAAATCTAGGGTTTTGTAGTTAAACCTTAGTAGAAGATAAATTCTCTAAGTTGTGATATGACAATATGGAATCTATGAAATTGTATTGTGATTTTTGAGGATTAGTAGACAAAAATCTAGGGTTTACCTCAAACCCTAGTAGAAAGTAGTCATACTGTTGAAACTTTAATTTCAGTCGTGATTGATTGTTGAAGCTCATGTATGAACTCTAGGGTTTGTATAACATCCTAGTAGAAAGTATAACATATGAATTCTGGAAATTGTTAGATACTTGTTGCTTTGAGATATCTCTAAAGGAAATATTGTGGCTCTAGATATAAAGAGATTGATGTTGACACGATTTAGGGTTTGTATCAAAACCTGGGCAAGAAGTTTGAAATATAGAAGTATGTGTTTCTTGCTTAATATCTTCAAGTATGCTTCCATCATTGTATGATTTTGATATGGCTTCATGCTTCCATAGATTTGGTGGTACTTGTTATCTAAGTTGTGCGGTACATAATCTTCAAAATGGTGAAGATATGCGTAAGTAAAGTTGATATGATAAGCATGATGAAGGAAGATATATGAATGTTGATGATCAACATGACTTTGTTGAGAAGGATGGAAGCCATGAAAGATTCTCCAATCTCATAAGAAGAAGTTGATCTCCCTAAGAGGGAGCCTGGATAGAAGAAATCCCCTTAAGTTAAAAGGGAGGGCATGTCACGGTCATGATGGATAATGCATCTGATTGAAGAATTTGTTGTTGCATGAGAAGTAGGAACAGAATATGTCTAGTTGAAGAATCTTTTGTCAAAGATTCGTTT